>JASCZW010000511.1:205282-404100 GCA_034211315.2 Aedes japonicus | reverse complement strand
TTATAGATGAACTGATGCTTTTCTTTAGGAAAAAACGCCAATAAATTGATTGCCACTGATTTAATTCTGTGCAGAGCATGGGAAGTGGCTCATTTTGCCCCAATTCACCCTAAACATGTGTGTTTTTCAGTTTTTACTCCGATAACTACAATTGCCGCTGTATTTGTTGGTACCAGTTTCATGCTATGCCCTCTAGTAGGTATAATTTTTAACCAGTTTATTTTCATGGCCTCCTAGTAAATTTTCATAAACAACTGTCATTTGAACTCAAATTGAAGCTCGAACGTGCAGCAAAACTTTGCTCTTTAAAATGTTGAATGGTGATATTGTGAAAGTTTACTTAAACTCAAATCGCAAGAAGCAGCTAGTAGTGCAGCTTCTGATAGCGAGAGGTGTAGGCTGTGAGTCAACTGTATTTAAAGATGTGACGAGTTGGGTGAAACAGTTGGGGAAATGCGCATGGAAAGGAACGTTTTAATGAGAGAAACAACGACTGGCTAAATCAAACATTCAAGGTAAGGATTGCAAAATTTTTAGGAACGTATGGTGCATAAAGATAATTTAAAATTTTATCTGTTTTTATCACCACCGGCTTGAGCAAACGGAAGTACATAGCTGTACAAAAGTTTGCGAAACAAATGCATGGAGTTAAGTTGTTGTCCACTTGGAAAAATATCATGGATCATCGGACAAAAATAATCCCGAAGAATTCACGTCCAACGAGAGTTGATGGAGCTATATCAATCAAGGTTGCTTTACGTGACATGGTACGCAGGATACTGCTAGTATTTTGAAGTTGAATGAAGTGGCAGAACGGATATCTGCATTGACGGCTACTTCGGATGGGGAAAAATTCGACTGCATACTGTATATTTCTTAGCTTCATCGACGATCAATCAGGAGAACGTTGTCATAAACGCTATAAGCATGACCGGTAATTGTAGTTATCGGTAGCATACAGTGGTTATCGTAGTTATCGGAGTAAAAACTGAAAAAACACATTTTTAGGGTAAAATAGGGCAATATGCTTTTCAAGCTATTTTTTGCTATCGTGGCAATTGTAGTTATCGGAGTAAACACTGAAGAACACACCGATTTAGGGTGAAATGGGGCAAAATAAGCCACTTCCCATGCCCTGTACAGAATTAAATCAGTGGCGATCAATTTATTGGCGTTTTTTCCTATAGAAAAGCATCAGTTCATGTATAAATACTAGTGGATTTGAAATAGGTCCGATTACAGCCTCGATTATGCACAGTGTGCATTGGTAGAGGAGGATCTGGGTGGCATTGACTGCTCGGTTGCGTGCGATAAATTTAAGCAGATCTTCTGGTGTGGTTTGGTGTAAATTGACGTAGGGGTTTGCAGCGATCGAGGTTCAATTTGTCGAATAGGACATCAATCGCCGAAAACTCTCCCGAGCTCCGACAAATTGTACGTCACTGTGCGATCAAAAGGATCTTCAAGAAAAAGGAAACACAGTTGCTTGAAACATGGAAGTGTTCGAGAAAAAATTGTCGTCAGCTTCCAGAAAATGTACGAAAACAGCTGGGTAGAGTAGAAAATTCTTTTGAACCTGTTTGACAAGTCTTAAATCTATCACCCATCAAACCATCGGGCAATTGTGAAATGGTCGTCAGTAACATAAACACATCGTAGTTGTCAGTATTTTGTCACCGGCTGACAGCATCACTAAAATAAAACAGCCATCAATGAGCATCTAGATGCAACATTTTCAAGCTTCACGTGGAAATTCAACGGTGTCGTCACATCATCAGCTGTTACCCTATCCCCTATTATTTATGTTGCCCCATATTTATTTGTACATATGCTGAAAGTCGCATGCAGCCTCCCGGGCACCGGAACTCCCCGAGATTTTCATCTTTCCGTCCGTTATACACTCGTATTTTCCCGGTTGTCATTTATTTTCATTCCTTTCCACAAGTTTATATTTTTACTCCGGACTAGTTTGTATTCACGAGAAGTAAAAGCAAGACGCTTTCCTGCTGGCTGCTTCGAAATCAAACACATGACTGCCGTTTCAACAACTTTACTATTATGGCCACTATCCGCGGGATATTTATACAGTTCCTGGCCTGAAGTGGCCTATAGCTGCTAGTAGGTAGGTTGCCAGCTAGCCAAGGAATTGCACCGGCTCTTCGACAGCTGTGCTGGCTTGCAGCGGCGTTGAATATTTTAAAGTAGGGTGTGGGTGATGATTTTGGGCCAGGGTTTTTTTTCATCCGTACTTTGGAAGGGATATCAGAGATTCATAATCAATTTGATCGGAATCTTTACGCAATTGATGGAATTATCTTCCAGAGCATGTTCGAAATAAGTACGGTAACCCCAGTAGCAACACCAACTGTAGCATGAAAAGCGACAAGCCAATGATAGTCCGTTCTATGACGTCGCCTGATTTATGTGAGATTTTGGTCCCCCTGTGTCGTCAGTGGCGCGTTTCATAATAAACAAGTGCACTTATGAATGATGCCCGGGAAGCGCTCAGTGTGCATTTGAAAAAAATGTCGCTCAGGCGGCTGTTCTAGTTTGCGATGCTAAAGTTCAATGAACAAAATTCGAAAGCCTTGTATGAACTAAGTAGACTTTCGGATAACAAAGCTTGTTATTTCGGCACAAAATAATTGAGATTTATTATTTTGGTAACGTAATAACTGGATTTGATGTTGACATGATATTGCGGGAATTTTGTTGTTGGTATTATTCTTTGACATCGCCCCCAGAGCAGGAGAAAATAACATATGAATACCTAATATTGATCTTGATAACTGGTATTAGGTAGAATTTCCAGGTATCCGAAATAACAAGTTTTGTTATTTGAGAGATATTTTGCTTGCAAGTCTTAGGTATTTTACCTCTTAATCTGAGCTCTTTCATTCCAGTTATGTGTTCATATGTTGTTGTCTCCTGCTCGGGTATTTTATTTAGTATTTAGTAACTATTTGCATAACATTTTGGGAACAATTTTATGATATTATCCTCAGGTTTTTTCCTCCTGTGCAGCGCTCTTAAATACCAAGATCAGTTATCAAGTTATTCGTTTCTGCTCGGGACTTCTTATGTAATGTTCATAAATACCAATTTATGCTTTTAAGTTATTCGTTCAGAATAGAAGAAAATAACGTTTTAACACCTAATGTTGATCTTGATAACTAAAGTTGGTATTAAGGAGTTAGAAACCTAAGAGCTGCAAAATATTTTTCGAATAACCAAAAGTATTATTTGGGATATCTGGGTTAACCTAAGTGGACCCATTTTGGTAGGGTAACACATCCATAAATCGCTCAGATTACACGTGCATGTCTTATAAACAACTGTCCAATCTAACTTTGTGCTATGTTGTTATTAATATCATATGTGTTATTTCATAAATACATAGGTATTCTACCTATTCCCATAAAAAATAGATAAAACATTATAAATATGCTGTTGCATGTCACATTTTCAATATATTATTTATACCCTAATTTTGACTACTCAAATCCCCCCCTAGAAACCAGTTTCGCCATATTTCGCACAGAGATTGAAGTATTAATATAAACAAAATATCTTTAGATGTTTTTTCTCTTTGTTTTTTTTTTAACAAATCCACATGCATTGGCTGGACATCAAACTTAACTAAAATCCCATATTTTAGTGTTTATTAGAAATTTATCAAATATTTATTATTTCATCTTCTTATGCCGCTTTATTCTCAGTTCAGATCTCAGCTACGTTTCGTTCTTGGGGCACCTTCTGTCAATTTTAAGGGCTGTTGAATGACAAAACATCTACGGGTTGCATAATCCTTGCAACATTTGGGTATAGTGCTATAAGCATAATATACGTATCACTACACATTTTAGTTAACTAAAAAAATAAGAAAAAAGTTAAATAATTTCCATTTAATTCCAACTAACTTTGAATCTTATTTCCCCTCTTTGTTTAAAAAATCAGATACGTCTGTTTGAAAAAGTACTCGAGAAATTTCGAACGATGGGTCGAATTAGCATATCAACTCGCAGATTAATTCTGCACAAATGGTTTTCCAAAAAGTTGTCGATTCAACAATTGACAAAAAGTTTGAACTGCACTAAATCTGCAGTGTTAAACACTGTTGAGAAGTTTGAAGAAACGTGTTCTCTTGAAGATTCACCGAAATCTGGACGCAAAAGGGGGCATCGGACCAGAAAAAGGAGCTGGTAGCGGTATGCTTTTTGAATTCGCATAAACCGTGTTCTGTTTGTGAAATTGCCAAAAAAATAGACATTAGCGTCAGAACTGTGCAGAATATCAAAAAACGTAACAATATTAGAAACTACAAGAAGCAGAAAGCACCCAAAAGGACGGATTCACAAAAGCTTCTTTGAAAATACTGTCACGGAACTTATATGACGATGAGACATACGTCAAATTGGATACCAGTACACTTCGGAGGCCGTAATTTTTCAATACTGCGCAGAGGACAGATGGGCCTGATGATGTACGATACATCCGAACCGAAAAATTTGGGAGATAGGTCGAGGGTGTAAACTTTACAAAAGAATGCATCAAAAAATTGCTTTTACCCATCTACCGAAAGCATACGGATCCTCCATCGTTTTGGCCGGATTTGGAATCTGCTCACTACGCTTCTGATACGTTGGAGATGCTCAAGAAGGAAAAAGTCAATTTTCATTTTGTCGAAAAATGCCAAAATCCCCCAAACTGCCCCGAACTGTGTCCTATCGAAAGATACTGGGCAATAATAAAGCGACATCTTAAAAAAGATGGAAGAGAAGTAAACTCTGTTGACTGCTTCAAGAAATATGGTCTGAAGCAATCTAATGACCTGTTATTCAACATGCAAGTAGTGAGAAATACACTCCTATTTGAAATTTATAACAATTTTCAAGTGTATTATTTCTACCTTGCCACACAGTATATATGGAAGCCTGAGCAAGGAGGCATTTTCAAGGATCGCTCGTACCAGTGAGCAATAGAGAGGCAGTACGGTTCAGTGAACTATCTGATCATAATACATACTAAAGTAGATAAGTTTGCCAATAAAGTTCCGGCTTATAACAGCATCTTCCAATTATTTTCCAAATGTTTCTTTGATTTCATCGAACAGCCGTTCGGCATATTGCGAACGTTTACTGTGAGATCGGGCCTTTACCTCGTTTCTATCACTGAAGAGCATTCCCAAAACCGTAATGAGCGTGTTCAGGCAAAGCATAGCAATACTGAGGGATTTTGACTGCGCGTACTGTGGAGACAGGTGAGAGGTGAGATTTGTAGACTGTTCCGAAAAATATAAATACACTTTCTTCCTCAAATAAAAATACCATACTGTAATTTTGGATTATTTTACTATCAATCATAGTAAATAATACTGTTTTTTTTTCATCTTCATTCAGTTTGCTTGATATTTCGTAGGGTAGGTGAGTTCTCTAACTTTTCCATTAACATTACTCATAAGCTTCTGCACAGTACTTTCTCTTACCATTTTCACCACTTTTGGCCAATCTTTCTTCAATTTTTCCACCCTATCCGCTGGTTTCATGTGTTTTCTCAGCTTCGCCTTTGTCAAATTCTAGAAAGTTTCGATAGCGGCAGTCTCTGGGCAGTATGGTGGATTCATCACCTTTGGTACAAATACGACATTGCTCCTTTTGTTCCTTTTTCGTCTAGTGCGCATTTAGAGTAATAGCAGGAAGCAAGATCAGGCCAAAGATTGTAGGCTTGTTATGCTGTTTGATCATAGGTAGCAACCTTTCTAGCAGATTGAGTCTGTCGTAAGGAATCGACGAGATATTTTTCCACATCCGCATATGGCCCGCCACGCCATTACCTTTTTGTCGAATTTTTCGGTGCAAACGGCTTTCACTGATGCAGGAACATCCTTTCCCTTCGGCGAGGTATAAAACTGAGGTCCCGGCAGAGTTTTAAAACACATGATAACACAGCCCGATTTTTATGTCAACAGTTTGTCGTATAGATTTCGAGTCCTCGGATTCACAGATTTAGCCTGTTTGGTGCTTCGTTTTGACTGCTTCTGCTTCCGACGAGTCTGCAGGCCCATTCTCTCTTTGGCACGCATAACATTAGTCGCCGAAGTACTTAGCTTTTTCGCCACATCTTGGACTGGTGCTAAAGAATGTCACTTGATATAGTCCCTTACCTTTCTGTCGATTGTAGGGTCAGCGGGACCGGGTTTTCTACCCCGTCTCGGGGAATCTATTAAAGAGCACCGTTGTTGATACTTCCGTAATGAGGTTTGAACTGCTCCGACGCTCACACATTCTTCCTTAGCCAGTTTTCTGATCGAAAAGCCACTGGCGTTTTCTTTTCCCGGGATAAACACCACGCATTTTCAAACTTACGTGCGAAAATTTTTAAAAAAATACAACATCAGTTTAATTTGGATGTAAACAACAGGACGCAGCCAAAAATTGGTTAAATACTGTACGCATTTTGAATTGACGGTTAATCATACGTGTATTTATAATTATCGGAACAGTTCATACAGTAGTTCCAGTCATGTTGTCGAAAGAAGAAATTGTTCGTGAAAAAAATGTGTGCACTTACTATCAAAATCCAGCGGTGTCCCACCGATGGATCGCTATAAAGCTTAGAATTGAAAATACAACTATTTCTCGTATGATAAAAACTTTCACAGAGCGTCTGAGTGCCCCCCTAAGTGGTCCTGCATGACGAAACTTACGTAAAGGCCGACTTCCGTCAACTTCCTGGGCAAGATTATTGCAGGCAAGATTCGATGTTTCAGGGATGATCGAAAGAAGAAATTATCGAAATTTGTAAAAAAAATACCTTAAACAGTGGTACGAGACTCTTCCGTTGAAGGTGACTTAATGTCGTCTAAACCGTTTTTACCTCTCCTTTCTGCCAGCACACAGGGTATCCAGGCTTCCACAGGGCTGTGCAGGCTTAAATCTCTAGCATAAGTTCTTCTGCACTAACAAAGGATTATGCATACCTTTTGGACTCTGAAATCAGTACGTGCTGCCCAGGAAAGCTTGAAGTCTAGGCTTACTCCCAAGTACTTTGCACGTACTCCCAGTGTTTTCAAAACCACGTAAGGGACGTATACCAGATTAACTTCTCTTTTCAGTAAACAAGATGATAGGTATTTAGTTCGGATTAACCTTAAGGCAGACATGGTGACACTAACTACGCTTAAAGCGTTCTGCGTTAGATAAAATGAATTACTTATGCATAAACCAACTTAAAAAATTAATAAATTACGGATCTCAGGAACCACCAGAAGGACGCGAAGGTGAAGCAAACATTGCAGAAGAGGCCAGATTTTGAACGGTACGTACCGTGGCTAGAATTTTAAAAATGTCCCCACCTTTGATGCATACTTCCGAGCACCGGCAAAGTACGAAGTCGTTCAAGGTGAAAACTATACCGAACCGTAATGATAAACAGAACGTGACGGCTAAATCTTGGGCTCGCAAGCTGTATCGCGAATATTTGAAGAAGTTTTCCTGCGTGATAATGGACGATGGAACTTATGTGCTGGAAGACTTTAAGGGGACCTTCTCCTGGTTGAACACGAAAAAACCTCTTTTTTTGAATTTTTCTCACGCCGAGACCAAATAAGATAGACGGTTAATTTTTTTTTTATTTTTTATTAAATACAAAAAATTATTGAAAAAAAATTTTTTTTGACCAAAATAATGTGACACGCATCCGCTAGAGGGCGCTGGAAAAAAACGGCTTTTCTAGCTGTTGCCAAGATATCTCTTGAAGGAAGTTTCTGAAATCAAAAAATCAAACGGGGAATTGTTAGTAACATGATTTTTTATAAGATGGACTAAAATGAAGAAGATCCGATCAAAAAAAAATAAAAATAAGCGGACTTTGAAGAACATAGTGTTATTTTTGGCCTTTTTTTTATATTTAAGCCCCTGTAGAAATGCAACCGGACCACCTAGGTCAAAGATTTTAGTGACAAGCCTCCTTTTTATTACATTTACGAACATTTAACTTTAAAATATCTGCTCGGCGAAGAGTCGAAAAGGAATTTGAAATTATAGCCAGCTACTATGTGAACTAACTGAAGCATCAGAAGCGCACCAGATGAGGATTTGTTGGAAAAGAATTATACCTGCCGTGAAATTGATTTAAGATCTTTTCCAGTTCTGTGGAAGTTGGACGATGTATCAATGACCACGCAGAAGCAGGAGGCTTGGTCAACTCTATTTTTAATCCCTTGGAAATTGTTGACCATAGAGCTTTCATCCCTAGTTATATTTTCCTGCTGGGCTCTAATGAGGTTCGAAGGCTGGAAAAGCTTTGTAGTAAAGGGTGAGTCGATAAATATTGCGACTCTTTTGAATTTTTATAACTTGTTCATAAATTAAACAAATTTGACCTGTTTCTCTGTAGAGTGCATTGTTCACATCCAGTTATCAGAGAGAATCCGGTCGAGATTGTAGAAAATGTTATGTTATGTTCATCCAAATCAAAGATGGTAAGTTGCTGAACAAGATTTCTTATTATTTTCTATTGTTTTTAGAATAATCTAGAGGATACACTCTCTCTATATGATTGCAACGACGTCTGGTGATAGCACATTGAAAGATTCGATAATACGTTCACATAACTAGCACGGATCATAGTGTGCGTGAAATGTTTCTGACATCCAATATGTTGCGAGTTTGCTTTGATGGTTTTGATTCAAGGTTGAAGTGTTTTCAATTGTTGCATCAGTAAATAACTGCATGAAATCAATTACCCACCAAAAACTGGAATCTCAGAAGAGCAGCTGCTATGAAAATTCATTTCAAGGTGTAACGACACAGCAATAGCCAGGAAGATACAGCTAAATACTTGCATGTTAACGATAGCGATATGAAAAACTCTATTTCTAAGAATTAACCAGAATTGGAAAGGACGCCTTGAAGATTTTTTTTGTAGATATAGCTTTTAGGGCAACCGGAAACAGAACACCGGTGGAGGCTCATTTTTGCAATATACATGTTTTCTTGATACATAATCTAATCTATTTATTCGCTAACTTACTAGTTATCAACACTTATCATAGAAGTAAGAAAAGGACATGCAAAGTTTAAAATCTAGATATCACAAATGGAATACGAAGCCAAAGATCTGTACAATATGAATCGTCGCTCGAATGAAAATGGCTATGTTGCGCTATTAAGTTTGCTTTTCGTTGTATGTGTTCGGGCATACATATGTGTGTTTTTGTTTTATCTATCAAAGTGATGTAGCGTTATCTCTTTGACGATGTGAGTGGCGCTGCTATTTGGTTTGAAAAGTTAGAAAGAGTGAGTCCAGAGTTGGCGCATCGCGCTTTGGAAAAACTGATGAATTTACATCAAACGGCCGTTTCAAGGGTCCTCGAAAGTTTCCAAAAACCGATAACAGCAGACCACAAGCCGGTAGCTGGACGAAAACCATGAACAAAACGCAAAAAACGAGAGACCGCTGATTACACATTTCAAGCAAATTCATATACTGAACTACTGTAGCATTTGGTTTCGTTTTGATAACTGTTGCCCAATTTAAAATTGTATCTAATGTGTCGCAATAATAAATGACTCACAGCAACTGGGATATGGTACGCATACACTGGATAACTTCTGGTATCGTTTAGAGGTGGAGTAGCTATGAACTATTATTAGTCAGAAGAAATGGTCCCAGGACGTCATCGTTTTTGAGACCGCTGCGTGGTCATTCGGTCAAGTGTTTTAATTTACATATTTCTCTAACAGTAAATTGGCAATCCTTGGAAATTAAATACTGTAAAATCGATAAGTCGTGTTTTTTCATTACATTTCTTATATAAGCTTATCATAATCAAATCGATGTTATTCCAATAAATTTTAAACATACATTTAAAAAAGGTTAAATGTTATTGGAAAACGCAAATGATTTTCAGTGTTCTGAACAAACCTAATGTATAGTCTTGCAAACTCAGTAATCTACTTAAACAACTAAATCATCGTTATAAGTTAGAAGAATAACTATTCTACCTTAATCACCGCAAACGAACCACACTGCAGCGTAAGCTAATCCCTCTACACCGAACAAGTGCAATACAAACCCCTCGCCACTCTGAATTGCTTAATTACTACTTTGTCAAGCACCGTACCGACCACTGCAAATGTCGCCTGACTAATTACACGCGCTATTGATGAGCCTGCACTGCCGCATGAATCATACCACCTTACACAAAACCAACACGATAGCAACTCATCCGTGTAAATCACCGTTTCAATTAAATCTGCATCTTGGGACCGCACCGCGCCGGTAGACCACAACAAATCTGTGCCATTGCGCGCTAGACGCTCGTAAGTAAAAAGGAACTCAAACGAAAAACAAACTCACTCGTACATCAGGTGCGTCTAACCGTTCGACGACGATTGCCCCTAGAGACAACGACGATGACAACAACAACAACATATGTGTCCCCATGTTCAAACAAACCCCAAAACAGCTCCCGTCGAGCGAGCATCTCCTAATAGGTACGTGTGTGTGTTGCTGCACTTCTCCTACATAGAATGCCTGCACATGTGAGAGAACCACGCCGGCAATGAGAGAACTCGGACCGAGTGAGAGCCAGATATCCACGCTGCTGCTGCTACTGATGCTGATGCTATTGCTGCTTGGTAACACTTGGTGTCAAGCCACTCCAAGCTCGGTACGGAATCGCAGCCAAACAGACACATCCGAGACCTAAACTAGAGCTGGCACCGACAGCTCCGAGCATAAAGGGATTAGTCACAGACCAACGCGTCCGGACGGTTGTGAAGAGTCAAACCGGTCATTGCAACAAATCGCCCCCGCGTATTCGTGCTTCGGTGTAGAGATAGATCATCATCGGACGTCCATATAGGGACTACAGAGAACCCAAACGGGCCTGGGAGAAAGAGTGCGCGAAAGTTAGGCTTTTATAGAATTCAAACGCGACCCGCAATCGGCACGTGTATAATAACAATATAACGAAAGGAACAAGGTGTTCGCCAAAGGTGTGGGGGTGGTCAAAACACGAACGCGCGCGCCTGGAAGATAGTTCACAATCGAAACACACCTACTTCCGGAGTGGTGTCGTCCGCGGAACGAATCGCGTGTGCGTGTGTGAAAGTGAATGCGTCCGGTTCCTTCGCTAAGGAAGCCATTAGCCTAATCGGTTGATCTGCTGCCAAAAGAGGATTAAGTGATAAGCGGAGAAAAGTTGCCTACGTCCTTGTGGATATCTATCGGTTGGTTGGATCCTTCTACGACGCCTGCACGGTCGGCAATCATGCGTTTGATTTCGGGTGCTATTTAGTGCTTTACGGAGCCAAATGATGACGCTTTTTCGAGCAGACCATCATCTGCCTATGACAAGTGCTGCTGTTACCAAATGCTACAATTACTGCTGCTGCTGCTGCTGCTGCCTGGCTGTTTACTAATAAACAAGTGCTGCTTGCGTTATTGAACACGGCGAGATATTCGTGTATGTGGCTATTTATGTGTGTGTCTGACTGTGTGTTTGATCTAGCTGTTTCTGCAGCTGATGTGCTAATTTTCTAATTCTGTGTCACCCTCCGGCGATGCTTGATATGGCCAAGTGAAGGAGCAATAACGAAACCCAAGAGATTATTAATAATTTTAGGCTAGTCGAATGCGGCGAGTGCAGTGAACAAAAATAGTAATAGCTTGGAGAATTTGGCAAAGTAATTGTATGTGTATTTTTATTATTAATTATTTTGTTTTGGCTGCATTAACACTGTTGTGACCTAAACAGATCACATAGAAAAACAATCCAACTGAATTACAACAAGTTTGCTACTAGGGTTGCAACAAACTTATATTTGTTATAGAAATTTGTTCTAGAAAATGTAAATAACCGATAAATTTGATGTTATTGCTGCAATTTTTTTTTAAATTCCTCTGCATACACAGCGAAAATCTAACTAACTTTACATAGCCAAGTTATCGTACGCTGGAATTTATAACCATGGATAAGTCAAGTTATCCACATCTTGATTGGCATTAAGCTGTAATTTAGAAGGTAGAAACGATTGCACCAATTTCGAAACTTTGGCTTCTCCGTGCTAATCTCGATACCTAAATGAATAGTTCTTAGACAAGTCTACTAATACTAGGGTCCTTCCAGATCTATTCCATCGGATCCCTACAAAAAATACGCGTATTTCGTCTACAATGTGCAGTATTCTTCAGTGTCGTGTTTTGATGTGATGTGATGTGTAATAAGAACCCACCATCAGTTCAAGGATTACCTATGGCTGCAGGACTATTCTCAGCAGGTTGTTCTGAGAGATAGCCTACGTGATGGCTTCTTGTAGCAGGGTCAGCCGATCTCAGTGAGGACCTTCGGAAGACTACGGCCAGAAGGCCGCGTGTATTCGCATGACAAGGGACTGGCGACTCCACAAACCCTTGTCCAGTCAAACAAATCCTTCGACTGCCTTAAGCTACCTTCATCTCCATGCGAAACGCTAGGAGTGGACGGTAATTTATTGCTAGAACGAATAGACATGAAGAGAAAGTGTATTGATAGTTCCGTATAGGGCAACGGCAGGCTTTGAAATTGCCTGATGTACCTGATAGTATCCGATCAGGTACATAACCCTTTGCCATACTACCCCATGCAGGGTAGGCAAGGGGGGAGATACCCTTGACTGGCAAAAGGTTATGCACCGATCGGGCTCTTATACTACCTATTGCTTGTTTCAAGTTCTAGCGATTTGTCCCTCTCCCAATACTGCCTAACACGGGTGAGAAATTATCTCCCGCTGTTGGGTTTATTTATAGCATGCATCGCCTATTTCACACATTTGCTCTTATCGTCATACTATTACTTTAGATCTCGGAGATAACGAAGGTGAGTGGTGCAAATACTGATCCCCACCAGTATGATTCTCCTGATTGTGCCTGATCGACTACAGTTCAAATGCCCTCCGCTCGTTTTCAAACTTGTATCTTTCAATTTCAAAGCCTGTCATTGCCCTACACGGAACTATCGATACACTTTCTCTTCATGTCTATTCGTTCTAGCAATAAATTACCGTCCACTCCTAGCGCTTCGCATGAAGATGAGAAATTATCTGCTTCTGCAAACTTCATCAAAGATCGTTACTTCCACGCATGGGGAATACAAGAAATAACAATCACAGTACTTAAGGGTTACGTTTCCGACTCGTGTCTTCTACAAAGTTTTACCTAAACAAGCTGTCCATCTTGTGGTGATAATTTTGTAGATCCAAACTTTATCACTAGGGTAGCGTCGTTGCTAACTTTGAAACGAAACGCAATAAAAGGGTGATGTCAAAAGCAAAGGGAATATAATTTCAAGCAACTTTTCTGAACACATCATTTTTCTAGCTCTTCATTTGGACATTTCTTTTGCTTTAAATTAGGGTATCGCTAAACAATGAGTTTTTTTATTATAACTTTTTTGTTTCGCATTTTGAGAAAAAGTGATCTTCAAACCAAATAGACAAAGTTTTTTTTTAAATTTGGGTTATCGTGCAAAAGTCACGGGTAATTTAAATTAAAAACATGCGATTTTTCTTTTCGGCCTTATGATGTTAATTGGCCAGAAAATCATCAAATTCTTGTTTTAATGTAAATCAAGGAAAAAATTGCTATGTAAATGACCGGGTACTCCTGAGGCACAGGAGCGGGGACTGTTTATAATCGGACATGTTTTACGTTAAAATTACCTCTAATTTTTGAACAATACAATATATCCAAACACTTAATTTAACATGCATCGTATTTTTCTCTATACTTCGTCTAAAGATTATTTTTTCCTAACAGTTAAAACTAAACAGTTAGAATGAAAAAACTGATTTTTAAGGGACATCTTAATCTAAGCCAACAAAAAGCGAGATGAGTGTCAAATGAGAATCAAAAAGTCAAAATAAAAAAACTCTTTTTTAAGAGACAATCAGGGTGCAGAATAGAAGCAGAAACATAACTCTATCATGGTCGAACGAAGAGCTAGAAAAATGGTGTCATGAGCTAAGTCGCTTGAAATTGAACTCCCTACTTGTCTTTGACATCACTCTTCTATAGTGCTTCGTTCAAAAGTGAGCAACAGCAAAAGTTTGGAACTACGAAATTATCACCACAAGATGGACAACATGTTTAGGTACAACTTTGTAGAAGACACCATAATTCGAAAACGTAACCCTTCGGAGTTATTAGTTTCGCCGTGAAAAAAGGCTTTTCCGACCACTGTGCTACGGGTTCTTCCCCCTTTCATATCGATGGATTTCGTTCTAATGGTAACTGCGAATTTAGAAATTCATAATGATGACTTGAAGCGAATAGCTCATAATAGTGACTTCAACATGTCAGACATCTGTTTTAAATAGATGCGAAAAAAAACGTCTGTGGGCTTTACGATGTCTGTTGCGCTGGTAGCACAACTCAGCATTCAACCAAAGCTTCCTATTGACAGTGCTTAGAGCACGACGATGGCGAGAAACATTGCCATGCAAAATTTCGTCAAGTTTTCTATAGAATCAGTGTACGATGTCATCGACCACATTAGCTCGGAGGTAGTTTTTCCAATCCATAGACGAGAGTTCTGCATTAAGTGAGATAAAGTCACAATACCGAACTTCTAAATCCGTAACATGGAATTGGAATTTAACTTGATCGTGTTGACATCAGCAATGTGTGTCAACTTTTAGACCAAATGGACATGATAAGCATCGAAAGGAACTAGAGGATGAAAGATTTCAAGATCTCATTCATTATGTATTACTTGCTATAAACAACCAGCAGTGAATTTGAGGGTATCTTCTAAGAGCTGCCGATCTTAAGTCGACTATTCATTCAAGATTGTCTGCCGTATGGAAGTCAAGACTTTGCACATTATCAGTAGATGCATTATCAACGGGAATGGGAATACTGATGCAAGTTTCCAACGCTACAAAGATTGATAACAAGGGGTTTCTTGAACGAGCCGACTGGTACAAGAAGAAGAGGTATACTACGGGCAAGGTAGATTGATTAAGTGCAAAGTGAGCTGGAGTGAGCTTTGAGACGACTTCTGTGTCCTTATCCGAACTTATCCTGACCGGTAAGAGGCGATGTCCCAACAAAAGCAAAATTTGACCCATAATGCAGCAAAACTCTCGCATCGGTGAGCTTGTGATCAGATTTACTACCGTACCCTAGTTCGAATTGCTTCAAACTAGGGAACAAATTTGTTTTTATACATTTTATTTCACGTTTAAATTTACATTACTACAGACGATGAGCTTGAAACAAGAAAATATGGGTGTGTCTTCTGTTATGTTATTTTCTATTTGAAGTTTTATAGTTTGAAGTGGTCAGGACTACGATACTGTTGTATATCTTCAACAGAGTTTATCTGATTTTCAATGACTTAACCTACAGGTACTAAAGCGATGAGCTAACCGTTGTAGGATCTAAACAGCATCTTAGAAGCTTCAATGTCATCATCTTGATATTTTCTACTTTTCTAGTGGTTACGATGCAGAATGTCATGAATAAGTTTCTGAGGAGCTGAGGAGAATTGATTTAAAGTGCAGGTTTTCCCGTCATTCCGAACGGAATAGTTGGGCTTACGTTTGAAGGCAGCAACCACTCGGTTGTGATTATAAACACTGTACGGAACACCTTTTCTTCGACTGTGACCGATGGACTGTTAAACAATCTTCAAAACGGTTTTTAGCTTAGTTTGGCTGATTGCACGTATCAATGGTTGCTACTCCATATTTGATCAGAATCAGTGAATTTGCCCAATGAATCAACTGAATGGGGCTAGGAGTAACCGGCCATTCTCACTGTACGCGCTCCAGTGACTCAATTTATTTTCTCAATCAATAACGGCACCAGTCATGTTCTTGCAATCAGGTGGGAATAGGGAAGGAAAGTTAGTGTGGCCTTTGCGGTTTAGGGACCGTGTTTACCTAAGCATCACCACAAAGGTCACAGGATAGAGGTTTTTCTATGTGAGTAGGATAGGGCTCGATGGAACAGGATTTACCTTGATAAGTGATGTGATCATATAATATAGTTCAGGGGACAACAAGGATAACAATTACCTGTTTCGCTCCGCGTTTTTGAGAGCACTTATTTACCACCTCTCCATTGTCTTAAAATCCTTTGCGGGGACCAATTGCTTGGTGTTCTGCATCTTCAAAGTATCTATATGATGCCCATCCAAACCCGTAATGCTTGCTCTATATGGCATTGTAGGTGAACGAAAATAGCATCGTATCTCAAACAGAACTCCTCCAACCCATCAATATCGACATTTTCCTCAGAATATCCACCACCGTAACCAAACTTGGCTCAACCGGCTTGCACCTGACATGGCATTGCCTTAGATACAGTTTCAGTTAAGGGTGAAACTTGAATTACTCCAATAATAATTGTTTTGTAATATCGGAATACATAGCGGAAAAAATGCACGTCAAATTTGCTATAACAGGTCAGTTATAAATTACTTATAACAGGAGAAAAGTCGATTCCAATACTTTCCTAATGTCGTTCAACTGCATCCAAACTACATTCAAGTCTTCTATAGTACGATGACTGGCATTATTCACTTACCCGTACACGACTGTTTTGCAGCCAATTTGCTGATTCTCACTAGTTAACAAGTTACACAGAAAAAAATGATTAACTTCATCAGACGCGTAAAATTCCCGCTCGTTCAATTGCAAGCCAAAGTAAGCGTCAACAATGAAATTGTTTGCAATCATTCATAAAACAGACTTAATTTGGTCGATATCTGGCGTAAATATATATGAAATATTCCATAAATTTATGCCATAACTAGCATTCTATATATGTGAATAAGAAAACGCTGAAAATTACATGTTTCTTTCAAACTGTGTGGTCCTTTATTACGAACAATACAATAAGCTTATATTGGCTACAGGATAACTGAGCAATCTAGTCGAGAGTATGGTTCCACCCACCGTATTAAATGAGACTTTCCAGTACTATAAATTTTCTATATGAAACTCACGCAGTGTAAACAATACACACGGCGGCCATATCACCCAGAGTTTCATTAAAACTGACCCAATTCGTTAAATTTTGCAGCTTTTTGAAAGAGATGCAATGATACCATGGATACCTTTTTACTAAAACCGAATTTTGGCCTTTTGCTTCAACAAAATGTCTGTTTTGAGTCATCCAATCAGTTCAGTGGAAGTTCTCAACTGCTTCTGGAGTCCAGTGTCATACGCTTCTTTAGGTAAATGGTCGACATTTTTGCCGTGCAGAGCCTTACTTACCTTACCAATCAGACTAAGGCCGGTGTGGCCTCTGCTGTACACAGAAGTTGTCTCCATTCTATTCGGTCCATGGCTGCCACTCGCCAGCCTCGCTGTCTGCGGAGGGTCCGCAGGTCGCCTTCTACTTGATCGATCCACCTTGCTCGTTGCGCGCCTCTTCTTCTTGTACCTGTCGGTTCGTTTTCGAGAACCATTTTCACAGGGCTGTCGTCCGATATTCTTACGACATGTCCAGCCCATCGTAGTCGACCGATTTTTGCGATGTGTACGATGGGAGGTTCTCCCAGCAACTGATGCAATTTGTGGTTCATTCGCCTCCTCCACGTTCTGTCTTCCATCTGCACTCCACCGTAGATGGTACGTAGCACCTTCCGTTCAAAGACTCCAAGGGCGCGTTGGTCCTCCACTAGCAATGTCCATGTTTCGTGGCCGTAGAGAACTACCGGTCTAATTAATGTCTTGTAGATGGTCAACTTTGTGGTGCGGCGAACTTTGTTCGATCTTAGTGTCCTTCGGAGTCTAAAGTAGGCACGATTGCCAGCCATAATGCGCCTTTTTATTTCTCTGCTGGTGTCGTTATCGGCGGTCACCAATGAGCCCAGATACACGAATTTGTCTACTACCTCGATTTCATCACCGTCGATTTGCACTCGTGCTAGGAGGCCAACATTGTCTTTTCGTGAGCCTCTTCCCTTCATGTATTTTGTTTTCGACGCATTAATCACAAGCCCAATCCTACCAGCTTCAGCCTTAAGTCTGATATACGTTTCCGCCATCGTTTCAAAGTTACGTGCTACGATATCAACGTCGTCGGCGAAGCCAAATAGTTGGACAGACTTCCTGAAAATCGTGCCACTCGTGTCTATCCCAGCTCTTCGGATCACACCCTCCAGTGCAATGTTAAACAACAAACACGACAATCCATCACCTTGCCATAACCCTCTCCGAGATTCGAAGGGACTCGAGAGCGTCCCTGATACTCGGACGACACACATCACTCGATCCATCGTTGCTTTGATCAACCGCGTCAGTTTTTCCGGAAATCCATATTCGTGCATGATTTGCCATAGCTGGTCTCGATCGATTGTATCATACGCTGATTTGAAATCGATGAAAAGATGATGTGTGGGCACGTTGTATTCGCGACATTTCTGCAGCACTTGCCGAATCGCGAAAATCTGGTCCGTAGTAGCGCGGGCACTCATGAAGCCCGCTTGGTATTGCCCCACGAACTTCTTTGCAATTGGTGACAGGCGGTGGCATAACATTTGGGAGAGCAACTTGTAGGCGGCGCTCAGCAGCTTGATTGCACGATAATTGCAGCAATCCAGCTTGTCGCCCTTATTGTAGATGGGACACACTATTCCCTCCATCCAATCCTCCGGTAAACATTCCTCCTCCCAAATCTTGGTAATTACCCAGTGCAGCGCTTTGGCCAGTGCTTCACCACCGTATTTCAATGGCTCGCTCAACACCAGCGGCTTTGTTGTTTTTCAACCGACCAATTTCCTCCTCAACTTCCTGAAGGGTTGGGGTCGGGGTCCTGTCATCTTCTGTGCGTGTTCCTAGATTTATTACTGAGCCACTTTCGTTCGCTGTAACATTACCGTTCAGGTGCTCGTCGAAGTACTGCTTCCAACTTTCAATCACCTCACACTCTCCTGTGAGAAGGTTGCCATCCAGGTCTCTGCACGTATCAACTTGTGGTACGTAGCCTTTGCGCGAGCTGTTCAACTTCTCATAGAATTTGCGTGTGTCGTTAGCGCGGTACAGTGCTTCCATTTATTCGCGGTCTCGATCTTCCCTCTGGCGCTTTTTCCTTCGAAGAATAGAATTTTGTCTGTTCCGTGCCTGTCTATACCGTTCCACATTCGCTCTCGTACGGTGTAGCAGCATTCTCGCCCGTGCTGCATTCTTCTCCTCTACTAACTGCTTGCATTCGCCATCAAACCAGTCATTTTTCCGATTCGGTGCAGAAGTACCTAGTGTCACTAATGCAGTGCTACCAATGGCAGTTCGAATATTTCTCCAGCCATCTTCAAGAGTAGCAGCGCCAAGCTGCTCTTCCGTTGGTAGGGCTGCTTTTAGCTGTTGCGCGTATTCCTGAGCAACTCCGGTTTGCCGTAGAAGCTCAATGTTAGGTCGTGGCGTCCGAGTTCGACGCGTGTTGTACACCGTCGAGAGTTTTGAGCGCATACATACTGCAACTAGGTAGTGGTCCGAGTCTATATTTGCACTGCGGTAGGTGCGAACGTTGATGATATCGGAGAAGAATTTCCCGTCGATTAGAACATGGTCGATTTGATTCTCTGTTCGTTGGTCAGGTGATCTCCATGTGGCTTTGTGAATGTCTTTACGGGGGAAGAAGGTACTTCGAACTACTAAACCACGGGAGGCCGCAAAGTTCACGCATCGTTGGCCATTATCGTTCGATACGGTATGCGGGCTGTTAGGCCCTATTACCGGTCTGTACATTGCCTCCCGTCCTACCTGAGCGTTCATGTCACCAATGACGATTTTTACGTCCCGCTGCGGGCAGCCATCATACACTTGCTCTAGCTGCGCGTAGAACGCTTCTTTTTCGTCATCGGGTCTCCCGTCGTGTGGACAGTGTACGTTGATGATGCTGTAGTTGAAGAATCGACCCTTGATCCTCAGCTTGCACATTCTAGCGTTGATCGGAAACCATCCAATCACGCGTTGACGCATTTTGCCCAGCACTACAAAGCCGGTGCCCAGTTCGTTTGTGGTACCACAGCTCTGGTAGAAAGTAGCCGCTCGATGCCCGCTTTTCCATACCTTCTGTCCTGTCCAGCAAACCTCCTGCAGTGCTACGACTTCGAACTTACGTGGTTGAAGTTCGTCATAGATTATCCTATCGCAGCCAGGGAAGCAGAGCGATTTGCAGTTCCATGTTCCGAGTTTCCAATCGTAGTCCTTAATTCGTCGCCTAGGTCTTTGCCGATTGTTCCGGTCCGTATTAACTTCTGTATTATTTGTAACATTGATTTTTTAAGGGCGGCTTATTGGGCCTTCCCCAACCCCCTGTCTCGCCGGGGGACCATCGTGCACAGAACTGTTTAGAGTCCCACGCTGGCACAAGGACGATGATCAGCCGCTCCTAACATGGAGAACAGACGCTGTTTTGAGCCGCCCCTAACATGGAGAACAGACGCTCAGATAGACTGCACCCTTTGAAGAGGGCAGCCCCCCCTTCCCTGTCAGCATATGACCAAGGTCCCACCGGGGTTGGTTACCCGATCTTTCCTATGGTTACTCATACCCCAGTCGGCACCACGGGGAGGTAGGGATAGGAGTGACTGGACAAGAGGCTAAGGATCGCAGTAGGATCTATTTTATTCCTGCAGGTACGCGAAGTACCAATGGTATGCATTGTCCAGCCATTTACCAACCATGCAGAGCCGTGCAGAGCCTGCGCAGCCTGAATATGTTTGATTGTTGTGACGGCTGAGAATCGTTATGTTGAATCAAAATTCACTTAGAATACCGGAGTCAGTTGGATTGAATTTTAAACGGATGATTTTCTTAGTCTGTCGATTAGCTTAATCGGAGGGCAAACAAGAATTGTCTTCTGTCAAAATGGCTATATCAACGAAAACCTAACGTTTGACATGTTTTGTTTTGTTGTTATTTAAAATGTGTTACTTTTCGCTTTCATGATTTTTATTTCCCATTGAACTGAGTTGAATTCAATTCATTCCTTGAACGTCTATAATGAAATAACTTTTTGTGAAAGTGAAGGATTAACAAAAAACACACAATGCAAACCATAAATGTTTCTCTAATTATTTTTTTGTTTATTATTGGTGATGCACCCAAATGATGCGCATAATATTTAATTTCAAACGAATTCTAAAAAAATTGCTCTTTCGAAAGATTCAAGGATTGAACTTCATTAAAAATAGAACATCTTATTAAATTACAGTTCCTTAGCTTACGCATCTTTGCAGCTAGTATTAAAATAGTATAATTTCCGTTCTACAAACCAACAACCTAAATAAAAATATATTTTTAATTAAATAATCACAAATTGTTTTCGTTTCACATTTTTCAGGTAATTGGCATTTCGTTTAAGGAATAAATTTTGTTCATCACCATAAACAACTGGTAAATATTCACTTCATTAGTATAAGTAATGATTATTTTCACTTGGGCAAAGAAGAGTTCAAGAGTTCATCAAATTATTATAAACACCTTTATTCATTTATATTACATCATAGCATTCCATAAATTTGTTCCGCAAAGCACACAAATTCACCCGTCCTACATCAATCGCATCTACCTCAGAAAGCCAGAAAAGGAACGCTCTATACCAGATTAACCTCAAAGATTGCAGAACCTTCAATCTGCTCCCTGCTGTGGTCGGAGGAAACCAAACACGGTCTACTCCAAAAATTGAAATCAAATATAGTGTTATTAGTATGTTGTTTCCACCGCATTTACAAAATCCTCGCCAGACCCCGAAAACCGCGCGCGTCGTCGTCTTTTCTCCAGTTTGTGGTCCGAAGTGATTGATTGCACTCAGCAAGTGCACATGGTTTTGTATTTTTTTCTCTCCTCTCCATCATGTACTTTAGTAATTAGCAACAACAAGTCTCCTAAATTGAACCTGCAACACGCCACTGCCAGCGTGCAAAATGTGCAAGAATAAATGGTAAATCAACTATTTATCACACTGTTTATTTGATCGACTCCGAATCCGATCGAGGCGCACGATGCTTTGCGAATGCCACCTCAATCGAAGATAAATGTGGGCTGTGTTTGATATTAATTACGAATGCGCTCGTTTGGTTTCAAATATGTCCATAGCTTGTTGTCCTCGTCGTTTGTCTGTTTGGTAGTTGGCTTCGTATTGAGACATGACTCTCGGAAACTTTTTTTTTACCACAAATAGCTTAGCGAATGTGGACCGGCTTACGAAGAGCATACTGAGGGGTCGGTTGAAATCGAAACGCCGTTGCTGTTCGCTCTCATGACTAAAACTGCGGAACGTTACAAATAAACAAACCAATAGACAATGACTGCTACTGCCTATATAGCGGGAGAACAGTTGTCACATTAACGCAAAGTGACACCGTATCACTCCGTGGTATGAGCCTGGTGATAGTGGGTAATTGCGATTGCTTGGAATCGAGTATGATTTTTTTTCTACACACTATTACTGGTAGATAGACGGTTTGTAAATGAAGTCCTTGTGGGTTGATATCAGTATAACTGTGTTCATGGTGTTCTTGATTTTTGGAACTGGTAAGCTGATTCTACTGGTGTTAAAGAGTGAGTTGATGACAAGTTTTACACTTTAGATCGATTGGTTAATCGGTCACGGTTATCGAAATGAAACCAAATGTTTACAACAGTAAATAAAAACTAACATTTAACGACTGGCCCTTTATGCGAACTATCAAGTATTTATAACTAGCTGACACGGCAAACACCGTAGTCCCTGCGAATGCGTTGACAAATAATCAACTGTTTCATTTCATTTTGTTCATATAAAGACTATCCCAGAATGTATGGACTCATCAAATTTTCAGAAAAACTACTACACAAGTGTTGGAAATTCAATTTTTAAATATCTTATAATACATCTGTTAACATTAAAGTCACCGCAAAAAGTCTGACGCGTTCAAAGTTTTTCGTAGACGTGGAACACCTGAGCACTTTGAAAGGTACACGGCTCTCGAACGAGAATTTAAGAGCCTCATCAAGGCCAAGAAACGCGGTTACTGGCGACAATTCGTGGACGGATTATCGCGCGAAACGTCGATGAGTACCCTTTGGAATACGGCGCGAAGATTGCGTAACAGAATTACGAACAACGAGAACGAGGAGTACTCGGACCAATGGATCCTCAAGTTCGCGCGAAAAGTTTGTCCAGATTCTGTGCCAGCACAAATGTTTCCTCGCGAAACAACGAATTCGATAGATGAGATTAGCCAACCCTTTTCAATGGTAGAACTCTCTCTCGCACTCCTTTCGTGTGGCAATACGGCTCCAGGAGCTGACAGGATCAAGTTCAACTTGCTCAAGAACCTCCCAGACGTCGCGAAGAGGCGCATGTTGAACTTGTTTAATCAGTGTCTGGAACTCAACATTGTACCGGATGATTGGAGACGGGTGAGAGTTATTGCCATTCAAAAACCTGGTAAGCCCGCGTCCGACCACAACTCCTATCGACCCATCGCGATGTTATCTTGCATTCGCAAGTTGTTGGAGAAAATGATCCTTTTCCGTCTGGACAAATGGGTTGAGACGAACAACCTGCTTTCAGATACTCAATATGGTTTCCGTAGGGGTAAGGGAACGAACGACTGTCTCGCGTTGCTTTCCACAGATATTCAGTTAGCTTTTGCTAAAAAAGAGCAAATGGCTTCTGTATTCTTGGATATCAAGGGGCTTTTGATTCAGTATCTGTTGAAGTTCTCTCAGATAAACTCCATGCTTGTGGTTTTTCACCATTAATGAACAATTTTTTGTACAATTTGCTGTCAGAGAAACATATGAGCTTTTCTCATGGAAACTCTACAGCTTTTCGATTTAGCTACATGGGTCTCCCCAGGGATCATGTTTAAGCCCTCTTTTATATAATTTTTATGTCAAAGACATTGACGGTTGTCTAGGTGACAACTGTACGTTGAGACAACTTGCAGATGACGGCGTAGTGTCTGTCACGGGACCCAATGGGGTCGATCTACAAGGACCCTTGCAGGATACCTTAGACAATTTGTCTACTTGGGCTCTAGAGCTAGGTATCGAATTCTCTACGGAGAAAACTGAGTTGGTAGTTTTTTCTAGGAAGCATAACCCTGCACAACCGAAACTTCAAATTTTGGGTACACCGATAACTCATTCCATGTCATTTAAATATCTTGGGGTCTGGTTCGATTCAAAGTGCACCTGGAGATCTCACATTGAGTACCTGAAGCGAAAATGCCAGCAAAGGGTCAATTTTTTCTGCACAATTACCGGGACCTGGTGGGGAGCGCATCCGCAAGATCTTCTAACGTTGTACCGGACAACGGTTTTGTCGGTTATGGAATACGGTAGTTTTTGTTTTCAGTCAGCGGCTCGGTCGCACATCATTAAACTGGAACGTATTCAGTATCGGTGTCTTCGTATCGCGTTAGGTTGCATGCACTCGACTCACACCATGAGTCTTGAAGTGCTGGCTGGCATGTTGCCACTCTCGGATCGGTTTACAGAGTTATCTCTCCGGCTCCTCACCAGGTGTGAAGTTATGAACCTCCAGGTGATCGAAAATTTTGAGAAGCTCCTAGAGTTGAATCCTCAAACCCACTTCATGAGCTTGTATCATTTGTACATAACACAGGATGTCAGCCCTTCGCTTAATATTCCCAATTGTGTTTCCTTCTCCGACTTCGGAAATTCGGTTCATTTTGATTTATCCATGAAACAGGAGCTTCATGGAATCCCAGAGCATCATCGTCCTATGATTGCTCCGGTGATATTTGCTGCAAAGTTTGGCCTAGTTGATTCCACCAAAACGTTTTTCACAGACGGGTCTTTGATAGAAGACTCCGCTGGCTTTGGTGTATTCAATGAAAATTATAGCGTCGCTCGTAAACTTCAAGCACCTTGTTCGGTTTTTGTCGCGGAATTGGCAGCAATTTATTTTTCTTTAGAAACTGTTGCCTCTTTTACACCGGATCAATACTTCATTTTCACGGATAGTCTTAGTTCTATAGAGGCTATTCGCTCCTTGAGGCCGGTAAAGCACACCTCCTATTTTCTTATGAAAATACGAGGTCTTCTAAGTGCTTTATCTTCACGTTCTTTTATTATCACCTTTGTGTGGGTCCCTTCTCATTGTTCGATTCCTGACAATGAGAAAGCGGACTCGCTTGCAAGGGTGGGCGCTATGGAAGGCGATATTTATGATCGACAAATCGCCTTCAACGAATTTTTCCATATTTTTCGTCAGATATCACTCGATAGCTGGCAGTATAAATGGAGTAGAGGAGACTTGGGGCGATGGCTACATTCTATCACTCCAAAGGTGTCTAAGAAATGTTGGTTCAGGGGATTAGATGTGGGTCGAGACTTCATTCGTGTGATGTCTCGCCTCATGTCCAATCATTATTCTTTAAACGCTCATTTGTTCCGTGTTGGGCTGGGAGACAGCAATCTCTGTGAATGCGGACAAGGTTACCAGGACGCAGATCACGTTATTTGGTTTTGTGCTGAGCATCGTGGAGTCAGATCTGGGCTGTATGATTCCCTTCGGGCTCGAGGTAGACAACCCAATGTACCGATTCGAGATATTTTGGCTGCGCGCGATCTGGAGTTTATGAAACTCATTTATGTGTTTTTGACTAACATTAACCTTAGATTGTAGTTTGATTAACTAACTTGTTTAGGTTAAATTTGTGAGGAATGTGTGCGCCAGTGTGTGAGTGTGGTTGTGTGTGTGTGTGTGTGTGTGTGTGTGAGTGTGATTGTGTGTGTGTGAGTGAGTTATCCAATTAAAAAAATGTAATTTGAAGTTCTAGATATAAGAAAACCATTGTTCCTTATGCTTTGCTCAAAATTTCCACCCCAATTTTCCCATCCTTAAAATTGTTATTCCTATTAACCTCGAGACGACCGCGAGTAATCGGTTCTATCCCCTTAACCTTAGTTCTAAGATAACTGATGTATATAAACATGAAAACTTGGCTCTGTAAAGTTGATTCGATTGAGCCTGTACAAATAAATGAATTCGTAAAAAAAAAAAAAAAACATTAAAGTACTACATCATTTTACTGTTCTCATTGCAATCCTTGCAATCTATCGATTGTATGCTAGCTAGCGACAAGTTTTGACACTTTCTCCCAATCTTTTTCAAACTATAGAATGGCATCTGCTACAGAAATGTCTGCTTCCTGAGATGTGCCTTCGTCAATGCCCAAAATTCTTCAATTGGTCGAAAATCCAGGTAACTAAGAGGGTTCATTTCCTTTGGAACGAATGAAACATTCTTGGTGGTATACCATTCTAGCGTTTGATTCGACGTAATGGCAAGAATCTTACTAATCTAGAATGGATGTCTCAGACTGGTTCATTACTTTTCCTTCACGCACCGTATAATATTGAGGACACGGCAAGGATTTGCAGTCGAAGTTTACGTAGGTTTCGTCATCCATGATTATACAGTTCGAACTCGCAGCAAGTATCGTATCGTACAACTTTCCACTTTGCACTCTGGGTCTGATCGATGCTTCATATTTCGGACTCCATTTCAGCTACTTCTGCTTCTCATAGGTTCGAAGATTAAAACGTTTTTTGTCACGATGACCATTGGACTTCAAAATACCAACTTTTTTTGTTATATCCTGCTCTGAAATCATCTTCTAGTGCTCGCATGCTTTCATTATACGTTTATTCAAACGAGTGTTAGCATAACCTTTTTTCAACCCGATTTTAGTTTATCCTCAAACGTGTTATCCTCACTGAGCTACTTGATCTGCCGTGCGCGAACGGTTCTCACTTATTCCTTCCATTTTTGCCAATTTCTTTATGGACATTCCAGGGTTCTGTAAACCATTTATGCACAAGATTTGGACGCTGCACAGCGATTCCATTTCATGCCAAATGCGAAAAAAAAAGTCTAAAAATGAATTCTACATAGACAAGTTATGTGTTTCCAAGTAATTTTGGGTCGCTGATTCCAAATATGCTAACTAAATTGACGTATTAGGCCAATATATGGCCACTTTATGGACCTTGGAACCACAGGAACATCCAATAAAATGGTAAATTCATTAGCCTCTTCGTAAAGAACAACGGTTTTTTTTTTAAATCATTTGAAGCAAAAATTTAAGTATTAAAGCGATGTGGAGAACAATTTATGGCTCAGAGTGGCTAGTGCATGGTCTATTGGAAGTTCCGGAACATCCGTAAAGTTTGATAATTCAGCAATTCCATACCAAAAAGATGAAGTGAATCATCAAGTTTCGTAATATTTGGTGGGTTTGTTCAGTTTCGGAAAACTTATGACTCGAATTTTTCATTTTGTCATTAGGGTGACCCATTTTGAAATATGGTGGTCCAAAATAAAAAAATTTAGAAAATATATATATTTTTCGATGAATTATAACTTTTTAACCACTGGACCGATACACAATTTAATTGTCAACTTCAACCTGTTTATCAGCTCTAGCTTTTAATCGGTCATTTCTGTCACAAAACTCGTCAAAACTCTTTTTGGGTCTTCCGACTTTCGGGTTCCTAGAGCCAGACACTTTTGGTTGGTCAAATATCAAGTAATCTGCCAACCAGTTGATATTTTCCCAGTTGAACTACTCAACTTTCCATCGACGATAATAATCTACCCATGAACATTTTAAAATCATCCTGAATTTTATCAAAAATGCTGTTTCCTATTTTTCTTTGTTTTCTTCAAAGGCCATACTAATTTGTTGTTTCATACAGAATTTTTTTTGAATGCTATTTGTATTCAGAAGAAATCTAAAACGTAAACAATTTAAAATACTTATTTTTGAAATTTAAAACTAAGCTTTTGGCATACTCATGATGTCGGATGTCTGCAAGGATTTATATCGCATAATAACAAGTAAGATAAAAAGTTATATTGCGTTACAAATACACAAGTAATTGAATCATTTTTAAAACTCACGAGCTGACTAATTAACTTAAAATTTACATTTTCACTTCAGGAAGTACAGGAAATACTCTATGAAAATAAGGGGACGGAGACTTATATTTTACCTCAATGTTGCGTGACATAGTTTGTGAATCTTACAGTGTTGAGGTTTCTATTATTTTGTTTTCTTTATTAAGTTTAATTTTCTTTCTTTATTTGCTTATGTGCTACTATGAAGCACTTTTTTAATGAAAATCAATTTTTTGATAAAGGTTCCTTTCGCTCCATGATGGTATTTCTAAGGCTTTTCACATAATCCCCATATGATGATGATGATGGTCCCGCCACTTACCCCTACAGAAGTTTGAGCTAGACGATTTATCCATTAGATAATTTATTCAAAAGCAATTCAACCAGTTATACAAAAAAGCGATCTGATTTAATCTACAGATGTAAACTTCTTCAAAAACTATTCATTTGCTTAACAGCGATATAATTGTGAAAAGCTATTGATGTCAACCAAAAACGCTCGCAAGTATTCCCAGCGATCAGCGCATTCATCACGAGAACAAGGATCTCTCGCATCGTTCCATCGCTAAAACGTTGGGAATCGCAAATTCCACGGTGTCGCGAGTGATTAAGCGGTTCGAGGAACGGTTGACCACCGATCGGAAGCCCAGAAGTGAAGGAAAAAGTATTCCGTACAACACCAAAAATCACAACCGCGTAGTTGGGGTCTTCAACCGAAATCCGAACTCCTCCGTTCGGGATGTGGCTAAGAAGCTGCACCTAAGCCGAAGTTTTGTCCAGAAGGCCAAAACTAAGGCTGGGCTTCGAACGTTCAAGGTACAAAAGGCCCCTAATCGCGACGAGAAGCAGAACAAGTCCGCCAAAACCCGTGCCAGGAAGTTGTACCTCAACATGCTGACGAAAGTTGAATGCTGCATCATGGACAACGAAACATATGTGAAGGCCGACTTCAAACAGATCCCCGGCAACCTGTTTTTCACGGCCAAGGATAAGTTCAGCGTTCCGGAGCATGTCCGCACTCAGAAGATGTCCAAATTTGCGAAGAAATTCCTGGTTTGGCAAGCCATCCGCACGTGCGGGAAGCGGAGTGCACGTTTCGTGACCCAGGACACGATGAACGGACAGGTGTACATAAAAGAGTGCCTCCAGAAGCGGCTGCTTCCTCTCCTGAAGGTCCACAACGTCCCAACAATCTTCTGGCCGGATTTGGCCTCATGCCACTACTCCAAGGACGTGCTGAAGTGGTATGCGGACAATAAGGTCAATTTTGTGCCGAAAATGTTCAACCCTCCCAACACTCCGGAGCTCCGCCCCATCGAGAAGTACTGGGCGATTATGAAGCAGCACTTTCTTAAACGACCTAAGGTAGTTAAGACAGTCGAGGAACTGAAGAAAGTATGGGTTTACATGCAAAAAACGGTTGATTCACATGTTGTGCAGAATCTTATGGCCGGGGTTAAGGCCAAGGTGCGGGCATTTGCGTATGGACTGTAAATAAAATACGAGTAAAATGGTAAAATGAAGTTTAATAGTTATTTCTCAATCCCTGAAAATTTGATGGCAATCGGATGAAAACTCGAATTTTGCGAATCAATTTTGTGTGTGGCAATTTCATCGTGGACACCCTTTAAGGACGTTATCAAAAGACAAACCAATATCCGATCCTGCCCGTTACAGAGCCAATGCGGTTCCAACACTAATGGAGCCACCAGCGTAGTTTTGTGCTGTCCAAGGATATCCCCAACTAGGAAAATCGAGAAAATTTCGAAACCGATAAAATCCTGGACCGGCCTTAGTCAAACTTTTACTTTCAACCAGAACCGAATTGACACGGAATTCCCCCAAAATATCAAACTGGAGTAACTGAAGCACCTGGAGTATACGAAAACGTTCTCACACTATTTGTAAATTTATTTGAAAATAAAAACCCAACCTTATCCACCTTCCGTGGGATCTGACCAATTTCACACTACCCTGGAAGTACTACGAATACAAACCCGGATGTAATTGTGGTATTTGTGGTCCTGGAAACTTGATATCATTACCACTGCACTTATTTTTGAGTTCTATGTTATTTGATGTGTCGCATGATGGGATATGATCCAAATCCGGTTCTGTCCACTTTCCCAGTTGTAACCGGAACACCGACCCGGATGTGGCCAATGTGGTTCCAGAATTTGTATATCATTACGATTGGACTTATTTTGGAATTCTCATGTAATTTGTGATGGCGCATGATGGGCTTTGATCAAAGTCATAAATTGGCAATTTGCTCGGGGGAATCCCCGGGTTGTTGAAAAAATCTTCAAAATAAGGCTACTGGCTACTCTCACCCCCGTATTTTGTAGCTTCTAAGGATATTCAACAATCATTAAATATATCTGAAAACTTTAATAGTTTTGGAATTAAAATGATCTTCTGAATACATAGTTTGTAAACTCAACCGTATAAGAAATATAATGCTCTCCTCTTGCATACTTTAGCCCACACTTGTTGCTTAAACATTTTCTCTTCTTGTTTCTTCTTGTTTCTAGCTGTTGCCTTTTGTTTTCTTACGCGTGCAGTTTTAAACTCTTCTTTTACTTCTTTGGTACTCAGTGTAATTTTAACAAACTCAGCATAATCATAAATGAACCCTGGTTCACACAAACGGCTGTCTTTCCTAGGCATTGGATCAATCAAACTCCGATTCCATGGATAAAGTCAAGATGTTCTAAAGTCGTTTTGAATGATTTTTAGGGTCAGAGATTATCGCACTGTTTTTGTTTTGTGTTATGTGTTTTCTTCTATGTGTTTTCATAGAATCGGCAATCTTTCACTCGCGAAATTGTTATACAGCGTTTGGCCAAATATTTGTCAATTGTATAAAAGCAGCCACACCTGCCGGTTGTATTATCCTTGTAACATTAGCATAGAACGCAATTAATATAATCTTCAGCTCTTGTCACATTTTTGTTGTTTCCAAATTAATATGGCTACTGTGACCGCTCTTGTTAACTTGAAAGATGAGGAGATTGTATCGTTTTAGCTTGAACATGAGGCCATCATCCCGCACGTTATCGAAAGCCTTTTCGATGTCGTAAAGTGCCATGGTCGATGATTTCGATGCAAGCTTGTTTGGCCTTGTTACTCGGTTCAGTTGGTGAACTGTTGAGTGACTACATCAGAAGCCAAATTGTTCGTCGAACAGGATGATGAGCTTGTCGGCAGATGTGAGAAGCCAACGGTAGATCGCTTTCTCAAACAACTTTGACAATTCTGAGAGAAGGCTGATTGGTCTAGAGCACTTGGAAGAGGAAGAATCTTTCCCAGGCTTGGAATGGTTTTATGTGACATCCAGCACAAGGTGAAATAACTAAGTTTCAGGCATTGGTTAAAGATCAACTTCAGGAAGTTGTCGAAACCTGGGGCCTTCATTTAAGGTTTTGATATAATTCAAAAGTTCTTCAGCTGTGATCTCCTCTGAGAAATCGTTGGGACTTAGATGGATGTTTCATGCGAACTAATAATGTTTTGTCTGAGATTGTGGGAGCAAACGAAGTGTTGACCTACCTCAGCATCTTTCTCTGCAGGAGTTATCGAGCGACCCTTAGAGCCATTGGTCTAGTGGAATCAAGGGTAGAACCAGCGGGTGGAGAGTCATGGCTCAGCAAGTACTAGCCCACCGGTCTCAAGCTCGGTCCCAAGCTTTATGATTCGCCCCTAATAACGTAACTCGCACCAACACACCCTCAAATATGCTATCAAAATAACATAGCGAATCAAAACAAAGCCAAAGATAATAGTACCGGAAGGTATTGTAAAGCGCAAGAGTTATAGCAAGATGCAGACTGCAAGGTACAATTCTACAACAGCGAACCAATTTCAAATCGCTTGTTTCATGTTGATTGTTAGTAGAACGGGCCTGGGCTTAGTTTTAAAATTTTAATTAACTTTCCAAAGGGCTTTGCACAATTTGTAATAGCGCGGTTCTTGCCGGCAAAATCATTATATCTGAGGTCTACCATTCTGGCCTTGATAATTTTAGTCAATAACTTTTTAAAGTTGCCGTTGCCGATCAATGTCACCGACCGACTCGAGGTGCTCATCGAAATCGACGCTGTTGTCGACGTGCTATCGGAACCTCTCTTATCTTTTGCCCGATGGTAGTTCCTCCTGGTGATCAGGAGGAGTTGACCCCGTTTTGGTGAGGAAGATGTCGATTGTTGAGTGGGCCCGGATCTGCTCAACCGAGTGAGCGTATCCAGGCCTAGGACGGGGTAAATGAGTCTCTTCCTGGTCTTCCTATAGGAGGGAGCCATTTCGGTTGCGCGGATGTGTCGCGTTCAGGTCTCCGGCTCTTCTGCTTCCGAGTAAGCTTGCGGTTGTCGTTTCGTAGGACCGTTGTTGTCCCGTTAGTGCAACATTACTTGGAACAATAGCTGGCTTCGACATACTGCAGCTGGACGCTCGGGAGCAGGTGGTAGTTGGCGTTGTTACGCAAGGCAATCGCTCCCCCCCTCTATCAGAGCCGCAACGAACAAATCGCACAATTCGGTGGCCTGGGATAGAGACGCTAAGTTCACGCTTGCGGTATGTCTCCATGACGATGGGGAAGTCACCGAGCTTAATGACTTTGTTTCCGGTGGAATAAGCATCCCAATCAAGGATGGTGCGTTGATGGTTCTTACTTGAATAAGAACGACATCGTAACGGATGTAGCGGCTTTGAGCGGTTTCTCCTTCAAGTGGCAGGAACATAGTTGGCGGTACAGTTAGTTCTTGGAAGGACTCCACCATTTGCTCCGAGTCGTAGAGCTGTCCCTTGGTTGACGGTTTCTTGGAGTACTGCAACCCGGATTGCACCAGTCTGAAAGGGAAGCCAGCCTAGGAGTGGCGGCAGCTGCCGCGAATCGTTGCTGAACGGAGGATGACGGGTAGTTGGTTTGGCGGTAGAAAAACGAAAAAAAAATTTGGAACGAAAGAGCAACAAACACGTCCATACGACCATAAGCATGTGACGAAGGTTTTATATATATTGTTCGCTGCTGCATATGAGACCTCGTGTGCTCGAAGTTGTAATCTGTGATAGGGAAATACAGTACATTTGATGCATGGAAACCGTAATTATAGGACTTTACTTCTTATTTGTGTTGTTTTCAAAAGTTTGCTATCAGAAATTTCGTTAATAGAATATTTCAGAAAATGGTTCAGAAATATTTCCAATCGATTGATGCAAAACCAAAAAAATTTGATGAAGAATCTATGAGTTTTTAACGTTCAAAACCTGACGTCTTTCGTGCCACATTCAATTTTACATTTTGCAATGTTAACATCCTTATTTTGATGTTGGATGACATCCTTTGGCCTCCATCATAAAGGGCGATACGGTCAAAATTTGGTCAATATCAACTTGACGTATTTCTTTCAATTTTGCATTTAAAAAACCTGAACACCCCTCATTTTGAAGGTGTGTGTGTGTGTAGAATGTTGCTCCTATTTTGATTTTGGAATTCACTCTTCACTTGTCAAAATGCCGTCCAAGCAAGAAGAGCAGCGTATCAAAATGTTGCTCACGCATCGCGAAAATCCGAGCTACTCGCACGCAAAGTTGGCAAAATCGCTAAAAGTTGCCAAATCAACCGTTACAAATGTAATTAAAGTATTTGGGGAACGTTTGTCGACAGTCAGGAAGTCTGGATCGGGGGGAAATCGAAAACCGGAAGCCGCTGAGACGACAAAGAGAGTTGCGGGTAGTTTCAAGCGAAACCCTAACCTATCTCTTCGAGATGCCGCAAATAAGCTGGGTGTATCGTCTACAACCAGCGATGCCAATGTTCCTGATTTTTCAGGATTTTCCAGACTTTTAAGCATTTTGACTGAAATCCTGACAGGCACCAATTTTATGCAGATTTTGATAAAAAATCCTGATTTTTCCTGATTTTCGTAATTTTTATCAATCGATATTAATTTTAATCGAAATAAATAAATGGAATGGAACTGCTCTGAAATGGAATTGTCAAAAATCATTCAATAAAAAATCTATTCTGATCCGCTCTTCTACCACAACGATAAAAGACATCTTAAACTTCGCGCTTTACTTTTTTAATTCTTTATATCACTCTCTCGCAGGTAAAGTTTTCGCAAAAAAAATACATCAAAATACAACTTTACCATATATAAAACTGAAAGAGATTTATAGATATAGATTTATATGTTATGTAAGCTTTTTGGTTTTTAATAAACAGTATTTTTAATATTATCAGTTTTTACACACAAAATGACAATCCTGATTTTATCCTGATTTTTATTTAATATACTTCCTGACTTTGTAAAAATATACTTGGCAACGCTGTCTACAACCGTGCATCGAGCCAAAAAACGAGCCGGACTATCGACTTACAAGAAGGTAGTGACTCCAAATCGCGATGATAAACAAAATACGACGGCCAAAGCGCGATCCCGGAGGCTGTACACGACGATGCTGACGAAGTTTGACTGCGTGGTAATGGACGACGAAACCTACGTCAAAGCCGACTACAAGCAGCTTCCGGGAGAGGAGTTTTATACGGCAAAAGGAAGGGGAAAGGTAGCAGATATTTTCAAGCACACGAAACTGTCAAAGTTCGCAAAGAAATATCTGGTTTGGCAAGCCATCTGTACCTGTGGCTTGAAAAGCAGCATTTTCATAGCTTCCGGGACTGTCAACCAAGAAATTTACAAGAAAGAGTGTTTGAATAAACGTCTGCTGCCTTTCCTGAAGAAACACGGTTGTTCCGTACTGGTTTGGCCGGATTTGGCATCTTGCAATTACGGTAAAAAGGCCATGGAGTGGTACGCCGCCAACAACGTGCAGGTGGTTCCCAAGGACAAGAACCCTCCCAACACGCCAGAGCTCCGCCCAATTGAGAAATACTGGGCTATTGCCAAGCGGAACCTAAAGAAGACCAAAAAAACTGCTAAGGACGAGCAGCAGTTCAAGGCAAACTGGCTTTCTGCGGCGAAGAAGGTGGCCAAGGTGGCTGTACAAAATCTGATGGCAGGGGTCAAGCGTAAGGCCCGGCAATTCGGATTTGGAAAAGCGGAAGCCTAACTGAATATTTTTCCTGAATTTTATACTAATTGAACTTGAAAAAGAAATTTAATTTGATTTTTTAAATAAACGATTTCACCGATTTACACGCGTTTTCCCTTGACCAAATTTTGACCGTATCACCCTTTAGCCAATTTGTTTCGTCACCTCGAAATGTACAGTGTGTCTCACAAAGGTTGTCACATTTTTTCAGTCTTGGTTTATTTCAGCTGGGTAATTTTAACAGAGGAATTGATCATACCAGTTTTGAGTGTATTTTTTTGACAGCTTATTGCTGAAGATAAATAAGCGATTCCATTTGTTTATATTTATCAGCTACCATCAGCTACATTTGCAAAAGTTTAAACCGTGTCAGATATTCAATAGCCTTAAGCAGTTCGGAGTGAGTAAGCGTTTTGTTTTTCGAACCTTGAAACGGTTCAAGGAAACTGGAAATGTCCATATTCAACACAAAGGAGGTTCCAGACGAACTGCCAGAAACTGAAGAAAAAGATCAAATGTGTGAGGGAGCGAATAAGACGTTAGCCGGCCGTATCTGGCCGTTGATTGAGCAAACAATTTAAAATGTGCCCTGCTCCAATGAACAGGCTCCCCAGACATAATCTGGAATGTAATTCGTGCAAGAAAAAACGGGTTCACGGGTTGACGGAGCGTCAAAAGCAAGCCACACTCCAAAGAAGCAAAAATCTTCTGGTTCGGCACGAGTACAGCGAGATTTTATTTTCGTCATAATCCAAATGATCGTGTGTATGGTAAAAGTCTTGCAAATATTCCAAGAGAAAAATTAGCTGTAGAACGCTATTAGAATGTATCGAAAAAAAAGGGTATGGGGTGCCGTTTCACGAAAAGAAAAACTTCCTCTTCTTTCCATAGAACCTAACGTAAAAATCAACACTGAATATCACATCGAGCAGGTTTTGAAGAACCTCACCCGCTTCCTCATGCTTCAATGCTGTATGGGATTACATCATATTGTCTCCAACAAGACTCAACTCCAGCTCACAAGGCAAAGAAAACACAAGCTTGGTGCGCGGAAAATTTGCCCGATTTCATCACAAGCGAAGAACGGCCTACATCTTCACCGGATTTCAACCCGCTTGATTACTTTGTTTGGGATTATATGCTTCAACATATAGGCCCTATGAAAGGACTTACTTTTGATCGATTCAAGAAACATTTGGTTGACATTTGGGACCAAATTCCTGAGGGAATTGTGCATGCCAGCTGCGATGAGTTTACAAAGTGTTTGCTCAACACACTTAGAAATGATGAATTTTACACGAGATCTAATCCATGTTTGTAAATAGTCGGGGATCGTAAAGTCGGGGAACGTAATAGTCGGGAGACGTAAAGAAAGAGCTCGTGTGAAATTACGTCTCCTGAACCTGACACATAAGCAATTCGACAAAAGATGTGTTCGGTTGAATTTATTTTCTCATCTCTTTCAACACATTCTTATGCGCTAAAGGACGCTTGCGTGTGTCGGTCTCAGGGACAGAAATTTACACGAGATTTTGGTAGTGTGAAAGTTATCAAGGGAAACGTGCAAGAGATTCGAAATGAATTAATATGGTTTTTTACTTTAGCATGTATCTTTCAAATAATAAATAATTGCTATAATTTGGTTGATTTGTTTTGCTGTTATCCCATTTTGGTTTAGTGACACCCATTGTGAGACACCCTGTAGTAGGTACAAATCTTAAGAACTAGACAGATTCAACATGCACTTTAATCACTTGAATGCTACAACGACGCAATTTGACATGATTGATCATTTTTGGATTCAAGTGACTTTCCCCTTAAATGCGTGATGTTCTTTTTTTGTCCGAAACAAAAGCATTATGTCGTGAATTAATAGGATGAAAATTCATTTTTTTCCGTGATTTGTGCTGTAGCACCCGGCTCGCTGTTAGATGCCAACATTATGAATCTAAGCGTAAATCTTTCAACTAACCACCTTTGCTATTTTTAGATAGTTTTATGAAGTACACAAAAAAAAGCAACCATAATCTGTAAAACTGCACACAGAACTTATGACCACAATCCACACATATTCTTCTACCATGCTCCTCACTTTCAACACTCAGCGCACAGGCAAGGGTGCAAGCCTGCACGTGTAGGCGCTGTGCAATTAAATTAATTAAAAGATGGAAAGCGACAATCGTTACACCATTCCGTATTTGGAAGCAGAGCCGCCACGTGCTGACCTTCCTTGGTCTCGCATTGCAATGTAGTTAAGCACTCTAAATAACCAGAATCGTGGGGGCCCAATCTTATCGAAATTTGGCCCTGCGTCGAATGGGATGGGGAGGCAAACTATCGTTTGGTTTCGGTGGATTCCGGCGCGAAGAACGGAAGGAAGCGGTAGATGCGATATGTGCGTTTTGCAGAACTGACATTTAGATTTCTGTGCCAGAAACGGCTCAAGAAACTCAATGACATTTAAATGTCGAGATACTTCAGATGATAAACACATGGGCGCGAAAATCCCTTTAGGCTCAGTTTTTATTTCAATGCGTGGATTATGTAGCATAGTTAGTATAGTAGCAGCTGGATAGGTGGTTGATGGAGGAAAAGTGTGGTGGGTGGAGCTCGTTTTCTTGATCGTTTTCCTTCTTGAGGCTATAAACATTTTCTCTAGATGGCGGCACCAGTTTTTGTAATGCAGTAGAAGGAGACACAATGCTGACGCATATATTCAGGCGATTTGAATTTTTACGACTCCCAAAAGACGTAGGCTCGAGGACACGCCGTCTGGCAATGTAAATGTACGCTTACTTGACTTGGTTCGGTTGAGGGAAGCTGGATAACATTTCCTTCTTTGACGTTCTTCTAAGCTGAACTAATAAAAGATGCAGGATCGATTACTATCTGGTGCAAGTGAAGCCATGCAGCAACTAAGCTTTAATAAATAACAATCATCATGCCAAATTACATCATCCAATTTGCAATCAGTGTCGTGCGCTTCTACCAAAGTGCAATTGCAGATAAGTTTTCTCGAAGCGAAATATCTACACATTGCATCTCACTCATTGGATTCAGATCAAAATATTATTAAATTACATTTAATCCTACCCTATTCTCAGGCTTCCGGCCCATTACTGTTCTGCTGGATTCCGCTCCGAATCATTTCATTTCACTTTCATTAAGATAATAAACGAAATGCCATCGTCGCGTCACTGCCCCGACCTACCTCTCCGACGGCCTGTGTTGCTCATGGAACAATATACTTTCGTCCTCTCCGACACCATCATATAGAAGCTACCATAAGCTGAAAGAAAACGAACGGAAATGACCACAGCAGCCTGAGCAGTTCTGGCCACCAACTGGTCGAAGCCGGGTCTGGAAAATTGTGATGGAAAACGGAATGCTATTGGAGAGTGGCTGATCCAGATGGGATTAGTTTCAGGAGGGATAGCGTTTGTATGTGTGTGCGGCTGGCGATGAGTTATTTCAGCACTGCATTGTGCTATTGGTTTCAAGACTGAAGGAATGCTTTGCAATAAGAACTACTCAGAAATCTGCATTTCACTTCTGTGAAAAACAAATGCGATGGAAATTAACGGTTATCCTAAGTAGATTAATTTTCTCAATATTTCAACAGCAATATGTCATTTCACCTTGGAAAATCGAGCACAAAATTGATCACGTCCAGTAAACTCCGGAAAAGGAACAGCTCAATCTATTTCTAAATTCTCGTTTTCTATACTCATCCCTTCATATCCGCCAACGACCTAGTAACACCCCTTTGACTGACCGCCAGAGAGGACATAAAATAAACCGCGCGTCCAATTAACTTTTAGTGCGGGAAGCCAAACTGGCACGGAGAATCACATGGAAGCAATGAGAAAAACGAAAGCAAATCAGTTTTCTACCGCACTCATGTTTCATCTGCTGCGATTTTCCATTTTCCCACTGTTTATATACTTCCCCACTCTTATATGTGACAAACGTGAACCAGATTCGTTCTCACTAGACATCAGTATGTATCTACACTGGCTCAGAGGCTAAACTGTTTGAAATGGTATTGACTTTTTGAAACGATGATCAAATATCCTCTAGGGACTTAAATCACCACCGTCGCCTTAACTAACTTATGCTGTGGTGATGCGCTGAAACACTGAACGACTTCGTATGGTGAAATATTTCAACTACTTGAAAACGCAAGCTTTCTCGAGAAAATGTCGTCTTCCTTTCGTTCGGAAAGCTCGGTCGCTTGCTTCAAGTTTTCCCGCTGAAATATGGTAAGATGAAGGAATTTCACCACATTGCTAAAAGCCCCCGGTGGTGAGTTTTTCCGAACTCTGCTAGGGAGAGCTTCGATATAATTCCACTGATGGCGATGAATGGTTTGTGTTGAAAGTCGACCTCGTGCTGGCACTACTTGGAATATGTCGTTTCGAATGTTTTCAACCCTTTCATGGCCTTAATTACGAAATGCAAGTGCTACAATTTTTTATTTAATATAGAGCAGGGAACGGTTTTAGCTCCCCGGAATCCTATTCCAAGCATGGGGAAAACGATAACTTACAACGCTCATTTTTTTGCACCATGGTGGTTCATCTAGTCAAGCATACTGCAAAAAATGAGCATTGTAAGTTAACGTTTACTCCGTGTTTGGAATAGGGTCCCGGTTTCCTACACAATATTGGCGAAAAATTTCACGAGTTAACTAATATATATTTCTGTCAGGGTTGCGGCTTATCATTTTTGACTCAGGCATATTCATTTGCCAATATCTCCTTTCAGAGGGTCTATTTGATAATATGATGTATGATGAACTCGTAGTGCATGAGTAGACCTACAACAACTCAGGTGAGTCTGAGAGGGTTGTTAGTGATTTCCTATGAAGATGTTTTTCCTTTTTGTTGATGATCGCTTGAATTGCCCTCTTTTCGTACCCATTGAGTCTGGCAGTTTCGAAAATATGTGCTAATTCTTTGGCTTTTCCAGTTTTATTGAGAGGAAGGGTCAACATCCGGTGGATCATGTGGTGGAAAGTGGCCATTTTGTGCTGAAAAGAGTGGTTTGAAGTGTATGGGATGACTCTTTGGGTGTTTGTGGGTTTTCTGAAGATTTCAAACTCTAAAGGAGATGGCGACAATAATTCTCTCTTTACTAGAAGGTCGAGGAATGCAAGTTTTCCATCCTTTTCTATTTCATGGGTGAACTTAATGTCTTTGTGGAGATTGTTGATTTCTTGAAGAATCAGGGAGAGATCGTCTTTTTTTCACGACGGCGAAGATGTCGTCGACGTATCTCCACCAACGAGTTGGGAGTAATCCTTTCGCTTTTAGGATTGTTTCCAAATTCGCCATAAACAGTTCACAGAGGAATGGGGATAGAGGATTTCCCATAGGGGCTCCTTTTAATTGTTTATAGAATGATCCTCTGAAAGTGAAGTAGTTCTCTTCCATGCAAAGTCGGGTCAGCTTAAGGTACATCCGTACCTTTTGCTTCCATGTTGTGTCATCTCCTTGTTTCAAAAGCCAATCTTCTAGAAGGTTAATTGTGTCCTTGATCGGTACGCTAGGTGGCGAAGGTTTTCTTTCAGTCGAGTTATTAGTACGAGACACTGAAGAAGTCTGCACATTGTAGACGAAATACGCGTATCTGTCGAAGATAAGCAAAGGTAGTTGGAATTAAATGGAAGATACTAATTCTTCTTCTAATTTCTAGTTCTATTCGATTTTCCAGGAAATTTCACATAGTACTAGCACTATGTTGTTGTTCTTGAGCCTCTCCGTGCAAAGATGTCTATAAATTATTCAAGAATATAAGGGGAAGTAGGGTAAAATAAGCTCTATAACTCCACAACCATATCCGTGCGGCGATTGAAACCAGTTCCATTCGATTCCCCAGACAATTTCCAAGCGGAAATGGCCTTGTTTACAAGCCGCGCTTAAAAGCGACAAAAGTTACAGATTTTTACCTTAGTTTTCATCAGTTCTTGCCCACTGTGCAACGATTTAGTCTTGTTGGCGTTGATGGTGAGACCCGCCGCAGAGGAGCTTTCGGCAAGGCCGTTGAGTTTGCTCTGCATCAGAGCGCCACGCTAACAAAAGACAACAAAGTGCTCCATAGTGATAGGCTGCCAAAGCCACGGTTCGGTTCGATACACGGTCAATAGCATCTCCCATGATCTCGCCGATTACGGTGAGGAACAGTAGCGGTGATAATATACATCCTTGCCTCACACCGGCGACTACCCGTATGGGGTTTTAGTCTTCGTTATGCAGGACTCTGCATGTGAAAGCCGCGTACGATGAGGTTGACAATTTTTATCCGGGATTCCTTTGCGTCTCAGGGCGCCCCACAAATGTTCGTGGTGGAGTCTGTCGAAAGCTGTCGTATACCAAATAGAGGGAGTGTTGGAATTCATTGATCTGTCCACACAAGATCTTCCGGCACGGAATCCCGCATGCTGCCGCCGGAGAGTCACGTCAATTTTCTCCTGAATCCGGTTTTGGATAACTTTGCACAGGACTTTGGGAACAATACACAGTAACATGATGCCTCGCCAATTGTCGCACGGAGTTGCATCCCCCTTCTTAATGACCTTTACTAAGACGCCTTGCACCCAGTCGGCCGAAAATGTCGCGGTGTCCCAGATATTACAGAATAATTGATGCAACATTTGTGCGGATAGCATGGAATCAGGTTTGAGCATCTCTGCTGATATGCGATCGAGCCCGGGAACCTTATTGGGTTTCATGCTGCGGATAGCTGCTTCGATCTCCTACGATGATGAGGCGTCGGAGTTGACGCGAGTTATGCGCCGCATCTGTGGCCGATCATGCCGAGATGTTGATGGTTAGCTAGACGTCGTAACTTGCAGAAATTTTTCGGAGTGCTCAATGTTTCAACTGGACAGTGGGGTCGGTAAGTGAAGAGTCTTCGGATTCTTCTTTACTCCACTCAGGCATCGAGAGATATCGTAGAGGAGACGGATATCGCCAGTGTTTGCGGCTTTCTCCCCCTCGTCGGCTTGGGAGTTTACCCACGCTTGCATGTCTCGTCAGCAGCAGCGTTTTACTTCCTTCTCTAAAGCCGAATACAGTTAACGGAACTCGTACTTGGCTCCTCTGGTTTTTGCTCGCGCTATCGCAGCTTTAGCTTCTCTACGCTCCTCAATCTTCCTCCAGGGTTCATCGGTTATCCACTCTTTTCGCTGTGTGCGCAGCTCAACCACAATACTTACACTTGTCTCGATAAAGGCATTCTTGATGGCCGTCCATTGTTCTTCCACGTTGCCACCTACCGGAACATCTGTTGCTCGAATCTGTAGTTCTTCAACGAACGGCCTTTTCACAGCTGGATCTTCTATTCGGCGTGTGTTGAATCGCCGTCCGAGCCTTTCCTCTCGTCGCTGGATCTGTGCAATGCGCAGGTGGATCTCGCCGATTAGAAGGTGGTGGTCGCATTGAAGTCACCAGTGTAGATCTTGATATCACCTTTCAGAACTTTATCCACGACGGCATTGAGTTAACTTTTATCCTTGTCCTGTAGCTTGGCAGTATCGGTTGGCGCATAACAAAGCTAATTATCGTAAGGTTCCGAACCCGTATCCTGAATCTGGCCATGATTATTCTCCCATTAATTGGATCCCACTTGATGAATGCTCAGTAGAAAACCAACTCCACGGTGTCGGGGAGCGTTGTCACCTCGAAAACCGGATTATAATAATACATGTCCCGACGGTAGTATGTGTTCTCCGAAGTTTGTCCAACGGACTTCACTAAGCCCTAGGACTTCAAGCTGCATGCGTCGTGGTGAGTTGTGCCAGTTTTCCTTGCTAAGTTAACTTTATAACATTCCATGTTCCAATTCGTGTCCGTTGTTTCATGCTAAATGTTGACGCCGTAAAATCAGTCCGTAATATTTCATTATTTGTTTCTGTAACAATTTAACTTCGGAGACAGTAAGTGGTTGGCCGAAGGTTCCTATCCCCGTGATGGCGCTGCCATCTTAGGTGTAGCTTGCGGGGAACAACATTTCTTATTCAGCCGCTGGGTACCAGACACACGCAGTTTGAGCCACACATCCGTGGTGGACAGGCGCTCATGTTGGCGAAGCCTTGGACTTTTACCTTTATACCGGGGTGACTCACTTTCACAAGGCTGCCTTTCGGATATTTGTGGTTTTTTCGAAGAAACTCAACAGTGTCCAATCACTGCGCAGTCCCCTCACATCCAGATCAGCCTGCGCTGATTGTCCGAGACTGTTTATTCGGATATTCGCAGCTAACCATCATATCTGATGGCCGTTCGTTATCCACAACCTACGACCTACGACCTGGCGGCTTTCAGCTAAACTCTGTAGAGTCTCCACCTACTCTAGGGTCATTTGTATTACTGTCCCTTTTTTATCACGGAAGAGTTACTCGATTTTTTTGATGGTGGTCTCAAATGATATATGGGCTTTGACCTTTCTTGTTCAGTAGACCAAGGCCTTCAGAAAAGTTCAGAATTATCTCACTACGCGCGCTAGTGTGCGTGTAAACATACTTTATAACCTGAATCTCGAGACCTTTGATATATAGCAAGTTGACGTCTTGGACAAAACTGTTTGGTTGATTGAGGCCTTTCGGACGATGTTAACATTAGTTCAGACCTCGTTAGCTACGTGGCGATAGTGTACAAGTATGTTAGTTGTACAAATATGTTGTGAAATCACATTGGTATGTTAGTTGTAAAATTATGTACTTCCAGACACTCGACTCAACAATTCAGACTTATCTCACTCCTTGGCGCTAGGGTGTACGTAAATTTATTGTATAATCTGGATCTCGAGATTATTGGCATAAAGGGCGATACGGTCAAAATTTGGTCAATATCAACTTGACGTATTTCTTTCAATTTTGCATTTAAAAAACCTGAACACCCCTCATTTTGAAGGTGTGTGTGTGTAGAATGTTGCTCCTATTTTGATTTTGGAATTCACTCTTCAGTTGTCAAAATGCCGTCCAAGCAAGAAGAGCAGCGTATCAAAATTTTGCTCGCGCATCGCGAAAATCCGAGCTACTCGCACGCAAAGTTGGCAAAATCGCTAAAAGTTGCCAAATCAACCGTTACAAATGTAATTAAAGTGTTTGGGGAACGTTTGTCGACAGCCAGGAAGTCTGGATTGGGGGGAAATCGAAAACCGGAATCCGCTGAGACGACAAAGAGAGTTGCCGGTAGTTTCAAGCGAAACCCTAACCTATCTCTCCGAGATGCCGCAAATAAGCTGGGTGTATCGTCTACAACCGTGCATCGAGCCAAAAAACGAGCCGGACTATCGACTTACAAGAAGGTAGTGACTCCAAATCGCGATGATAAACAAAATACGACGGCCAAAGCGCGATCCCGGAGGCTGTACACGACGATGCTGACGAAGTTTGACTGCGTGGTAATGGACGACGAAACCTACGTCAAAGCCGACTACAAGCAGCTTCCGGGACAGGAGTTTTATACGGCAAAAGGAAGGGGAAAGGTAGCAGATATTTTCAAGCACACGAAACTGTCAAAGTTCGCAAAGAAATATCTGGTTTGGCAAGCCATCTGTACCTGTGGCTTGAAAAGCAGCATTTTCATAGCTTCCGGGACTGTCAACCAAGAAATTTACGTGAAAGAGTGTTTGAATAAACGTCTGCTGCCTTTCCTGAAGAAACACGGTTGTTCCGTACTGTTTTGGCCGGATTTGGCATCTTGCCATTACGGTAAAAAGGCCATGGAGTGGTACGCCGCCAACAACGTGCAGGTGGTTCCCAAGGACAAGAACCCTCCCAACACGCCAGAGCTCCGCCCAATTGAGAAATACTGGGCTATTGTCAAGCGGAACCTAAAGAAGACCAAAAAAAATGCTAAGGACGAGCAGCAGTTCAAGGCAAACTGGCTTTCTGCGGCGAAGAAGGTGGACAAGGTGGCTGTACAAAATCTGATAGCAGGGGTCAAGCGTAAGGCCCGGCAATTCGGATTTGGAAAAGCGGAAGCCTAACTGAATATTTTTCCTGAATTTTATACTAATTGAACTTGAAAAAGAAATTTAATTAGATTTTTTAAATAAACGATTTCACCGATTTACACGCGTTTTCCCTTGACCAAATTTTGACCGTATCACCCTTTATATCAAGATGGAATCTCCGAAAAAGATATTCGAGGTGCCAGGGCTTTTTGAATGGTGTACACAATCGATCAGAATTCGTTCGCTACGTGATGCTAGTGCTAGTAAACTTTTTGTAATATCTTTTTTTTAATCAGTTCGTTTATTTGTTAGGCTCAGGCGTGTATAACACTTAACGGAGCCGATATTTAATATTGTTGTTCTATAAAATTTTATTCTTAGATATTAGTAAAAGTGGGAGTCACCCGTGTTAGGCAGTATTGGGAGACGGACAAATAGCTAGAACTACACTCAGTAGCAAAAAAAAAGCCGAGCAAAATTTTGCTCCTAAATAACGCCATGTTCAATGTAACTTGTAACTGTACCTTTGTCAATTATCAATATTTTTGACTGAAAATTTGACAACACTATAATTAATGTATAGACCTCATATGACCAAATTGATGTATTGATAAAATCTATAAACTTGAAGTTATCGTAACATATATGAAAAAAGTAATTTTTGGACATAGCAATTTCAAAAATCCGTATTTCTGTGAAAAATTTAGGTAGCGTATAAAAAATTCCTCCATAGCTTAAAACAGTACAGAAAATCATGTGGTCAAAATTTGAACTGTTTTCACCAAGTGGTTTGGACTACAGCTGGCATCAAAGTTGACGCACCAACGTGAGTATTTCCCATTTTCACCCAATATTGGCCTTGCTGAAATATCGGTGCAAAATAAAAGCCGAGGTGAATTCATCTTATTAATACACATGATTTGTTACGCGATAAATATCCCAAATAACTAGTGTAAACCACGAAGAACTTTGAAAATATGGGATTCAGTATGAATTGGTTTGTGAAAATTACGTATACAGTGTTATACAGTATTATTAATAAAATTCACCTCGGCTTTTTTTTGCACCGATATTTCAGCAAGGTCAGTATCGGGTGAAAAAGGGAAATGCTCATGTTGGTGTGACAACTTTGACGCCAGCTGTAGTCCAAACCACGTAATAGAAATAGTTCAAATTTTGTCCACATTGTTTTCTGTACTTTTATAAGCTATGGAGAAATTTTTAATATGCTACCTAAATTTTTCACAGAAATACGGATTTTTGAAATTGCTTTGTCCAAAAATGACTTTTTTCACATATGTTATGATAACTTCAAGTTTATAAATTTCATCAACACGAAATTTTGATCACTCAAGGTATATACATTTTGTATAATGTTGTTAAATTTTCAGCCAAAAATATTGATAATTGACAAAGTTACAGGAGGTTGAACATGGAGTTTTTTGCAAACAAAATTTTGCTTGGCTTTTTTTTGCTACTGAGTGTAGAAACAAGCAATAGGTAAGAGCCCGTTCGGTAGCATAACCTTTTGTCAGTCAAGGAGATTTCCCCCCTTGCCTATCCTGCATGGGGTAGTATGACAAAGGGTTATGTGCCTGATCGGATACTACCGTTCAAATGCCCTCGCCTCGTTTTCAATCTTGTATCTTCCAATTTCAAAGCCTGCCTTTGCCCTATACGGAACTATCAATACACTTTCTCTTCACGTCTATGCGTTCTAGCAATAAAATTACTGTCCGCTCCTAGCGCTTCGCATGGAGATGAGAAATTATCTGCTTCTGCAAACTTCATCAAAAGTGGGATGCCAATTACTTGTGGCTAGCTCGAGGTTAATTGGTCACATTGGAAAGGGCTAGGTAGGTAACTTATTCAATGCATTACACTCAGTAGCAAAAAAAAAGCCGAGCAAAATTTTGTTAGCAAAAAACTCCATGTTGAACCTCCTGTAACTTTGTCAATTGCTCATATTTTTAGCTGAAAATTTCACAACATTATACAAAATGTATAGACCTTATGTGATCAAAATTTCATGTTGATAGAATTTATGAATTTGGAGTTATCATAAAATATGTGAAAAAAGTCATTTTTGGATATACCAATTTCAAAAACCCGTATTTCTGTGAAAAAATTAGGTAGCATATTGAAAATTTGTCCATAGCTTATAAAAGTATAGAAAATAATGTGGACCAAATTTGAACTGTTTTCATAAAGTGGTTTGGACTACAGCTGGCGTCAAAGTTGACTTACCAACATGAGCATTTCCTTATTTCACCCGATACTGACCTTGCTGATATATCGGTGCAAAAAAAAAAAGCCGAGGTGAATTTTATTAATAATACTGTATAACATTGTATACCTAGTTTTCATAAACCAATTCATACAGAATGCCATATTTGCAAAGTTCTTCGTGGGTTACACTAGTTATTTGGGATATTTCACGCGTAACAAATCATGTGTATTAATAAGATGAATTCACCTCGGCTTTTTTTTTGCACCGATATATCAGCAAGGTCAGTATCGCGTAAAAAAGGGAAATGCTCATGTTGGTGCGTCAACTTTGACGCCAGCTGTAGTCCAAACCACTTTATGAAAACAGTTCAAATTTGATCCACATTATTTTCTATACTTTTATAAGCTATGGACAAATTTTCAATATGCTACCTAAATTTTTCACAGAAATACGGGTTTTTGAAATTGGTATATCCAAAAATGACTTTTTTCACATATTTTATGATAACTCCAAATTCATAAATTCTATCAACATGAAATTTTGATCACATAAGGTCTATACATTTTGTATAATATTGTGAAATTTTCAGCCAAAAATATTCATAATTGACAAATTTACAGGAGGTTGAACAACGTGATTTTTGGGAGCAAAATTTTGCTCGGCTTTTTTTTTGCTACTGAGTGTATTTGCTGCATTATTTTGCAATTCCTCGGTCCCTGTAGTCCCTTTCAGGAACTAAGATGGGTGACCACAGCTTGCTGGGCAGGTACAAGTAGCACGGAAACAAAAGGATAATTTAACTTGGATACAACCGCAGGGAATTTACTAGAGTAGAAGGAAGGGGGTGATGACGTTGCACTCTTAGATCAGACAAACAAAGGAATTCGAAAATCGCTTGCATGTAGGGAAGATCACACATTCCCAAAGACCAAGATCTTAATCTAGATCATATATGAATTCATTTATTTCAGGAAATTTATTTGGGTAACCATGGTCTTTCAGACATTCGACTTCATCGATCAGAATTATTTCAATGCGTGGTACAGGCAGACCATCATGTGAACTATGTGATGAACGTTACTGCACCATTAGAGGCTGATTATCCCAATATGAGAATGTTTGTTATGTTCTTCTGACAACTTGGGGTTAGTCCTTGAGAGAAGTTCTTCACAAGACTTCGGGTAAGTCCTGCAGAGAACTTCATGGAAGTTCTTGAGAGAACTTCAGAAAACTTCAGGAAAGGTCTGCAGAGAACTTCAGAAAAGTTTTCCAGAGAACTTCAGGGAAGTTCTGCAGAGACCTTCAGAGAAGGTCTGCAGAGAACTTCAGGGAAGTCTTGCAGAGAACTTCAGGGAAGTTTTGCAGAGAACATCAGGAAAATTTTGGAGAGAGCTTAAGGGACGTTTTGCAGAGAAATTTAGGTAAATTCTGCAGAGAACTTCAGGGAAGTTTTGCAGAGAACTTCAGGGAAGTTTTGCAGAGAAATTCAGGTAAGTTCTGCAGAGAACTTCAGGGAAGTTTTGCAGAGAACTTCAGGGAAGTTTTGCAGAGAACTCCAGGGAAGCTCTGTAGAAAACTTCAGGGAAGTTCTGCAGAGAACTTTAGAGAAGCTCTGCTCGAACACGATCTAGGCAGATTTTTCTTCGAAGAGAAATTTTTCCTTGTACGTACCGTATAAGAAGAAAAAAAATTTTCCTGGATGATAAATCTTAAATGACGGTAACGGTTCAATAAAGTTTTTCAAAGAACTTCAGGTAAGTTCCCAGTAGTAATTTCTGCTAGAACCAGAAGTGTGAAGAGAAAGTATTGGTAGGTCCGATAGAGCTCGGCAGGTTATGAAATTGAATAGAAGTAGTTTGAAATTGAGCGTAGGGCTTTTGTTAGGCAGTATTTCGAAACACACATATCATTTGCCACAGATCCCCATGCGGGGAAGGTCAAGCCAGGAACGCACTCACCACCTTGACTGGCAAAAAATTTACGCGCTTGATGGTGCTCAAATGGCACAAAATGATTCTAGCGAAAAACAGAGATAGGGATCAATTTAAATCATTTTCTGATCATCCGTGACCCACGGAAACCTACTTTGAACTGGCCACTCCGAAGCCAAGTGAACGGATGGTCTAATAAATATGGCAAACTTTCTTCTGGACACCTATATTGCTAGGGTTCAAAACAAATAGTTTTCTGGGCATTTGTGACCCCGTGGGAATCTGCTCCAGAGTAACCGTTCCAGGATCACGTCCCCGGATTGTCATATGGCAATCACACACATTCCTGTATATTTATTTTACGACTTTTAATATCATTATTGTTGATTTTCTATTGAATTTGAGATTTATACCATTTGCAGAACATAGTTCCGGAAGTCGAAGTGGAAAATTCGCGTAGTTGAAATGATTTTTTTTCTCACCCTCAATCACAACTAATACTAAGTGGTGCACTTTTGCTTTCATCCTCTTAAAATAAACCGCAAACGCGGCAGATGGGAATCGTCTGCGGTTGAAGGTGCGTCAAAGCCGCCGCACGCGTGTAGCTATCATCGTCCGGTGTTTGACCTGATGGCAGCGCGAAGAAATGAATTTAATCGGATCCATTGCGAGGCGAAAGTCGTGTGCAAATGACGACAACTGATGCCATAGGTTTGGATTTATTTCGCCTGTCACACGAGCATGTGACGCTTTCATGCGCCGTCCATTATTTGTAATTTAGATAACATTCTCTCGCATTTTTCTTTCTCAAAAATTGCATAGCCAACAGGATTAGCGAAGGTATATCCTCCGTCGATGTTTTGCCTTGGCTAACATTATTTTTATTTTTGAGTTTCTCAAAGGAGAAATGTAAAAGTCGAGAATAGATGACGGAAGAAATGATCATTAATTTCCGAAAATAAACTATTGCCTCATCGAGTTACCGCTGCACGTAGGCCCACCCACGTCGCGTCGGTTGGGATGGATTGTCGCAAATCAAAGATTCGCATTTCGACGACGAATGTATTGGATGTTTGCTTATTGCGATTAAGACGTTGTGGCAACGCCAGAAGGATAATAAGAACTGCTGGGAGTAGGATTAAATGGGATGCACGAGCTTTCAAGATGTCGGGTTTCTCGATTAATGTTTGACGGCTTTATTTTTAGGCTAGTAATTGCTGTTGACATCGGGTGGTGTTTATTGTTTGTTTTCACTGGCATGGTGGTCAACACCCTGTTTGCTTGTTTATTAATTGATATTTTCTGCAGGAAAATTACGATTGATACTCACGAAGATCATCGATGTTTACAAACACCAAAATTGTTTGTACTCGAGATTTGTCCTTCTAACGCCAAATGAGCTCTTGTAATAAGATTTGAATATCTTCCACCTTTATTTTTTCTTGATGGCAGTTCTAAAAAGGTTACTGTCAGTTTTGAACTAAGAGCAGGAATTTGCTTGCGGAAAAAGTATAAACGCATGTTATATTTCAAAGCTTATTCCTCCGCAGTTATTTCTGTAAATTCAAATTTATGGATCAACTGATTTCATTTCATTCGGAAAACATGGAACGACGAAATTATTTCAACATCTTCAACGTTAACAAACACAAGCAAAACCCAATTCGTCAAATTTCGTCGGTGTCGACGGAGCAAAATGCGGGTCGCGAGCTATCTCCTAAAAAAAAAAAAAAATTATTTGGTCAAACCAATCAATGGCAAAATGTTTGTGAAATATCTGCGATCTCTGATGTTGAACGATCGACAGGATGACAGGTGTTGGTGTATTTTACAACAACAAAAAACAACAACGATGCGGAGAACGCAAAGTTGGTCTATTTTAGCTAGTTCCATTCTAGGTTCGCTGATGCAAATCAGGTAAAAAGTTGATCTAAAAATATACCGCCGCTGAAGATGCCCTTAGGCTGAAAATGTGATGAGCTTTTGAAATTTATCTTACAACTCTGATTTTTTTCCCTAAAGTATGTACTTCTAAACACATTATTCTAGTACATTTGCACTTGAGATTAGCAAATCGACCCACGAGTTTAGGGGTTTCTGAAAGTTCATGATTATATTTCCCAGAAGTTAAGGAGAGTACTTTTCAGAAAATCAGAAGAGGACTTTGCAGAGTTTAAGGAAGAAGTTTAGGGGACAGGACTACGTAGAAGTTTGAAACATTCCAGAGGTTTTGGAGTTTTTCCAGAAATTATAGATATTCTTTCCAGAAATTCAGGAAAAAATCTTTCCCGGAGATCAGGAGGAAACTAACCAGGGAGAACACTATATACAATTTCTCAAAAATTCCCAAACAAAGCTCGCGTCATGAGCGAACTTCTTTCAAAAGTTCCACAAGAAACTTCTCAAAAGTTTAGTTGGAGCTTCCCAAAAATGCTAGAAAGCTTTCGCGAAGTTCAGAAGTGAACATTTCAAAATTTTTGAATGAGGATTTCTCAAAGTTCATGAAGAAACTCCTTCAAAGAACAGAAAGAACTTTCAAGAAAAATAATAGGTACTTCCGTGTAGTTTCATGTGCAAACTTCCCAAAAGTTTAGAAGAATAGTTATAAGAAGTTCAGGAAGGAACTTCCAACATATTTAATCAAATTTTCCTTGTAATTTCAGAAAGGACTTTCCCAAAGTTTTGGTGAAATTTTCCTCGGAGTTAAGGATGCGACTTATCAGATGTTTAAATAGAAAAAGGTCAGGAAAAACTTCTCAGAATTTCAGGAAAAAACATACCAGAGAGGGCACTCAGCGAGGACTTTCCAGACGTTCCGAATGAAATTTCCCAAAAGCTTAGTTGAAACTACTCATAAGTGCTAGAGAGCTTCCCTAAAGTTCAGAATGAGGCTTTTTCAAAATTTAGGAAGCACCAGGTGTTCAGGTAGATACTTCTGAGAATAACAAGAAGAAACATTCCAGAAGTACAGAAATTCAGGAAATTTCTCCGAAGTTCAGAAGCAAACTTCCCTGCAGTTTCGAAGAGGACTTCTCATAAGTTCAGGAACAAACTTTCAACAAATTTAAGAAGATGTTTCAAGAAATTCTAGATAGAACTTTTCCAAAGTTTTGGAGAAATTGTTCTCGCACTTCTGGATGGGACTCATCATAAGTTTTGACAGTTACTATGTTCAGGATTAAACTGTTTTTTTAAAGGTTAGGTGGGGTTGTTAGATGTGAATTTTCCAAAAAATCAGGAGTGACCGCAACTAAATTCATGAGAAAACTTGCTAAAAGTTCAGGAGAAAACTTCTAAAATTTCATCAAAAAGCTTTGTCAAAGACCACGAAAGAGCTTCCTGAAGTTCAAGAGATAATGACTGAGGAACAGAAGAAGCAGTCTATACAAAAATCATTCATATGACCATATAAAGGGTGTTTCGATCAAAATTTGGTCGACATAAACTTGACGCATTTCCTTTCATCGTGCCTTAAAACATTTATCACACCCTTTATTTTGAAGATGTGTGCGTGTTGCATCATGCCTCTATTTTGATTTAGAGATTAGCCCTTCAGTTATCAAAATGTCGTCGAAGGAAGACGAGCAACGCATCAAAATTTTGCACGTGCATGGCGAAAATTCAAACTATTTTCCTGCCAAGTTGGCGAATGTGTCTAAATCAACTGTTACCAACATATTAAAAGTGTTCGGTGAACGCTTGTCGACAGCCAGGAAAGCTTTATCGGGAAGAAATCGAAAGCCGGAGGTCACAGCGACGACAAAAAGAGTTGCCCGCTGTTTCGAGCGGAGCCCCAACATATCCGTCCGAGATGTTGCAAAGAAGGAGTTGCGCCTTCAACCATAGATAGAGCTAATAAACGAGCTGGACTGTCGACTTACAAGAAAGTGGTGACAAATCGCGACGATAAACAAAACACGTCGGCCAAAGCACGATCGCGAAACTTGTACACGACGGTGCTGAAGAAGTTTGATTGCGTGGCACAGGACGATGAAACATACAGCTTTAAACAGCTTCCTGGACAGGAATTTTATACGGCAATCGGACGGGGAAAGGTGGAACATTAAACTGTCAAAGTTTGTGAAGAAACACCTGGTATGGTAGGAAAACTGTACCTGTGGTTTGAAGAGCAACGTTTACATTGCGACCGGAACCGACAACCAGGAAATTTATCTGAGCGACTGCCTACAAAAACGTCTACTACCTTTCTTGATGTGACACAATTGTTCCGTGCTATTTTGGCCGGATTTGGCATCTTGCATTACGGAAAAAAAAGTCATGGAGTGGTATGCTGCCAACAACGTTCAAGTGGTGCCCAAGGATAAGACCCCTCCCAAGCTCCGCCCAATCGGACAATATTGGACCATTGTCAAGCGGAACCTTAAGAAGACTCAAAAAGCTGTTCTGAGCGAGAAACAGTTCATGGCAAACAGGCGTTCTGCGGCGAATAAAGTGGACAAGGAGACTGTACAAAAACTTACGGCAGGTGTTAAATGAAAGACCCGGAAATTCGCATTCGGTTAAGAAAGAAGCTTATCTGAATATTTCTCCTGTATTCTGTATTAACTGAACATGAAAAAGAAATAGAATTTGACTTATTAATAAAAACTTTGATCAACAACACACACATCACTGTTTGGCCAAATTTTGATCGGAACACCCTTTATATTCATTGCTCATGACACTATCCCTAGCAGCACACTTGTTACAATACAGTTGATGTTACTTTAATGCTACTCAATTAACTTACAATCAAGTCACTATAACCAAATATGTCGGTTTAGTGCTGCTGGGGATATCAAAATATGGTAATCACCATCTCCTCAACCGTTCACATCGTTCTTTGAGCTAGAAAACAAAATGATCTAGGAATTACAATTCCTTGGTTTGCAGCTTACCTCGTATGAGAGATTTGATCGGTAAGAAAACTTTCCTGAAGTTTAGCAGAGAAGTATAAAAACGTTTCAAGAAATTTATCAATATAACAATAAAGACTCGAGAATTCTTCCAGGAGGAAAAATTTAAAAAAAAAATCCTAGATTCTGGGAATTCCCCACTTACGGTAACAGAGGCTTAGGAAAAAGATCGAATGCTTAACCAGAAGGTCAGGGAACTTCGAAATAAAATCGTTGAAGTGCCACCGATCAATGCATATCCATACAGCAACCTTTGCATGTTAAATGTTTAAAGAATTAATGCTGTGAAAAGCTTCAGTATCATCACGCATAAATTGGTGAAAAACTAGATAGTAATAACAAAAACATTAGAGTAATTCATAAAACAAGAGTGAAAAATGTATAAACTTATTCTTCGACTTCCGGAAGGGACAGCTTAATTGTTAAAAGTCCTGAATTACTGCATGATGTAATATTTCAAACATATTTCGAAATGTTTTGGCACTACACCCAAGTAACATTGCCAAAACCATCCAGCTATATTAAGTTTTATTAAAGTTTAATGGAAGCCGCTAGAAATCAATTTGGTTATAATATGGCAGTAAGAGCTGCCAGTAGGTTTTAAATTTTAGTCAGATATATGAGAAGCTACACAGCTTCATTACATCGATCTTAAAACCTTGTCTTCTAAAGTTCCTTACACTCTTACCAAAGGTTCTATTTTGACTTTATGAACTTATAAAATGCTGTTTTGAAATGCCGTTTAAGGACTCATTCTAATAATCTTATTATGGTCAGTTGAAAGGGCATTTTAAAACCGTTTTGCATACAGTAAATGCATTAAACGGCAAATTGGCATTGAGGAAAGTCACCAAATGACCAAATAGTTTTATAGTAGCCATTGCGAAGATAAATTGGCTCGACCTATCGAACAAAGCAAAACAGCAAAAACCAACCACGATATTACAGTGAAGTTTGACGGCTGTGGCCATTTGGCCCTATGCTGGTTTTAATGGCAGCCAAAAGGTTTCATGAAGGTTCTCAAGTGGTCATAACATCTTTCACTAGAACATTTTCAAAAGCTTTATGGTCGTCCCTAGTAGCACACTTGTTGCCATTTGGTTGAGATAACATAAATATGACTTGCTAAGTCATAATCAAGTAACTACAACTAATTATTACCGTAGTGTGCTACTTGGGGTGTTAAGGTTTTATTAATTTGTTAATCACAACCGTCTGTAGAGTGGGCCACTTTGTACATATTTCGGCTTTAAGGATGCACAGACGAGGTGTTGGTGGACAAAACAGTTTTGAACGTAGTTTTATCAACAAAGCCGGAAGGAGTGCTATAAGGCTGAAATAAAACTGAAATTGTTACTTGGGCAGTTAACTGTTGAGTTTCGGCCGACTCGATCAGTTTCAGTCGGCTTCTGTAATAAGCAATTTCGCTCCACTCGACTGTGACATGTGTCGAGTCGAGTTTCTCGCACGCAACAAAAGCTTACTTCGATCTCTGAGTACTCAATCGTCCGCTAAAAAAACGAATATTAGGGAGATATGCTGATTAGTTCAATAAATCTTATTCCATTCAGACCAATGTCTACAATGCAGCTATTCAGATAATAGATTTATGGCCAACGCCTTCAAGGAGTTTCAATTTTATGTGATGTTTTATTGTCTTCCATTTTATACAATATTTCAATGGGTCTACTGCACGAAATTCAGATACGCCCAATGTAAATTTTATAGAAAAGGTTCCAACCAACGATTCAATATCCCAAATCCAATGTCAAATCCTCTGAATCCCTGTAAGCCTATAGATCAAACAAAAAAATCAAACTCCACCAACAACGCTGGGTGGATTCCACTTGTTGCTATTTACCTGCCACGACGTCGCGTAAGGAAACATATTCAATGTTCATTTAGCAGCACTTGACTTGGTATTGTTTTTGTTTATCGGCTTGCGGCATGTTCTGTTTCATCGCTTCTAAAATTTGTCCTCGCACTTGACACCCGAAAATACGACTTGCGACGTCGTCATTCAGTGGGTGGTGTTTCGCCTGCTCGATTCTTCGCAGTTGTAGCATAAAAATAGTGTTGAATCAATACTACTATCACCGCTGCCAAAACATGAACCCAGACGACTGACTCACCGAGAACGACAACAACCGACGGTGACCGGGCGATGAGTTTTTGTTTATTTTGCCCTCAAGACGTTGCATTGCTGCATTCTCAACAGGCGATCGATGCCACCTCGATGATCGTAAAACAGCTCGAAACCCCATGCCGATTAGTTTAATTCGCCTTCGATTGCATGAAACCATTAGTTCACTTTTGTCGTTTGCCCGGGTAATTAGCATTGATTGCTGCCTCCTTGAACACCGCTTCAGTGGGCTGGCGGAGAGCAGCAGAAAGTTAAAGAATCCGGAAACTGGCAATTTTGGAGTCACAACCTGTGGCGAGTCATGGACAGCCTTAGGTCTTAGAGCACGATAGCGACCGTGTAGAAATCGTTGAAATTGCTTTTCTTAGGGCGTTTAGAAGCATCTAGATTGTGTGGTTGTGCAACTGCTTTTAGTTACATAATAGAGCGGAAAATTCGAGAAGATATCGTGAAAACCGAGGAGTAGGTGCTAAAATGGGTGTCTTCCTATCGGTTCTAGTGGCCAGCGTTGGCGTCATGGATTTGATTACCTGCCTGGGGTATGTGTCCAACCAATTGACTGAACCACCGGCCGCCACGGACCAGGACCTCGAGCGGTATCGACAGCTGCTGAAGGATCAAATAGAGACGATTCCGAAGAGTCCCATAGAAGGGTTGACTATAGCAAAGGACGGTGTACCGTACAAGGATGGTTACAGAGTGGAACAGTTTGATGAAGCTAAATTGGATCAGCTGAATTTGAGAATCAAGGAACTGGAGCAAAAAAGTCAGCAAAAAGATCAGACACTGGATCGATTAAATGTTAAACTGCAGGAATTGGAACGCAAGTCGGTAGAACGAGAGCTAGTGATCGATGAATTTCGCTCGAGATCGGTTAGTCGAATGACAAGTCCGGAGCCAACAACTTCCCGTATGTCATCAAGCTCAGTTAGGGACGTGCCGCAGATTGTGCTTGATGACGAGGACTTCCGGCGTGGATCAAGCAAATTCCGGCCCATTCACCGAGATGATGAATTCCGACGAACAATCAAGAAACGGTCCGTGTCTTCGAATGTGTCCGAAGATCGGACGGAAGAATTGGAGCTTCTGTCGCAGATGGAGGTAGAGGAAGAGAGCACAATGGAAGACTATATACCGTTGGTTTACCATAGGGAGGAATATCTCGAACCCAAGATGAAGAAGCATATGATTAGCCCCATACAGGAACTATGTCAGATGCACGAAGACGACAGTAGGGCACGGATGATGTTAGAACGATCTCCTGAGCCGTCTTTGGGAGCGGATGTTACTAGGCCTTGGGGAGATATAAGACTCGAAGAGACTAAGGAGAAAACTCTAATTCATCCAGCGAAGGATCTAGCTATACAAGAAGAAACACGTGACAGTGACACCAGCAATGCCGAGGATACCGAATGCTTAGTGAAAAACATAGAGGAAATGCCCCTATGGCAACAAAGTCCTCGAAACTCCTATCCCGAATTAACTCAAATAAAGACAGACAATTTCCTAACGAGCAGCGAGTCCTTCCCATCGAATCTTAGTTCCCATTCCAACAGTCCCGATCCTGAACATCCAACGCTTAAAAGAACAAGAAAAAAGAGTGATTTGACCGCACTGTTACTGGAAGAAGAACGTAAATCCGAGGCTTTCAGTGGTGTGGTTATTCAAACTGAAGAATCCGATTCAGAAGGCGGCCATCGAACCGAATTCATGCAATCCAAATCTCCTTCTCCCTTCGTGGGTCCTTTCCTCGAGAATGAACACCTGCAAACCACTGGACAACTGATCCCTCTAGTCCATGAACCATCCAAATCTCCTACTCCAGATCAAGACCAACATTCATCCTCCGAGGAGCAGCATCGATCTTCGATAGAGTCTCAACTGCTTCTGGAAGAAGAACGTAAATCCGAGACTTTCAGTGGTATTGTCATTCAAACTGAAGAATCTGATTCAGAAGGCGGCCATCGAACCGAATTCAAGCAATCCAAATCTCCTTCTCCTTTCCTCGAGAATGAACACCTGCAAACCACTGGTCAACTGATTCCTCTAGTCCATGAACCCTCCAAATCGCCTACTCCAGACCAACATTCATCCTCCGAGGAGCAGCATCAATCTTCGATAGGGTCTCAACCATTGGCACTTTCACGCGACGCAACCATCTCTCCGGCACCGATCGCTTCCTCCGGATCACCAGCCTCTCCCGTCTCTTCAATCGTAGTGAGTACTCGATCCCCTCCTTCATCCTCTAGAGATTCGTACGTATCGATAACATTGAAAATCTCTTATCTCGAATTTTAGGACGAATACGTCAAGGACGGTCCTTGCCACACCCAAGAAAATGACCGCTCCTCTCCCGTCCAATCCGAACGAAATGTAAGTAGAGATGGTAGTGTTTCTCTTGCTTCTACCGATGCCTCCACTGCTAGTGTAGACTTGCATGTTGACCAAGCACTCCCTGCACCACCAATCTCACCACCACTACAGCACCATGCTGCGGTGGCGGTCGATCTTGTCGCTGGTGGTAACGACCGGAAGAGCTCAGCCAGTCCAGCTCCGGATGCCGAAAAGTCAGCCCCACCTAGACGATTCCGTATTAGAAAACGAGCCGTTCGCAGTGTCACACCGATCAACTTCGATCAGACATTCATGGATAGTTTCAGCGAATGCCGGGTGAGCGTGTCCCCGTCGGAACTGGAAGACTACATCAACAGTATGGATGAAATTAAGATTGATCCACCCAAGCCAGTCGCACCAAACTACTTTATTCCGACCACTCCAATGACATCCGGCATACCTAGCTTACTAGTAACAGACGAAAAGGGAGCCGATGCTCGTTTTCACGATTCATTATCATCGAAGTCATTCTATGGCAACAATCGTCTTGATCCCGGGCGAGTTATTAACCATCGAGTGAGTTACGTTGAGTGGATAAAAAAGTTCCCGGACAATATGACTAGTCATTTGGAGCTGGAAGACTACGACAGCGATGACGAGGAAGTTGAGAATATCATCAATGGATCTATGGCTGTGGAAAGCAGTAAGTCGGCAAACCTTGAAAAGTTTGTGTCCTCCACTCCATCATCAGAACCAGTGAAGGATTTATCACTAAGCCCTGCACCACCTCTGACAGAGAGTGATGATAGCCGAACCGAGTTTCCGATAAACTTAGAACCACATGCCACTCCTTCACCAGCATCGGAAATTTCAGACATCTCGCTGTCGTCTGCATCTGCACCGGATACATCTTCAATGGCCATGGGATCGCCACTGTTGAACTCCGTACCTTCTCCGTCAACACATTTCACGCCCATTACATCCCCTATCCCTTCACTAAAGTCTCCAACTCCAAACCCACACTCGCTTTCACCTCATCCAATACCAAAACTGCAGATTCCGCAACGATCCCCAGCTGCATCGCCTATCCCATCGAACATGACACCGGAGGAGGTTATCTTCGATATCGGTCACCTCGACGGACTGATCTTTGAAACCCGAAGTCGTTCTCCAACGCCTTTGCCGGCTCAGTTAACGCCCTTGTCTCCGGAAGAGCTTGCCTACGATATTGGAAACCTCGGCGGATTAATCCTGGGCCCACCGAGTCGGTCTGTATCGCCTCTTCCTCCGTCGTCATCACCAACACCAGGATCGTCGTTATCGTCTGCGTGGACCTCACTACAGGCACCGTCACTTTCAGACGCAGACTCCAGTAGCTTCAACAGTGCTGGCAACCCCCGACGCACAACCACACATGACGACACCAATTAAACCAATTGTAAGGCTTGTAACGATCGATTAAGTTAGCTTACAGCTTCCGATTACTTTCCACTCAGCACACACACACACAAACACACACATACACTCACTGACTGGCTAGATTAGAAATTTTGATTTTATTTTTCTATAAACACGAATCAAATTGACTCGATTCAAACACACCCAAAACTGTTTATTATTCGTTTGTTAATAAAAACCGATTTCTGACCATCCGTCATAACCTTCTATCTCTTTTATTTCACCTTTTTTGCTTTCAATCGTATTTTCACCTCTGAAGATGAACCGTCAACGCTTTCTGTTCTGGCTTAAACAATTTCAAACTATTCCATTTGTGTGACAGCTTAATTATCGCCGCTGAAGAGAACTTAATTTCCCAAACCGATCATCCGTCAGCGCCAAAAATCTCAACGAAGCAATCAACAAATAAGCACGACTTTCCTGCGCCCTGCTAAAATTATCGCGCCTGTCAAGCGACATTGTAGTCAGTACAGTATACAGCTGAAAGTATGCTCCAATTAATGAAATTGATGATGGGCAAGGGACGGATTTATTCGTTCGCTCTTTTTCTCTCAGCGCACCTTCTGCGGTGCGGTTGTTTGAAGTTTCGTAAAAATTATTAGAGGGTTATTTTTGGAATTCATCGCTCAACTGCAGTTTGAGTGTGCATAGTACTGACGGGTAACGAGTTGTTCATTTTTCTATTATTGCACATCTTTGAACGGCAATGTTATGAGTTGAGAGAGTAGGAATATGATAAGATATGTCAAAAAACATTGTATACTCAGCTATCTGTGTTCTCTGTACTCTCTGTTCAAAAAATGATCATGGTGCTTCCCTTCGATGAAGGATAACTTTCAATTCATTGTGACATTCTGACAGGAAAGGGCAGTGTCATAATCCCCAAATCTCTGACACATTTGAGCAAAGGTGTTCTTTAAGGGAAACTCAATTCGTCAATTTGTTCTATTTTTCGTATTCCGCAATGGCTTTCCCTGGTTTTATTTTCACAGTGATTCATAAAAGTGATTCCAAGGTTTGAATCATTCAATATCTGGAAGCAGTGTTTATTTAACTGTAGCGCTCCTAGTGGCCGGATCAGGAATGTTTTGACAGCAGTTTGTTTTGATATGTTTTTTTTTTCTTTTAGTGCTGAAAAGTTCGTCACGATTCATTTTGGTTCAAAGAAGCTATAATTGATGGAATCCGCAAACCGAACGTTAATTTTGGACATTCAAATCCGACGGGAGTTCAGGTCAAAAATCACGATGTCATTGAAACTGGTGAAATTAACCGTGTCCAACGTTCTCAAACATTTCCGTGAAACTATCGATCATAGCAAGCGAGGTAGCGGAACTACGACGCTAAGAAAAAAGTACCCAGCTAATGGCCCAAACACAATGATAACGGCAAAAGAAAACGGCAAAGCCTGATCTGAGTATTCCTGCTTGTCGGAAAGAAAACAAGCTGGATCCAAGCCGATTCTAATTGGACATATCGAAGTCATTTTCAGCAACTGTCAAAATTGCCGTTTTCCGTCCCGTTTCCGCTATCATTGTGTTTGGGCGGTAACATTGGGTATAATCATGTTAACCTACCGTTGAGTACAAATAACTTAATTTTGGGTAAAATTCTTCCCAAAAGTAAGTAATTTGTACCCAACGCACAGTGGGCTAGAACTGACAAAACTAAGAAAAAAATCTGTAGCTTTGTCGCTTTAAAGCGCGACTTGTAAACAAGGCCATTTCCGCTTGAAAATTGTCTGAGAAAACGAATGGAACTGGTTTCAATCACCGCACGGATATGGTTTTGGAGTTATAGAGCTTATTTTACCCCACTTTCCCTTACATTCTTGAATAATTTATAGACATCTTTGCACGGAGAGGCTCATCTTGAGCGACTCCGAGCACAGATATCTATAAATAATTAAATAATACAAGGTGAAGTGGAGTAAAATCAGCCATATCTTTGTTCAAAGAGCCTTCCGGTAAATGGAATAACTTCTATTCGATTCTTCAGAAAATTTTACATATCTTGAGCTTGAGTTTGATCTTGAGCCACTCCGAGCAAAGATATCTATAAACTTTTTAAGAATACAAAGGGAAGTGGGGTAAAACCAGCCATTCGTTCACAGAGCCGTGTGGTAGTTGAAACAGCTCCTATTTGATTTTCCAGAAAATTTCACATGGGACTAGCACTATTTTGTTGATCTTGAGCCTCTCCGTGCAAAGATGTCTATAAATTATTCAAGAATGTAAGGGGAAGTGGGTTAAAATAAGCTCTATAACTCCACAGCCATATCCGTGCGGTGATTAAAACCATTTCCATTCGTTATCTCAGACAATTTTCAAGCGGAAATGGCCTTGTTTACAAGTCGCGCTTGAAAGCGACAAAAGTTACAGATTTTTTCCTTAGTTTTCATCAGTTCTTGCCCACTGTGCAACGGTAGGTTAACATGATTATACCCAACGTTGGCTTGCCACACTTTACTGTTCCGCTGGGTACTTTTTGTAAGCGTACACGTTCAAAACAGCCTCTTTTTCATTTGTATGTAAGACTTTGTACCGATTCGCGAATCGATTAAGTCTGCTACTCGAGCTAACTTATTTCTGCAGACGGCAACTCAAATATGACAGACACCTTATCGAAAGTTTGTTGATCAATAGCAAAGGAATTTTAATCGATTAATTGATTATTTTCCATCTGACAAGTTTAAGTAAAATTAAAAATAATTCTCGAATTGGCACACAGCCTAAGCATCGGAAGCTGCAGAACGATTAGGGAAAACCCAGGGCTGACGGATTATGATATCGCCAAGCAATTCAATTCCTTCCAAAGAACCGGCTCGTCTGCGAGAAAGATTTCGATCATTTCGGCAACCAAGCAGAACACTGAAGCAGAATCAAGTGGCCAAAAGACGTGCCCGGAAGTTGTACGATGAGGTTTTTACGAAGTACGAAGAATGCATCCTCATGGACGACGAATCGTACGTGAAGATCGATTATGGGTAGCATCCCACACAACAGTTCTAAAAAGCCACTGGTCAAGGTTATATACCTCAAAGTTCAAATTAGTTTTTGCCAATAAATTCGTGAAAAAGCTTTTGATCTGGCAAGGTATTTGCAGCTGCAGGAAAAGAACCAGGTTTTCGTGACAAACTAGACTTCGGATTTCAAAATATACAAGCAGGAGTGCTTGAAAAAAAAAGTTTACTTCCGTACATTGAAGTTCACAATGGACCTGTCCATTTTGACCTGATTTGGCAAGTTGTCACTACAGCGAAAAAGTGCCTTATTGGTAAAAAAAATCCAGGGTGGATTTCATCGAAAAGGATCACCCAATTGCCTTTCATTCCGCCCAATTGAGAAATATTGGGCAATTGTGAAACAGAAATTGAAGACAAGTCTAAAGGTGACACGGGATGCCACAGAGTTGAACAGATGATGGTTGCCGCTCAGGTTAGCCAACATTGTCCAAAATTTGATGGTAGAAAAGTTCGTGATTTCATCGAAACCGAAACGGAATGATCGTTTCGCTATTTTTCCACTAACCTTCCAGCACAGGCGCCAACTTTTGTAACACGAGCAATCGTGCGTTGTAATTTGTACAGCACATTCCTTCCCGCAATATCTCGTGATACGGATCACATAGAATGTTACTGTCTTTAGCAAAGTTATTCAGTAGGTCAAAAAAATTTCATTGGTGTACAGTTTAGAATTTTCTCACTACGCGGCGCTAATAGATTTCAGAAATATTCTATATCTTGGTATCTTGATCAGATGAATGTTTCTGTCTTGGACAATGTTGTTCAGTGGAACAAAACTCTTTGAATAGTGTACAGTAAATCCTGATCATTCCACTCCACGGCGCTGGAGTGTTATTTAGTTTCAGGAATATACTATACTTTGGTATCTTGTCCAGATAGAATGTTTCTGTCTGGACAATGTAAATGGTGACAATGTAACACAGTCGCTCAAGAACTTTCGCGTGGTGACTTGCAGTTCCAATTTTTCTCGCTAGATGGTGCTAGGGGGCCAATGCTGATTTTTCATCCTTTACTGCAGAACACTTAAATTTTTGAATAATGAAATCAATTGCTAGAAATATTTCCAATCGATTTGTGCAATTTTTTTGATAAAGTAACGAGGAATTAATAAGTCATTAACGTTCAAACGTTGACTCTTGCGCTGACGCTCCCATTTTAAGGTTGTAAAATTTACACCCCCATATGTTGCTGAAGGATGTTATGCTACATAAAATAATGGTTTACATTCGCCTACCATCCTTTGTTTAACTTTCACGTGAGCAATGCTTTGATTCTTTTAAAGCCTTTGTTAGCAATGTGTTTTTTTTTTTAAAAAAAAAGCTTGGCTTTAAGCCTATGATTGGCTGCTCAGTAAGCACAGATGGTAAATACTTGGCCACCAAACCCACTTTTATCACAACAGACGAATACAACCATCGACCGTTTTATCTGGAAAACCTAAGGTTACATAGATTATTTGTATTCTTTGATATGGTCTTTAGAGGTCATACATTTATTTACGATTTAAATTCTTTTATTTCTTGCCCTGATCGTGCAAAGGGCCTGTATTAAAACCCATTGTTTTCTGCTCAGTTAGCAAAAACGGTTATCACTTGCCTACTGAGCCCAATTTCGTCAACAGACATGGGATGGCATTAAATTTCAAAATATAATGTATGAGGGAACGTCCATTTATTATGTCACGCAAGAAGTGACTTTTCATAATCCCCCCCCCCTGTCACGTTTTTGGTATAGTCCTTTAATCCTTTAAATTTGTTTGTCTGGATTGTCACGGTTAACCAAAGCCCCCCCCCCCCCCTTACTACATGACATAATTAATGAACCTTCCATGATAAACTGGTAGAGCATATATTTTTCTACAATTTTGTCTCAGAGTGCAATATAAAAACTCTAATATATAACGCGTGAGAGCAGTGATGCATGATAAATGAATGGAGCATACAATCATTTAGTATTTCTCGTTGTTAGTAGCGCCTTCACATACACTGAACGAAAAATATAAGGATAAATGAAAATTTGGATTTTTTTTTTATATTGAGTTTATTTACGCAAAACTTCTGTTTTACAGTTTTGTGTGTTTAATGTCATCTCTCGTTTACTACAAAGTTTTGATGCTGAACGCGGAAAATTGACTGTTTTCATTTGCTTCATCAGAAATGATTATAAGGACAAGCTGTTTGTTTTTGCGTTCGCTGGCCTCGTCAGTTTTTAAAACAAATATTACCATTGTTATAATATCACACTCATCAATTCAACCTATATTCTGACCGAAAATTTTGAAAATTTCCATAATTATTATGTGGATTACAGAAAATGCCGAAATCGACCACTCTTACAGAGTTTGAGTTTGGGTTGGGTGAGATATATGCGACCATCAAGAGAAAAGGGCGTCCAGCATTGGTTTCAGAACGCGCAAGACGTGAAATTAAGCGATTGGCAATCAATCGTAGACTTTTTCCGGATGATATCAGGAAGGAATTGAATCTTTCAGTGTCTAAACGTCGAGTGCAGCAAATTTTAAGCAGTCATTATAATACCATATCTTATTGCCTCGACATAAAAAAGCAAGATTGGAATATGCAAAAATAAGTATCAATTCTGGGAAAAAAGTGGGAAAATATGGTGTTCAGCGATGAAAAGAAATTCAATTTAGATGGACCGGATGGATCAACTAACAGTTGGCAGGATATAAGACACGTAAAGGCAGTCTTGTTGAAAAACACCAGTGTGTTTCATATCGACCAGAATGAATTCTGAAAGGTATATGCAGCTCTTGAACTAAGTTTTAATCCCATTCGCTGAATATATTATGATTAACAGCAGGACAACGCCGCTTCCCATTCTGCACGTATCATGAAACCGTTTCTTGCGAATAGTAAAATCCCTGTTCTCGAATGGCCAGCATGTAGCCCAGATCTCAATCCTATCGTGAATGTTTGGGGTCTACTTTCCCGAATTTTGGGCCAATGGGGTGCCCTGATGGTCCCTCCCATTCCCATGCAATATTTATATAATAATGTATGTATTTATGTAAATGAAAAATACGGCAATTATTTATATCTATTATATATGATCTTCATTCGGTTGATCCTGAAATGCAAGAAATATTGTAAAGTGTTAAAGAGGTTCGCGCTTAAGCTCGTTAAGTCCATATTGATGTTCCTGTGCTACATAAATAAATATATATATATATATATATATATATATATATATATATATATATATATATATATATATATATATATATATATATATATATATATATATATATATATATATATATATATATATATATATATATATATATATATATATCATGAAATTTAGTGGCCAAATGAAAAGTATGTTTGGCTTACACTGAAGCATTGTCGACGGCAGCCATTACCCCAATATTTTGAATTTATACAACTCAGAATCTGTACTAGATATTGAATATTTCATCCCATCAGTTTATATGCTTTCTTGCTGTGAGCATTCTGATGGAGGCCGTCTCGATGTTCATTCACTAACAATTGAGATTTATAAATTTGAAATAGCGAGTAAGTTTGCGAGAGTGATATAAAAAAAATACATTACTTCTATCCGTCTGACGTTGTGTGACGTTCCTAACGTTACGTTTACCCAGATGATTTAACCTTTTCAATCCACGTACTTCAAACAATTTGATTTCAATGCATAACCAGCTCTGGAACCATAATTTCAATTAAGATAATTCAACTCGACTTATTATTGATCAATCCATTACAATTTGGCTATTTATAGCCTGCTAATCCTCGGCAACTGGGAAGCAATCTTCACCCGCGGCAGCTAAAACGACGACCAAGGCGACGATGAACGGTAGCAAACCGATGTTTAGAGCAAATATAATTTTGATTTATTGTTTACACATGGTAATCGGCACAGATTCGACGGCTCGAAGGTATCCGTTGAACTAAGCTCCGTCGAATACCTACCATCACCGCAGGGGGGAAGCGTGGGGCGAACGCTACAAAAACGCATCGTTTTATATAAATAAACAATTAGCCAACCCACATAGGTGGCGCAACAATTTAGTTTTTGCCCAAAGCTTGAAGGAGTATGTAGCCATCGAGTATGTAAATTTGACCTCGCAGATGTGGTCCGGGGCGACTATCGAACAGCCGGTCGACAGTTGGAAACAACTGGGTCTGTATAAACATGCTGGAGTAAACCGATTCCGATGGCCGTCCACACCAGCTTGCACAACCCGTAATTGACGACCGTCAAAGGTTTCCGCACTATCGGTGGCCTTGTCAGAGTCAGTGATTGGAATCGACAAAATTATAAATGTGCTTCCTGGCAAATTTTGCATATGTTTGATTTATCGCATTCGTGCACCGCGTTTCTGGCTGATCCGTTGCAGCACATATGCAATTTCCCATCATCAATGGGAAGCTTGTAATTTTGCGACATGCTAGAGGCCAGACCGAATAGCGTGTTCCTACAAAATAGATACTGACCATGTTGCTCCATAATGGTGCAGTAAAATGCAGATGGCCAGTTTTTGAAACGAACTGTGTGTAACCAGCTGAATGACCCTCGAATTTGACGAGGAAAGACACTTCCAAGGGAACAATGAGCGGCATTGTTTTTGTTGTCCTCCTTCAACGTGTGTTTACTCCCGACGCCAACGCAAACGTTTCTCGAAATAGACCCAATGCCAGCATTTGGCGGCCAGCTGTAAACAATCCACCGCCGCCGGGCGCAAAATTTGTCCAACTGAAATCCGTGTGAAAGAGCGTCCCGTCGCGTAGTCCTATCATCGAAACAAAAAAACAACAATTTCGCACACGGATCAACCGTCGTTCCCGCAGTGGTTTGGCCCGTGCCGTTCCGGCAGAAACAATTGGCCAGAAAAAAATATATTGATGATTTGCCTGTCTTGTGCCATTTTCCCGTTTGTCTCGAGTTTTAAGTTTTTGCACTTAGCGCGTGGGTTCCGATAATTGAAAGTCCAACACGGTCTAACATTTAGAATACCAAGCCAAGTTAATTTTACAAATGGGTCATCTCTTTTCGGAGAAACAAGTTGCCCGTTTCAATGTTTTCCTTTTGAACTCCCACTCATTGACGCGTCAAAATGGAGACGGCGAGCTGTAGAACAAGTGTCACTTCGGTTATCGTTGGAGTCGTCGGAAACGGAAGGGTATTGTTTTTATTTGTCATTTACACGTAGGTTTTGACGGCGCTGATGGTGAAGTGGTTATCGTGACTGCCCAGTGGGTCTGGGTTTGTGGGATTTTTAGGAACATAAAACAAGGTAAAATCATAAATTTTAGTCTAGCTAGAATGGGACAGTAGAATGTAATATTGGGTTACGCAGTCTACGGCTTGCTTCGGTGATTGACAGTTGTTTGTTGACTAGACGAATAGAAGACCGCCCTAATAAATCGTTCACCTAGTTGGCTGTTTGTAGTTTCGTGGTAAATGTTGACAGTGCGCGAGTGCGCGCATATTTATGTCAAGATCCTTCAGAACCGAGGACTGCCAGCTACTATTTTTTTTAAAGAAATATATTCGTAGTAATACGTAGAAGGCTTAAACTTTGGAACATTCAAATTTTGAAATACCAGTCAGAACACAAAATCAGAATTTTCATAGTGCCTGTACTTAATTCCACATGAAGTATCAACAGAAATACAATATTCTTACAACGTATGAAATGCACGTTTTAGAATGTAAACTTGTATGGTATGTTATGCTCCATAATTGTGTATGAAATTTACTCTACATTTTAATGTTGTATAAATAATGAATTTAAAAACAGCTCACGAAAATAAAAATAAACCTTGTAAACAACGTTAATACCAAAATACCTTGTGTGAGATATAAAGTTTGCATTAAAAAAACTGGACTTTTTTTCGGATAGTGATAAAAAAAGCTAAGATGGATAATTGCTTTTGATAAATTTCCCATGGAAGCTAATTATTTAAGCTTACTTGCAAAAAAAATTACGCCCTTGCACGCCCTTGCAAGTGGCCTTCCGGCAGTTAACCGGAACATTCGCCATGGCGGACGAAAACATGCGTGTAGGCATGTTATTGAGTTCTTTCTTCGTTTTATTTACCAATTCCTCCTCAGTTTTCGCGACAAAACACCGCGTCTTTGCCCTTATATTTCTTGATGAACGACGCAACTTCCGGCAGGCATTAGGTATTATAAATTTCCCCGTTCACGGCCAGTCCGGAGCGAAAGAAGAGCGCCTTTGACATCCCCTTCTCGTTGATTGTCAGCCACAGCTGCACCTTCTTGGGGAGCTTGGTGTGTGGAATGAACTTCACCTCACCTCACTTCCTTCGTCGGGGAAGTAAAATACGAAGTGCCCTGCCAGTCGTTGCCATTCAAATCGAGTTGACCATCTTATTCAGCCGCTGTCGCTGCGTCATGGCCTGCAGCTTCGAAACCAGTGGACGCGACTTCCGCTTCCTGATATGTATGTACATGTTCGCCAGGTACTTTTTCACTGTTTGGCTAAGCACACACAGCGATGTAGCCACTTTTCCCTCTTCAGCATCCTTAAGAGCTCCTTGTTGCTCAGGGTCGTCGGCCGTCCCGAACCAGGCTTTCTTTCGATTATTTTTAATGCAAACGTTTTTAATGCAAGACTTGGAATAATTATTGTAAGATGGGATTTAGGAACTAATCAATAAATAAATCATCGCAATTCTGGTACTAAATACATTGTTGCCAGAGCGAAATTCACCCCCAGAAGAAAAACCAGGAAAGCAATAATAGAGACCGAGAGAGTGAGAGTGCAACTTTAGAAATATAGGTACTAAAATACACTGTTGCCAAATAGCATTTCTCTACCAAATGAGCAAATGACTGAACTCGACCCTCTCCGATTTGGATGAAACTTTGCAAATGTCTTCGGAATTGGTGACGATGGATTTTCCGCCGGTTAAGGGAATTTTTTGACTCAAGACAATTTTTTCAAAAGGGCGTATGTGTTTTGTCATAAGTATTTTTCAAAAAATCTTAATTCGAAAACCGTTGGTTGTAATAAAATTGCGCCTGATAAGAAGTTGTAGTTAATTAATTTGACTTTATGAAAAAAATATGTACACCGTAAAAAAAATTTTCTTCAAAAAAATCAAAAATTAAACTTAAAAATCAATTAGCAAATCTGTCCAACGTCCGATTATTATAAAAAAAAATTCCAAAAAGACTTTAAGAAGAAGAACAGAAGTTGTTCTACGATGGAGCAACTTAAGATAAAAAAGTTTTTAGAAGTAAAAAAAATTAAGTTTTTTCCAATTTAATGTTTTTGCATAAATAACCATATTTTAATAATATAATACGATTCTTCTAGTGATTTTAAACAAAAATGCTCTTGGTGAGCAACATTCTATAAGTACCCGTTTTCGAGATAATTTGAAAGTAATGTAATGATAATTTGAAAGTAAAGTAATGTGGAAAAAATGGCTTTTTCCATGAAAATATCCCTTTTTCAAAAGTTAGTCGTGATAGTCCATCTTCAAAAGTATTTTTTTCAAATTGTACAACAACTACAAAAATTGTTTCAACAACTATCCTACATATTTTTTTCATAAAGTCAAATTAATTAACTACAACTTCTTCTCAGATGCAATTTTATTACAACCAACGGTTTTCGAGTAATGATTTTTTGAAAAATACGCATGACAAAACACATACGCCCTTTTGAAAAAAATATCTTGAGTCAAAAAATTCCCTTAACCCGCGGAAAATCCATCATCACCAATTCCGAATACATGTGCAAAGTTTCATCCAAATCGGAGAGGGTCGTGCAAGATTTTGACTTTTTCCGGCTGATTTCATCTGGAAACGCTCCAAAGAGAAATTGACTCCTAACAGAAAAAGCAAGGAAGTAATTTTAAAGAGTGCGAGAATGAGAGAGAGAGAAACCACAGAAAACATGCTCTATTAGGGTGAGAGTTCTCAACTAGTGGGAGACAGAGTTGCCACATGCACAGAATTATCTAGATTGACACGTATTTTTTCATTTTTTTCATACAGATATCTGTATGTGAAGATTACAGTTTTTTGGGATAAACCAAGACATTAAAGATCTTTGACAATTGCTTGTCCAGTCAATAGCCTCAAATTAAAAAAAAAAGTAGATTTTAGGATCCATCATACTTTTACCAATTCTACTCTCAGTGTGATGTTTTAGGCAAATGGAGCAAAAGAAAACAATTGACACTGACACTAGAATGACAGATGACAGTATGAAAGTCGGTTTGTGTTTGACATCATTTAGAGGAATTTCTCCATACACTTTTAAGACAGCTTTTTAAGAAAGTTTTATTGAATTATCCAAACATTCTATGAAAAGACATTGGCATCTTTGAGATATTCCTGTTGGTTTTTGAACTGGTATTCTTCAGGAGTTTCAAGGCATTCCTCCAGGGATTCTTTCAGGAGTTTCTACTGGAATTTCATCGACAGTTTTGCAAAAAATTCTGGTGATGAATTTTAAAGCATTCTCTGAACTTGTGAAGTTTTGTGATTTTAAAAGAATCCCCGTGACATCTGAAATAACAAAAAAAACTGAAAGGCAATTCTTGAAATAATTCTTGGAAAAATCCTGATGTGTTGGAGAAATCTTAAAAGATTTTTTTGCACGAATTCCATAATCTCATATACACAATTTTCGAGTAATTCGTGATTAAGCAAAATTATAAACAATGAATTTAAACGTCTATTTCTCTTGAATTTTAAAAGAGTCTTGTTAATTGAAAGCTCCTTGGTGGTCAAAAGGAAATTGGAATGCTTTTCGGAGCTCGTATTGTTTTTCTCGTTCTAATTCAACTGCGACAGCAATCAAAACTCGCTACACATTCTCTGTCATCTTACCCGATTAGCTGCATTTACCGTTCATAATAACCCAATTAGCTCCACTTTTTAGGCTACATATTGCCTCTTATCAACAAAGTGAATCATATCTTCCAGGCAGAAGCTTCGGAATTGCCGAACATGTGCAAATATGCAATCAGTTGAAGTCTGGCTTATAGTCCTCCTCGCAAATATTTGCGAGGGTGATGACCCAAAACACCTGATAGATTTTGGAGTTTTTGATTTCGAGAAACATCTTCGTAAGAAGTCTCTACCGAGTTGATTAAACGGATGACTAAGCGCTTTGAGCTAAACGATCCAGTACTTACGCGTTGATAAGAGCACGGTCCGTTTTCATTTTCGGGAATGCTTTTTTTTCTTTGTAGCTTTCACACACACTTGCATGTATTATAGCAGTAATATTTAATGTATTTTCCGTCTTAAACACTATACAAATTCGTGGGCTTCATGCAAAACAAAGTTTTTGGAACTATTCAGAAAAACGGAAAGCAAACCAAATATTAACCACTGTTGTTTATTGTTGATTTATTAAACGAATTTCACATCATCAAACATTATTTTTGTTCTCAATCCAACAAAGAAAGAACCTTACTCTTAATTTCTTATTTTTCTACTGTTGTTTCAAGAATGTAAAAATTTAAATAAAGCTGAAGACAATTCGCTAATTTTCAAGGCAATGAATTTTATTACAGCTTAATGTTAAAATATAAATTAAACTGACAAATTAATTAGATTGCTGATTTCGGTAATGAGATCATACTTTAGCTTCTATACCGTACATCAAGTTCTGCACAGTGGTTTTGCCTGAACGCTGCCCACCAGTTTTTCTTGGAGTCTGACACGTCGTGGGCCACTGCATTTGCCTTTTTGAGCATCCCTTTGACGATTGCCCAGCAGCGTTCGATCGGTCGCAGATGGGACAGTTTGTTGGATAGATATTTTTATAACGAAATCTTCGTTGTTATAAGAAAACCACTGTAGAGTTAATTTGGCATATTGGGTAGAGGCCAGATCCTGCCAGAATAGAGTAGGAATCTCATTCTCCCGATAGAGTGGAAGCAACTACTTCTGCCAGCACTCATTTCGGTAAATTGTTTGCATTTTTGTTCCTTTTGTGTATAAAATGGAAGATCGCAAGCCACATGTGCAAATTGCTTGCCAAACGAGCACCTTATCAACTAATTTTCCCGTCGTAACAGTAATGTCTGCAGTTGAGACACAATCGATTTGGGGTAGAATTGTGAAGGCTTATTTCGTCTCCTGAAGTTAATCGACGTCTTTTTTGCTACAACCGGGTATTTGTCCAGTTCCTGCAGGATTTTGCAGGATCCTATTCACTATACTTTTCAATCACTCGTTCTACCTTTACCTTTGACCTTTTTCGTCTTAAACTACTTTGGCCTCAAACTACTTTTCATTAAAACACACAGAAGGTTTCGCAGGGTCCTCCCTTAGCTCAGTCAGTAAAGGCGCAGCTACAAAGCAACACCATGCTGGAGGTGGCTGGGTTCGATTCCCGGTCTGGTCTAGGAATTTTTCATTAACGAAAATGTCTCGACTCCCTGGGCATAGCGTATGATTGTACTTGCCACACAATCATACTAACGCAAAAATGGTACCTGGCATCGAAAGCTCTCAATTAATAACTGTGGAAGTGCATCTAGAACACTAAGTTGAGAGCAAATAATAAGCTAATTGTGAAAGCAATAAGCTTGAAATGTTAAAGAAGAAGAAGAACACAGAAAGTTTTGAACAATTGAACTGTGAAAGTGCATTTAAAACACTAAAATGAGAACCGGAAATAAGTTAATTGTGATGAGCTAAAAGCTTAAAATGCCAGAAAAAAAATAGCACGTGAAGAATCTCAGTTACATAGGGACAACAATGTGTCAAAAAAAAGTAAATTAGAGATTTAAGAATAATTTTAGACTCTGAATAACCATTGGTGGATTACTATGACACAATTGGTCAAGAAATCAACAATAAGCTAAATTTACAATAAATAAACGTTTCAGTTACCATTCACACGTCACAATGATGGAACTGTTCCCGCATAAAATTGTTTGGGAAACCACCATTAATTGGACCTTTACAGGACGACAACACCGTTCAATAAGATTAAAAGTAAAATGATTGTACCAAAAGGCAACATGCTCCAACATCATGTTTTTCAAAGCTGTAATTTCACTGATTCTTATTTCATGTGCATGAATTTTGCTGTTTGATCTAAAATCGTTTGGCTTAATATTCTATTGCCCACAAAGTAAATATAATTATCCTGGAATAGAAGAAAGTTCATGTTTTATAATCCTAACGAACTAATTAGGGATAAAAATAACCCACCTCTTGGAATCATACAATGTCAAACATGACACTGCTCCTGCTGCCAAAGCATAAAGGGCAAACCATCCCACATCGTGAGATATTTCAAGGTTCGTCTTCGCACCCAAGCTTAGCAAAACTAATGGCCACTATTTTCAAGCCGTGTCAGGTTCCAAAAATAAAGTTATCTGGAGCATTCACACCCACACGCACCTATTTTGTAAATATCATGGGTGACAAATTTTATGTGTTCATCACCGTCATCATCATCATGAACTGTCGTCGTTTGTGGCCTGCACAAGACCCTAGCAAGGGAACACACCTTTAGCTAACGTTCGTAAAATTGGTCAGGAATGTAAGATCCCCCCGTAAATGTGGCAAGATTACGGAATACCACACCGACCGACGTCATCGCTCAATTGAGCTTCTCCACTTCGAGCATCTTGGGCGGGGTAAAAATGGAACCTAAAACACATTCGTAAATCTGCTCCGGCCGATCGCTGCTTTTTGCACGAACGCCTAACAAATTATATTGCACTCCACTCGAATCGGCTGGCTGGCTCAACTGGCACGGTCACCCACTACCATGTATCATCAATGTGTATAAACCATGTTGCTCTGTTGTATAATCCGGGGGTTCGTTAAAAGCATCTCCAACGATAAACATAGAACCTCGTTCAAGATCCAGATTTTCAAGTTTGCATGGATTTTTCTCCTTACCTCGAAGTGAAAACTGTTTTCCTCCATGCATGAGAACGAAGACAGCGCTGGCTGTCGGTCGGTCGGTCGGTCGCCGTTTGTCGTCGCCAAATTTATAACCCTGCTCCCTTCCTGCCCCTCCGTCTGCCTTGGTTGAGGATCGTCGGGTTTGGGTTTGGATTCATTGATTCAAAAGTCGCGTGCCGGGTGCATAGCCATGATTTACTCTGGGACCGAAATTTTAATATAATTGGTGAATTGAAGGAATGAGAGGATGATGGGAAGATACGTGTGGAACTTCTTTCTCAGAATATAACGAGAATTCTTAAATTCATAGCTTAAGTAATTATTTGAAGGATTTTTTGGTGTTATAAATGAACATTATTATGCAATCGACCAACGCAATTGAGCGGCAGTTGCTGTGGCACAAAATAAATAACCAAACGATCTGAAACGACCACATCATCCTCCTCAGTTTGCGGGGCAGTTAATCGTAAAATTTAGTTTAACGATCGATAGCTTAAAAAGCAGCAAATTTTGCTGTTTAAAACGACATTTGCGCTTGCCACGATGGGTACTTTGTTTTAACGACATTCAAGCACACAAAATAGACCGATTTATAAAAAGAGGTAACATGTTTAAGGTTAAGGAAATATTCAACGTCTGTTTTCTCTAATTTCGTAGAAGTTCAAAGAACTATCCCGAATTGAAAAACTTGGAATAAAGGAGATTCGGTAAATGTAATGGAAACTTATCAGGAGCTGTGGGGGTATTAGGGGCATAATTAGCACACAGGGCAAAATGAACAACAAGAATTTCAGAAAAATGTAGAACAAACACTAATTTTTAAAGTAATCGAAAAATATTCTAATTGTTTTGTTTTTGTATCCTCCGTGCGTGAAGTACCGTTTATGATGTAGAAGGAGATGTTCGCTCATCACTAAGAAGCACCAAGAGTGGACAGTAATTTGTTTTGCCTGTTGAGGTGGCGCATTCGTCCGTGCCTCGACCTACCCCGCAGTGGGATGTTAGACAAAGGGTGACGTCCTTGGTTCGAGTACTACTTTACCCATGCCCTTTCGCTCGAATTTCAATACATCTATTCTATTTCCAGCCTACCATACACTGACGGAACTTTCAACACTTTCTCTCTATATCTTTCATTCTAGCAAACATTACTGTTCACTCTTGGTGCCTCATGGTGATGAGCGAAAAATATTGCAAAATAAGTGTCTGCGCATGAGGTTGTCTTAAAAAAAAATCACAAAAAATGGGTGATTTCAACGAAAGGAAATAACGTACAAAAAATCTAAGGAATTAATTTTGGAGGCTTAAGAGAAAAATATTAGAAAAAATGTTCGTGACCTTTTGGATGAATTTTCGAACTTTTTGCTGAACTCCACCTATAATTTCTTGCACTGTACTACTGCCGACCCTATCTGCTATCTTTTCCATCATTTCTCCAAATCGGGCGGTGTTTTGATTGTTTTGCCATATTTCTTCAACTTTCGCTTGATGGTTGCCCAAAATTTTTTACTCGGTCGAACATCTGGACAATTTGGTGGAGTGATACTTTTCTCAATAAAATCGACATAATTCCGGTTATACCATTCTATGGCTTAACGGATGTAAAGGCAGCTGGATATGTTGGATCAGAAGTGCATAAGACCTTCGTGCGATTGAGTGAATAGACAAATTCTTTACTCAAGAAAGAATTTGTCCATTCACTCTTTGTAAACTTTTCTATTTATATAGACCGTTCCGAAAAATATAAATACACTTTTTACTGTGATTTTTGAATATTTTATTCTAAAATATAGCAAATAGCAATGTTTTGTTTTCATCTTCATTTCAATTTGCTTGACTTTTTGTAGGGAAGGCGACTTCTCTAGCTTTTCCCTTCACTACTCATAAAGCCCGATTCAAAGTAAATTTGGACGCATTCAAGTGATCATAACGCAAGAATTAAACAACATACACGGTTGATCAAAACGTCAAACAAAAGGGTATTTATTCAGATCCGATAATATAACTAGTTATTACATTTCACCGATTCGAACGATCTGTCGCACTTTACTTGTGATCGATGCCATTATGATCTGCACAGTCGCTGGTGACACTGTACCGGTGAATGTATTCCACTTTAAACGCATTTGTTGTGCATATGTCACTGCTTAACCGCATCCTCGAAGTTTTCGTTTGACAATTGTCCAATATTTTTCGATCGGTCTGAACTCAGGGCAAGTCGGAGGATTAATCTCTCTAGCGACGAAATTAACATTGTTTGCAGCTGGCTAGATCCGGCCAAAACATAACGTTGGTAAAACACGCTTTTTCAAACACTCTTTAATGTAAAGTTTCGACGTCATTGTGTGAGATGTGATGAAAATCTTGTTTTAAGCCACAATTTCATATTCCTTGCCAAATCATTAGTTTCCGAGCAAACTTATCAGCAAAAACATATTTACACCAGGAAGGGTCATCTTCCCGACCAGTTGTCAAGTAAAATTTTCGTCCGAGGATTTGTTTATAAACCATTTCGACATATGTTTCGTCATTTATTAAAGTACAGCCATCAAATTTCGTCAAAACTCGATCGTATAGTAATCGTGCTCGCTTTTTGCCAACAAAATGTTGTTTCGTGGAGTGATTCGGATGTTTATTAGCACAAAAATACTGATATCCTTCTCTTGAAAGGATGTTACGCACGGTGAAAAAGTTGGAATCGTATTTCTTTGCCAAATCACGTATGGAGACACCTGGGTTGTCTTTCACGTACCAGCTTTCTCCTCAGTTATATGTCCCTAGTGCCACTTTTATAATAGATGCACTGTGCTCTATCCACTCAGAGTATCCTTGTAACATTTGATTGCAAGACACACCGTGGACTTTAAGAATTTTAACACTTTAGCAGTTTTTGAGGCAGACCACGAAGGATTCTTTTGATAATCCGATCATGTTCCACGATCCGTAATTTTGAGATGCGTCGGTGCGGAAAAAAAAACTTTTCACCAATTTATTTGTCAATAAAACATCAACAAATGCATGTCAAGCGTTTTTTTGTTCCAACTACCAGAGACGCGGTGTTGTATTAAACCATGCGTCCAGATTTACTTTGAATCGAGCTTTAAGCTTCTGCACAGTGCTTTCTCCTACCATTTCCACCACTTTTAGCCAATCTTTCTTAAAATTTTCAGCACTATTTGCTTGTTTCATGTGTTTTCCCAGCTTCACCTTCGTCAAAGTCCAGAAAGTTTCTATAGGGCGAATTTTTCGGCAGTTTGGTGGATTCATCTCGTTTGGTACAAATACACTCAAGTCTTTTTTTACACGGGGGATACGTACCGTGTAAAAAAAAACCGTGTAAAAAAAAACCACGTTATTTCGAAAATCGTCGTAAAAAAAAACCGCGTTATTTCAAAAATCGTCGTAAAAAAAGACCGCGCTATTTCAAAAATCGTCGCGAAAAATAAATAAAGTTTTTCAAAAATCGTCGTAAAATAACAGTTTTATTAGAAAAATCATCGTAAAAAAACCGTCTCATATCGAAAAACACTAACACTAATAACTGTGAAAGAGCATTTGCATAGTTTCAACGCATATTGCATTGTTAGAAGACAAAATTCATGGTTATCATTAATTTATAGCTAAGACAGGATGAAAATTATCCGTTTTTATCAGCATTTATGTATTTACTGTCAACTTTCCATACCTCGATATAGAAGGGACCATCGAGATAGGGAGAGATCGACATTCAGAACAGAAATTGACTAGCCTGCTAGAACGATCCTAGAAGCATTTCGCGTTGCAACAGTTTTTGTTTGTGTATCCCGTATCCAGAGCAAATCTCGATCGCTTGCTCCAAACACAGGTGAACTTGAATTTTCGCAGTTTTTTCATCGACATATGGAAGGTAATTTGCTTGCTAATATTTTCAAGGGACTATAGAAATAGGGAATCATCAAGATAGAGAGAATATCGAGATAAAGAGACTCTCATACATACCAGAGACTATGTTATTAAGAGACGCGTGGAGAGAATAAAAGTTAATTTGGTTACACGGCCAACTGAGATATTTTGTCTGTATGTTTTGGCAACCCCAAATTTTGTGTTTACTTTGAGTGACTTTCACAAGTAGCGTGAATTTCGTCTGCAGCAGTGTTAGGATAAACGATTACATTATTGTCAATAACAGTCGTGTGCATTTAATTTCAGAACTTTTTTCTATGTGACTAATTTTCCTTTTCAAACACACCTAGAAATAATTGGCTACTTCAAACAGGTTGCACACATTCTATGTACATATACAGTGACGGACAATACAATAAGACCAAAGCCTGATTTTCATACAAAATGGTCATGTTAGGGGGCTTGCCTTTCATTATCTCTAAAACCAATTGAGCTGAAATTTCGGCTGTGGTCCTGAAGTAGCCTAAATTTTAATCTGCATTAAATCCATCATTTTTCATTCACCACTTTAAAAGTTACAGACACCGCATATGACAAAACAATATGACCACTTTTTGATTTCCTTAAAGGATGCTCGAATCTGAGGATCTGAATTTTGATTATTGATGCATGGGTGATTTAAATATCAGTATACTAACTATAGATTGTAATTCACACTCATCAACTATGGATAAACTATGGATATCAAAAGGAGGTCTTATTGTTTTGTCGTAGTTTCTGAAGTGGTGAGTGAAAAATTATGAATTTATTTAAGTTGAAAATGCAGGTTATTTCTAGGCTATTGCCAAAATTTCAATTATTTCACGAGAAAGTGAAAGACAAGCCTCCAAACATGACCATTTTGTATGAAAACCGGAGGTCACCATCTTGGTTTCCAAAATGACGTCGGACATCGATTTCCAGCCTGTAAACGTTGTCCCCGTTCGAAAAATACCCATATTGTAGAATATTCGGCGCCTTTTCACAAACCGGAAGTCGCTATCTTGCTTTTCACAATGGTGTCGGACGTGGCATAATATGTGAACAGTCCCTCCACAGCACACCATTGAAGGCGTAGGTTAACTGAACTCCGAAGAAACTAATCTTCTTCATGACACACCAAGTATCCAATAATGTTTTTCGCGTTTTTTAACTTTTTCATTGTATGTACATCCTTAGAAAACACTTAGCGTCGTAAAATAAAACCGCGTTGTTTCGAAAATCGTCGTAAAAAAAACCGCGTTATTTCAAAAATCGTCGTAAAAATAACCGTGTAAAAAAAAACCGTGTAAAAAAAAACCGCGTAAAAAAAGACTTGAGTGTACGACGATTTTGATTGGGAAACTAGTGACAAATACGACGTTGTTTTGCTTGTACTACTCTAGTGCATATTTACAGTAATGACAGGAAGCAAGATCAGGCCAAAAGATTGTAGGTTTGTTATGCTGTTTCATCAAGTTGTAGCAAACTTTTTTGCAGACACTCCTTCACGTAGATTTGACGCATCAATAGAAAACATAGTTGATTTTTATTGAAAAATTCATAAATGTTAAAAAGTATATTAACCCCTTCATGCCTAAGGGGTCATATAAAGCGAAAACAGACTGAATAAAAATGTATAATGTCCAGAGCTAATTTGTTCTACATAAATTCTTTTGAGAAAAATAGTCAAAACAAATTAGCTTAAGGTTTAGTTGATGACCTAGAACATCCAGAATATTCAGAAGTTTAGGAAGAAAAAATAAAATCCATACGCTTTACACCATTAGCGTTGTTTTAGGATATGGTACATATGCATACGTATTATTAAATTCTCGTTGATAAACGCTCAATATTTAAGGACTTTTTGCGATGTTCTTCGTTATCCAAAATGTACTTGAGTTAAGAACTTCAGATCTACAGTTCTAACAGTAGCTTTAAGGGCTATGTAAGGTAACGATACGTGTTCAAACATATTGTTTAAAGCTTTTGAATGGTCAACAGTCATTATTTGATAATTTTATGATTATGCAGGGCATCCAAACTGTCCTTGAGTTCAGACCGTAAGGTCTACAGTAGAAACTGCAGCTTTTTGGCCTATGCAAAGTTACACTACGTATTCAACCATATTCAGTGAATATTTTCGAACGTAAAATAACCATTATGAGCTGAACTGGAATGATCTAGGTCATCCAAACTGTCCGTGAGTTCGGAACATAAGGCTACAAATACAGTTGTAGCACTAGATTTTTGGCTATATATAGACTATTCCATACTTATGCACACTTTCAAAGTAACAATAAAGTCATGTTTTTTTTAGTTTTAATAATTTTATTTGGCAAATCATATTTGTATTTGTGTTTTATATGATATTTTACTCTCGTTTAATCAAAATATTTAATCATAGCCAAGACTCCTGACCCATTAGCTTCTGCACAGTGGTACTTCCTACTATTTTTACCACTTTTGACCAATCTTTTTTAAATTTTTGGATATCGTCCGCTGGTTTTATGAATTTTCGAAGCTTTGCTTTGGTTAAAGCCCAAAAAGTCTCGATTGGCCGTGCCGCCGGGCAGTTCGGTGAATTCATGTCTTTCGGCACGAAACATACATGACATGACGCCAAATCAGGCCAAAACACTACTTGATTTTCGTGCTGCCTGATCATCGACAATAATAGCTTCTGGAGACATTCCTTAATGTATTTCTGAGTGTTCATGGTCTTCGTTGTGATGTACGTACTAGATGTTTTACCACACTCGCATTTTGCCTTCCAAACCATAAACTTCTTACCGAATTGTTCAGTAAAAATGGCCTTCTCCGTTTCGGGGATTTCTTTGTCTTCACTCACAGTATAGAATTGTGGTTCGGAAAGCGTTTTGTAATCTATTTTCACAAACGTTTCATCGTCCATTATTATACACCCAGAATTTCTAGAAAATAACGAATCCTAGAGTTTGCGGGCCCGTGGTTTCACGGACGTGGCCTGTTTAGGGTTCCTTTTGGGTTTTTTCTGCTTCCGGTATGTTTTTAGCCCAAGAATTTCTTTGGCACACATGACGTTACTAGACGAGGTCCCTAGTTTTTTCGCAACATCCCGAACGGAAGTCGCTGGTTTTCGCTTGTAGGCATCCCTGATCTTTTTATCGATATCCGAACTAACAGGACCGGATTTCCGACCACTCTTTGGTGCATCTTCAAACGTACACACTACCAAAATGCCATGTAAGTTTTTTTGTCCCCTGAGACCGACACATGCAAGCGTCCTTTAGCACATAAGAATGAGTTGAAAGAAATGAGAAAATAAATTCAATTAAACAAATACTTCGTCGAATTGCGTATGTGTCCGTTTCAGCAGACATAGTTTTACACGAAATCTTACTTTACGTTCCCCGACTTTTTACAATAATGAATTACGTCTCGTATAACTTTCATCATTTCTAAGTGTGTACACTTTTCTCTATATTTTCGAATCGCAGATCGTACCGCTCCGACGTTTACACCCTCTTCCTTGGGCATTTTTCTCAAGGAGAGTCCGCTCACAGTGCACCATTTGTGCACGATACTTTTTCGTTGTTCCTGAGTAAGACCGCGCATGTTGATAGGTAACACAAAACTGAGCACTTTTTTGATGCTATGTCATTCAGAAATGTGCAAACAAAAGGACGCAGCCAAAACATGTTGAAATATTTCATTATATTCAAAGTGACCGTAAAAATAAGGTGTGCTTATACTTTCTGGAACACTCGTTAAGATGACTATATGTATTCAAACATATTCAATGAATCTTTTGGTCAACAGTCATTATTTTGTAACTTTGTAATCCTCTAGGTAATACAAACTGTCCTGGAGTACGGTAGTAACAGCAACTTTTGGTTTATGCAAAGTGGCGTCACGTATTTTAGCATTTTCCGGATATTTTCGATCGTAAAATTATATAAGAAGATAATCTTGAAATGGTCTAGGTCCTGGCATTCAGAACTCAAGATATACATTAGTAGCAGTAATTTTTAGGAAACACAAAGTTATTATAGATATTCTAACATATTCAATAAATATTCTTTCTATTATTGAAAGTCAACAAACAAAATGACATGTTTTAGGTCTTTCAAACTATCCTTGAGATCTTATCATAGAACATAATGTGTGTGAGTCGATCAAAGTTTTTATCAAATTCTTTTTCTTTTCCAAGTCCAGTTAATACAGAACACAGGAGAAATATTCAGCTTAGTTTTCTATTTACAGAATGCGAATTGCGGGATATTTCGTTTAACCCCTGCCATAAGCTTTTGAACAGTCTCCTTGTCCACTTTATTCGCCGCAGAACGCTAGTTTTCCTTGAACTATTTCTCGGTCACAACATCTTTTTGAGTCTTCTTAAGGTTCCGCTTAACGATGGCCCAATATTGTTCGATGTTCGGCATGTTGGGAGAGTTCTTGTCCTTGGGCACCACTTGAACGTTGTTGGCAGCATACCACTCCATGGCTTTTTTCCGTAAGACGTTTTTGTAGGCACTCGCTCAGATAGATTTCCTGGTTGACGGTTCCGGTCGCAATGTAAACGTTGCTCTTCAAGGCACAGGTACAGATGGCCTGCCACACCAGATATTTCTTCGCGAAGTTTGACAGTTTAATGTGCTTGAAAATATTTGCCACCTTTCCCCGTCCGGTTTCCGTATAAAATTCCTGTCCAGGAAGCTGTTTAAAGTCTGCCTTGACGTTAATTTCATCGTCCTGTACCACGCAATCAAACTTCGTGAGCATCGTCGTGCACAACTTACGCGATCGTGCTTTGGCCGACGTGTTTTGTTTATCGTCGCGATTTGGAGTCACCACCTTCTTGTAAGTCGACAGTCCAGCTCGTTTTTTAGCTCTATCCACGGTTGAAGGCACCACTCCCAGCTTCTTTGCGACATCTCGGATGGAGAGGCTGGTGTTCCACTCGAAACAGTAGGGAACTCTTTTTGTCGTCGCTGTGGCCTCCGGCTTTCTATTTCCTCCCGATCCAGCTTTCCTGGCTACCGACAAACGTTCATCGAACACTTTCAATACGTTGGAAACAGTTGATTTAGCCACATTCAAAAATTCGCCAACTTGGCGTGAGAGTAGTTTGGATTTTCTCCAAGCACGTGCAAAATTTTCGGTGCGTTGCTTCTCTTCCTTCGACGACATTTTGATAGTTGAAGAGCTAATCTCAGAATTAAAATAGGCATGATGCTACACGCACACATCTTCAAAAAGAGGGGTGTGCTAATTGTTTTAATGCACGTTGAGAGGAAATGCGTAAAGTTTAAGTCGAGCAAATTTTGATCGAAACACCCTTTAAACAAAGTAACAATGTGTATTTTACCCAATTAAGTGAATCTACTAGATGGTTAACATATATAATGAGATATCTTGGGATGTTCTAGGTCACCAAAACTGCCCGTGAGTTCAGCAGTTAAGATCTACAGTCGTAACAGTAGCTTAATATCCTATGAAAGATGAATCTTCTGTAAGGTCATCAGTCATTATCAAATTACGTTGGAATATTCAAGTTCATAAACACTGACCTTGAGTTCATTTTCATGAATATTTTGAAACGTCCACAGACATCAAAGGATAATTTTGTTAGTTTCAGGTTATTCTTATTGTCCTTCAAAACTGATGGTCTACAATTGTTACAGTAGCTTTATGGATTATACAAAGTTAAGTTAGTTTGCTTGGCATAGAATATCCCAAGATTATCTCATAATGGCTGTTGGTCTTCAAGAATATGTTTGAATATGTATATTGTCATTGTAAAGCGGCTACTGTTATAACTGTGGATCTTAAGTTGTGAACTCCAGGATAGTTTGGACGACCTAGCAGATCTAAAAATAATATGTCCTACTTTTTTCAATCATTTTTTAGTTATAGAGCGCCAAATCAATAAGAATACACCAAAAGTTCTTGCATAATAAATAAATGGAAAAAATTGGGCTTGAAAACGTTTATACAAAAAGTATTGCATTGTTAATTCAAAATGGCTTACATTTGGTTGCGTAGTTCTACGTCATCATTTCGAACAGCCCAGTGGAGCTGTACCTTGTATTTTTTTTTTAAATGTTGAATTCAAAATTGTAATTTGAAGTTTAAGATGTCAGAATAATATGTAAACAGTGTTCAAAATTCGTACATCAATTTCCTTTTTCTTTTAGATTTTTTTCTTAAAGCTCTAAACTAAGTGTTCTAAGTATAATCATACCCAATGCTCAGGAAGTTGGGAATCGAACCCAGTCACCTCCAGCCTGGTATTGCTTCGTAGCTGCGCCTTTACCGACTGAGCTTAGTGAGGACATCAATTTGTAACTCCTGTAAACTTTGCGTCGACAGCCAGTGATCGGATGTATACTTTTAACTTGTTTCAAGATTTTTTAATGTATGTATAAAAATTATACTTAGCGCTGTAAAATTTATTTTACAAATAGATTTTACGAATTAACAAATAAACCTTTAAAGAAATCAAAACAAGGGAGCTTGTGATATAAGCTTTTCATTATGTTACCTTAATAAGTACTATTTTTAATCTTTTCCTCTCCTACCCGTCTTACCATTTCTTTCCCTACAATTTTGCTTAATAAATACACAATTATTTGTCAAGAACAATCCTACTGTATGTCCAGGTAGTCGAGAAATGCTCCAATGACAAATTTCCAGCACCGGTATTAAATCGAACTCAGCCATTTCCAGCATAATTTTGCTCTGTAGCTAATGTATCTTAGATCAACCCCAATTAACCAAGCATTCACAATCGTTAAATATTACTGAACAACTGGTAACTACACCGACTAATAAACGTTTCCTTCTTCTATTTCTTTCCAGGTAAGTGACGTAACCATTTGAAATCGACCGTAAGTTCCTAGACATTATCCTACCATTTTATTCACCGTCAAATTCAAAACAATTCATCGTTTCGTTAAAAATAGTGAAGACACACGCACAATCATCATAAATATCCCTCGGAACACCGACCATCGATTATCACCAGCTGCCCATAGATTTATGAAGCCTTGGCACGTCTGCCACTGAATTTAAAGTTCTTCGGTTTGGTAATTCATCTTGGGAAATGGGTTCTCTAAAACCAGAAAATTCTGCACAAACCGCTACGGAAATTGCCAAATTAATTCATTATTATAACTTTAAAGAAAAACCACCTATTTATAGTCATGGCTTCATCGAAAAACAACGGTGAAAAATATCACGCATTCAACCGAATTGGTTGCGAATTAGTAGAAAATAAACATTTCGGCAGGAAATCGTCAGAGATCGCTCATTTTTGAACAAAGCAAAAATAGCAAAAGATTGACAAAATGATGCCTCTAATTACCAGCTCTTCTTAGGATAGCTAGGATTTGTGTGTCTTCATTCATGATTTTTTTCCCCGTTTCGTTTTACATCGCAAACAAACAGAAGATGTTTACTCTCAGAAAATTAGGCCGAATGCTAATAAAACAGAAGTACCAACGGTCACGCTCTATCACCACCCGGCATATGTTATATTTTTTTCCTGCATTTAATTTTCTGGTCATTTTCGAAATAGTCCCCGCGAGACTTTACGACGATCGTAAATAAATGGCTACTTTCGCACACGGACCGCTTCTTTGCGGGCAGCGGAAATCCCAATTTTTCTTCAGCAGTAAGTAGTGGGATGAGATATGTGGTTTCAAAAAGTGTGTTATTTTTTCGTTGAAAGTGTTTTATGGTGGATGAAAGCTGCGTTGAAGGGTAGTTCAAAACATTTGTTGATCTATGGATGTTCGAGCTAGGTTCCCAAAAATCATCAGCAAGATTTAATCAAATGATAATGATTTCACGACGTAAAATTAAGTAAAATCATGCAGGTTGTCAACAACCTACCAGCAGCTGTGTTGTCCTTGGCCGCAAATAAGGTGCCAAATCCATATACGAATCTTAGACAAGATCTCATGATCCATGAACAGCTACAAGCTGGTAACGCGTTCGCCTAGAGCAAACAAAAAGCAAAACGAAATATGATGATCGTTTTCGCTCACCATCTTGTACCTAAGACATTTAATTCATAAATCCCTGCAAACCAAGCGCTGTCAGAACTGCGATCTCACGGTACGTTGAGGATGCCTTTTGAAGGGTACATCCATGGCAATGTATGTAGTTCAACGCAAATTGTGTATGTTTGTGAACATTTATTCTGCATTTTGGCATCATTTTTCATTTGCCGTTTTATTGGGACAGCAAGAAGGTTTCTGACATCTGACAACATAGAGTGTCATCAACATTAAGCCAATTTCACCTGCGTGTGCCCTTGAGAGAGTGATATTTTGAACTTGTTCACAGTTGAGCAGTTGGTCCGGTTGGCTGTAACCAGTGTCAAAGTCGGGTGGAGGTTATGTTATAAACCATATCGCAAATCACCGGATGTCGAGGAAATGTATGGGAACATTTTTTCGACTATTAATTATAATGTGACACACTTGAGTAAGATTTGACAGCGCGAAGCGCACAAAACTGCCAATCACCTGATGAAATGGGTCGCTGAAAACGAGGACAGCTTGAAGCGGAGTTAATGAAGCTTTTAAATAGCAATTATGACACTAGTTGGAAGGCGATCAAACTGCTAAAGGCGTAAACGGTTGTTACTCTTCGCGGTACGGGAATCCTTAGTCAATATAAAATCGAACTCATTTTTTCTAATTTCTTTTTTTCGTTACAACAAATAACAAACAAAGATCAATATCTCATGAAAAGATTTGCATTTGCATAACCATTAGCTTTGATCATGCCGCAAAAATTTGTAGGCGATATAGGGATAATTAGTGCATTAAGAAGAAGCGACTAAATGTTCTGATTTTTCATGCGATTACTCCGCCGGTCGGTCGTCAACCGGTCAGTAGTCAATATATACTAGTTTCTTATATACTGTGAAAATTTGACAGCTCCATAAGTTTGTTTTAGGGCAGCTATGGAGAGAACAGTGAAACAACCAATCTATGGTTTGTTTATACCGCTTGCTCCACCGCGGAAACTTCTACAAGATTTTGGCACTTCTGGTGAAAGAAGAGTCCGTCAAGCGTCGAGCCTGGTTCCGGCAGTCCGTCCGTTAAACAACCGGAAGAATCAACAGACGCTCAAACGGAAAACGGAAGGCAAAGTGGCCACTTCTTTCCGTGCGTTGGGTCGGGAGGTCAATAGGTTTTTGGTCAAAATGGATATCTGGATAGTATTATATGGTCAAAATTGATGCGGAAGCGTCAGTTCAAACCAGCCGTGTGTTAATTCCGGAATCCATCTGAAAAACACGTGCTAATTCCGAAATCCGTGTAAAAAACTGTGATAACATGCGAAGTCTTTTGAAATGAAAGACAATTAGAAGATTTTGTGAACAGTGGAATGGATATCCCTACAACGTCCAAGAGGCAAGCGAGGTCTCCATGGCCAGAACACAAAATAGGACCGGAGTGAACGTGTGTGCCGATAAGTGGGGATAATACAGGTATATTCATGATGGTAAATCTCGAGACCGTTGATATCTGCAAAAGTGCGGTCTTGAGCAAAGTGAGCATGAGCATGCATGAGCATGATTGACCGCCCACGGATGCAATTCCGTTATTGCCAGATCAGCTGTATTTACACAAAGAATCAACAGATGATGGTTTGGACTAACATACATCTTCGATGTGTAAAAACTGGTGACCCATTATAAAGCAATACCGGCGCCAGCCGTGCCCCAATGCTGGTCAAGTAGGGAATGAGAAGGAACGTGTTGACATGATACTCGCTTTTTAGGAAGCCGAGAAATTCTCTGCAATTCCACGAGAACTCACAGGGATGTTGAACAGTTGGGGAAAGGATAGCAGCAGGGTTCGTTTTGGTTAACGATACGCTGAAAGTATGTAGCGCTTTCCGCATAACGAAAAACAAAGCAAAACAAAATAGACCAAATAAAATGAAACAGGATATTGGATATTGTCTTCAAAATTAAGTGAAAATAAATTATTTCACTTTGATTGTTATTTTTTGTATTCTTCCCTGCGCGGAAGTAACGATCTTTGATAAAGTTTGCAGCAGCAGATAATTTCTCATCTCCATGCGAAGCGCTAGAACTAGAAACAAGCAATAGATAGTATAAGAGCCCGATCGGTTGCATAACCTTTTTGTCAGTCAAGGGGATTCCCCCCCTTGCCTATCCTGCATGGGGTAATATGACAAAGGGTTATGTGCCTGATCGGATACTACCGTTCAAGTGCCCTCCGCTCGTTTTCAAACTTACATCTTTCAATTTTCAAAGCCTGCCGTTCCCTATACGGATCTATCAATAAACTTTCTCTTCATGTCTATTTGTTCTAGCAATAAAATTACTGTCCCACTCCTAGCGTTTCGCATGGAGATGAGAAATTATCTGCTGCTGCAAACTTCATCAATAAATTATTTGTTGCTTTGCAAACCAGCTCTCCTCAATGTCCTAGATCTCGGCCAAGTCCTGCTGTACCCGCAGCTGCTGCAGTCGGCACTCGTCCACATCAAGCCAGCAGTCACCGACGTGTCGTAAACCATCCGGTAGTAACATGATATCTGCGTCTAATACACTCTTCTTGCACCGATTAATTAGCAAACTAAGCCTGCACACCAATCAAAATTCACTTTGGCACGGTTTTGGTGTTTTCCCCTAAAAACTAGTTCTAGATATTGACACTTTATTTCTGCTCATATTTTCCGTCGTCAATATTCTACTTCAAACGTAGCAATCGCCTGCTTAGGTTCGATGCAAGCAGCAGCAGCCATTCATGCCATTCGTTTTTAACGACCAGGCAGCAGACCCAAGAATGGACACTTTTAACAATTCACTTTTTCCACTGCTATTACTTTACGACCGGATTGAAAAATATCACCAATCGACTCCGAACGACCGTAGCTTTATACCTACAATGTTTAAAACCAAATTTGCGCCGTTTTTCAGCGTAAAAATTACACTTCATTTCATTGCCACCGAGAACCGTGATCCTCGACGTCAGCTTTTTTCGACTTTTTCGGAAAAGAACTATTTTCGGATAAGTTCCTCTGAAAATTGATCGGAAATGCATCGATTTCTTCAACATCAGTGCGCAAAACCCGTTGGAAAGCACTTTGGTACATTTTTAATGTAAATTTCGATTGAAAACACGATTTTTTTTCAATTTTCCCAAAATTATAACTAGGGTATATGTCCCTTAATTCAGCCTATTATGCAATGCCCGATTACATTTTTTATTATAACTCATGAAGTATTTAAGCTATAAACGAGATTCAACTAGTTAGACACATGCTAAGATAAGTTTGACAAGACATTTGGTAGTATGTATCACGAAAAGTTACACAACTCTTTTTATAAAGTCAGAAACTTTCGAGGGATATGGATTTAATGTCGGTCTATACGCACTAAATTGGGTCTATTGTGGATGCAACTTCGTCCCAATCGTTGGATTTATTACTGAATGCAGTCTTTGTACGTTTTTTTCCTAATTTTATGAATTAAGCCATTGCTAGCTGTATTCTATTTATTCAATACAACATTTCACAAAACAAAATAAACTAAAACTGCCTCGAAACACTAAAGTGATGTTCATATATGATTTATCAGTCGTTTAATAATGAAAACATTAACTATGAATTAGAAGAAAAATTAGTAATCTCCATTTAATTCCAACTACCTTTGCTTATCTTCGACAGATACGCGTATTTCGTCTACAATGTGCAGACTTCTTCAGTGTCTCGTACTAATAACTCGACTATAAGTTTCTGTTTAGATGAGCCACTTGAATATTAATAACCACAAACTGATGCATTTCCACTTGAAATTTTACCGACAACAACCTTTTTATTACGTTATTGAAACAACAGGTCATAGTTGGGAACATACAAAAAAAAATATGTTCCCAACATTGGGTCTACGATTTCCTTGTAAAATCATTGTTATTTTAGCTATGTGAATAGTTAGTTTGTAACGTGAAACTATTTTCTGCACATCCAGACTGCATTACTTGCTTTATCGATTCAGTTAAGCCAAATTTAGATCACTTGAAGATGCTGTAGATCACCTGATCAGCTTAACCAGTGAAATCATGATGCCCAAAAAGTTCAAGAAATCGAAAATTACGCGGAACTGAACAACTATAAGTTGATTAATATTGTCTCAATTGCTTTGGATTACATCGGTTATCCTTATAGCAACATGATTTTGTTGATTATCGCTAAATTAATGACACACTTGGTACATAGGCCGGATGAAGGAGCTAGGCTAACACTACATCCCCTTACCCAATGACAGGAAAAAAGGTGTCTTCTTCCCTCAAAAGCACAGCCTACTTTATTCAAGTGCGGTCTTGAGCAAAGTTGTTTAAAAAATCATAGGAATTGAGAGATGGATCGTTTTATTCGGAACTTTACCGTGGCATGGCATGGCACTAGTGAGCATGCAAAATTGAGCATTTTCAACATTTTCAACTATTTATAACAATATATTTTGCATGCTCACTTGCGCCACGTGGCGGTAAAATTCAAAATAAAACGGTCATCTCTTCAATTATCAAGGGTCTCGCGATTTACTATCATGAATATACCTGTATTATCCCCACTTATCGCCACACACGTTCATTTCGGTCCTATTTTGTGTTTTCTCCCTGGGGCACTCGCTTGCCTCTTGGACTTTGTAGGGATATCCATTCCACTGTTCACAAAATCTTCTAAGTGTCTTTCATTGCAAAAGACTTAGCTTGTTATCGCAGTTTTTTTAACACGTATTTCGGTATTAGCACGGTTTTTCTTTTCACGGATTCCGGAACTAACGCGGTTTTTTTACACGGTACGTATCCCCCGTATAAAAAAATATCTTAATTTATATTGAATATATTGAATTTCTGTTTGTTTATCTGTCTGTCTGTCTACACCGTATAGACTCGGAAACTGCTGAACCGATCGGCGTGAAAATTTGTATGGAGGAGTTTTTGGGGCCAGGAAGGTACTTATGATGGTTCTGGATTGTTCCCTCTTTTGGAGGGGGCTCTCTTACAAATGAAACAGAAATTGAACCGATCGGCGTGAAAATTTGTATGCAGTGTTTTTTAGAACAAGCGAAGGTTCTTATGATGGCTTGAGACCCCTCCTCCCTATGGAGGGAGGAGCTTCCATGTAAATGAAACACAAATTTCTGCATAACTCAAGAACCAATCAATCAAAGGGAATGAAATTTGGCATATGTGAGTTTTAGGATTTTTTTCTCTGGTGGTTTGAGACCCCTCCTCCTTCTGAAGGGTCTCTTATACAAATAAAACACACATTTTAAGCATACATGAGAACTACTGTATTATCCTGAGGTATTTTACCTCTTAATCTGTGCTCATAAATACCAAGGTTTGATCTCAAGCGTCTAGAAAGTTACAAAACTTAAAATGTTGCTTTGGCTATTATGTTTACCAAATATTATTATGTAAGTACTGGGAAAATGTTCAATAAACGTGTATATTGGTTCATCTAGCCACAAGAATGGTTTATAACGGTTTGATAATGCACGAAAAAGTTAAAAAGTTGCGTAATGGGAATTCAGTGAAAATAATAATAAAGTTGTGAATATAAAAAATGAAAAAAACACAAAGCTAACAATCCAATGTGTAAAGAAATAATACGAAAAAACTCCAGACATTGCATTCAATAAGAAACCATTTGGATAAGACGAAGCGGCATCCATGATGTTATTTAAAGATCGACACAACATTCATATCCCTCAAAAGTTTTCGTCCTAACGAAGTTTTTTTTTTAAATTTTCGTAATTCAAAACAACAAGCATCTTATTTCGTCTATCTAAGCAAGAGCTATATAATTCCGACCGGTTATATAATTCGTTGTAACTCATTAAGTGATTGATCGGCAAACTAAATTCAACTAATTATAAGCTCTTATAATTAGTTGAATTTCGTTTGCCGATCAATTACTTAATGAGTTACAACGAATTATATAACCGGTCGCTATGATATTAGGCTGAGGTAAGGCACCTATGAGGGTTAACCAAAATCGAGTATTTTTGATTTGGCATATTCTGTTTTGAATGAATTTTATTAGAATGTTTTTGTATGAAGCAACTTATTTGCAAATAAATATGGTACATTGATACCTTCATCACAAAATTCCAAAAACTGGTTTTTAGAAGTGGCACGGATGACACATACAAGGTTCTTCCATCCTTCTGAGCATTTTTTTTTTAAAATAAGCCTTTATAAACAATAGCAATTACCGATGGCATTGAATTTTTGAATCTGTGTTCAAAACACAGAATACATTTTAATGTTAAACAAATCAAATGTTATATTGACTGTTTGTATGCAAAATACATTCGATTGTCGTACATAATTCCATCGGGTACTCCCTTAGCTCAGTCGGTAAAGGCGCAGCTACAAAGCAATACCATGCTGGAGGTGACTGGGTTCGATTCACGGTCTGGTCTAGGAATTTTTCGTTAAGGAAAATTTCTCGACTGTCTGGGCATAGGGTATGACTGTACTTGCCACACAATCATACTAACGCAAAAATGGTACATGGCATCGAATGCTCTTAATAAATAAATGCGAAAGTGCATATAGAACACTAACTTGAGAGCAAGCAATAAGCTCATTGTGAAAGCAATAAGCTTGAAATGCTAAAAAGAAGAAGAACATAATTCCATGATATAACAAGTGCCTCCAATAGGTGTATCAATAATGTTCGATACCTTTATGTTACGTGAATATGAAATTCCACATCTAGCCAACTATTCATTCCGCAAAATTTCCATGAAAAAAAACACCATTAACCACGTCAAGAGCCGGATAACGACTGTATCCACAATCCTTGAAAAAAACACCAATTAAGAATGGAATGCCTTTCGCCGCTCTCCATATCTAAAATAATATTCTTCATATATTCATCAGCCCACGTCTTCCCACCCACACCCGGCCCATTCAATTAGATCGGCGACGCTGCGATGTATTTAGCCAAATAAAACCCGACTTTATTTACAAATTTTCTCGATACAACATCGGAAAACACACAACCGCACGTAGAAAAACCCACCCGAAAAAAAAAACCGCCATTGATCGGGGCTCTCGTCGCGATCATCATCGTCATCATCATCATCATCATCATCACTTGAAAGATGAACATGAGGACGGCTGACTGACGACGGGGAGGAAAAAAAAATCTTGTTCACACACTTTTCTCCCATCGGCAACACCCGGACCAGCAGTGGCAGCAGTGGTCCGTGTTTGCAAAATTTTCCTTGGGGTCGTGTGCATCGGCCAAATAATAATTACATTGCAAACGGCGCTGGCGGTCGGTCTCGGGAAACAAACGGGAGATCACCGTCGGATGATGCTCACACTCTTTTTCCGCCCAGACTGGCTCGGTGCAAGTGAGCGTCGTTAAACGGTGGCGCGTGCTTCCTTTACTTTCGCCGTTGTTGATGGCCGTTTTCGTTAACGGCATTTTCCGGCAAAATGTCAAGCGGGGATCTTCTAGACACGAGTGAAGCGCAGCAAGGAAAGCCATTCAGTCTGGGTGGGAAACCTACACGGGAGAGAGAGATTCAGAGAGTATGGTTTTATTAACGGACGGATTGGCTATGTGTTGGAATAGGAGTTTTCAAAAATAGACGTCCTAATAAATTTGTACTGCTGCGTTGTGTTGTTTTTGTTGTTGCACCCGCCGCCCATCTGGTTTGGGCTGGTGCGGATGTTTTAGTTTTTGTTTTGGTTTCACACTGCGCACCTATGTTATGTTCCTAGTATTTCGTCTAGGAATTGAGTGGAAAGGTGAATTGAGCGTGTTCTTTATTTTGTTTCAGACTTTGTGTTATTCAGAATGTAGCAATTTCCGAAGATGCATGTGTTTTATTTTAAGGAAACTGTTTAAGGCATGCTGTTGCAACGCGTTGCCATGCGTCGGAGAAGAGGTTTGCCTGCTGTTTTTCAAGCAATTTAGAATGTAGCACCTCGTTATTCTAATACCGTTATAAAAGTTCTTCTAATCACAATATATGAAATAGAATCTACGATTCAGATAACCACTTAAAACCATATATAACTAGCTGCAAGCATGCTTAAGGCTTGTTCACTGGACAGATTAAATTTGGAATAAAACAAATTGGCTGTTAGTTCAATCCAAGATCCGTTTTTTATTCATTTAAATGTGCATTATTAGTCATCTTAAAACTTATTACAGTTACTTAATTAGGCTACATGAAGAAACTACGAACTTTTGAGTTTACTCCTGCCATTAGGGTCTGTGCAGACTTCTCTGCAACCGATTTAGCTGGTGTTGTCCAAGATTTTCGATTTTTTTCTGTAGTTGTAGCTTGTTGCTTATATTGAGAGGGCATCACGAGAGCCCAATACCGCTCGTTAGGTCGTAACTCCGGGCAATTAGGTGGATTCGCCTCTTTCGGTACAACATGGACTCTTCTACAATATTTGCTTTACCTTCGCGTCCTTCTGGAGGTTCCTGAGATCCGTTTTCGTTCCGCTCCCAACCTTCCTGGCTGTTGTCAAACGCGGATCGCAAGATTTAAGAACGTTATGGATAGTGCTTGCAGGACAACCAAGCTTTTTTGGAATTTTTCTTACTGACAGATCCGGATTTTCAATGCGACCGCACACAATTGCTTTTCGCTCTGGCTCTTCGACGCCATCTTCGATCTAAAAGGTTGTAGTATTGTTTTGAAAAGGAAATAATTTTTCATCACCATGAGGCTCTAGGAGTAGACAGCAATTTTTTGCTAGAACATAGTTGTTAAGAGAAAGTATTGATAGTTCCGTTAGCTCACGGCAGGCGGTGAAAATTGAATAGAAGTAGTTTAAAATTGAGTGGAGGGCATTGTGAGGTAGTATTTCGAAACAAGAACACAAATTTTTACCAAGCATCCCACAGTGTGCAAGAACTGATGAAAACGAAGGAAAAAATCAGTAACTTTTGTCGCTTTTGAGCGCGGCTTGTAAACAAGGCAATTTCCGCTTGAAAATTGTCTGAGGAATCGAATGGAACTAGGTAAAATCACCGCAATTCCCCTTATATTATTGAATAATTTATAGACACCTTTGCTCGGAATCGCTCAAGATCAACAAAATAAGACTAGCCCAATGTGAAATTTCCTGGAAAATCGAATAAAGGTTGTTTCAACTACCGCACGGTTCTGTGAACGAAGATATGGCTGGTTTCACCCCAGTTTAACCCATATAGTTGAATTATTTATCATATTTTAGTTATCTTCAATCGAAATATATGTTATATGATATGTTATTTCTGTATCTTGAGAAAATTACATTTGAATCTGGGATGGTTATAGAAGAAAAACTTCAATTACTATTGATTGGTTAAAGCTAGCGGCAAAATTTGTATATCAAAGTACGCGTCTTTGAAAGTTCTAAAACTGGTCCCAACACAATTTAGACGGTGGGAACTGAAATAAAAAAGTTAGGGCAAAAAAACCATTCTTTTATGGTACACCCTAAGTTGATGAGGAAAAATTGCTCTTAATCCGTCAATTTTTAAACTACAAAAAAATTTATACATAAAAATTCCATAATTTTTTTTGCGCTTCAATTTTGTCCTAGAATGTAAATGTCTATTTGTGCAAATAAAAAAGTTAGTTGATATATTTCCGTGAAAATGGGGACCACCCTAATTTTAATCAAAATAAAAAAATGGGTCTAAGTGATACAAACCATATTGTACAACATCACTTTGCTGTAAAGTTTCAAGTTTAGGCGGTGGGAGCATGTTTCCTCGTAAATTCGTGATCTGGACCATAAGGCGATGTAAACTGAGGTGGTAATGAGAATGACGATGAAATATTGAATATAAATATAAAAGCTATATTGAAGAGAAGGATACTTTTTGTGTTAATCAAAGTATTCGTGAATCAATTAAATTCATGCAACTTGCAATATATCATGCTTCAGCTATTTCGATTGAAGATAACTCAAATAAGATAAATAATTCAACTATATGGGTTAAACTGGGGTGAAACCAGCCATATCTTCGTTCACAGAGCCGTGCGGTGGTTGAAACAACCTTTATGCGATTTTCCAGGAAATTTCACATTGAACTAGTCCTATTTGGTTGATCTTGAGCGATTCCGAGCAAAGATATCTATAAATTATTCAATAATATAAGGGGAAGTGGGGTAAAACCGGCTATATCTTTGTTCAAAGAGCCGTGCGGTAGATACAATAACTTCTATTCGATTCTTGAGAAAATTTCACATAGGACTAGTCTTGTTTTGTTGATCTTGAGCGACTCCAAGCAAAGATATCTATAAACTATTTAGGATACAAAGGGAAGTGGGGTAAAATAAGCTCTATAACTCCACAACCATATCCGTGCGGTGATTAAAACCAGTTCCATTCGATTTCTCAGACAATTTCCAAGCGGAAATGGCCTTGTTTACCAGCCGCGCTCAAAAGCGACAAAAGTTACAGTTTTTTCCTTCGTTTTCATCTATTCTTGCCCACTGTGCATCCCCATGCGGGTAGGTCAAGGCATGATCGAATGCACCACCTTGACCAGTCCACCACCAAATGGAACCAAGTTTGGCATGTGGGAGTCTTTGAAGGCAAAAATTGTTTCTATGATGGTTAGAGTCCCCTCCTATCAGGATTCGATGGCTCTCATACAAATGAAACAGATTTTTTTTGTATAACTGGAGAACTACTGGAACCAAATTTGGCACGTGGAGATTTACGAAATCAAGAAATGTTTCTATGGTGGTTTTACACCCATTCTCTGTTTAGAAGTAGGAGGGGGGGGGGGGCATGAACATTATCCCTACTGTTATGAAAATGTGTATGCAGGGATTTTTAGCGCTGGACAAGATTCTCATGATGGATCAAGACTCCTCCTCTTGTCTAAAAGGGGGGGGGGGGGGTTCAAACAAATCTAGGGTTTTTTTTTCATTAGGGCGAATCTACAATTGAGAGATCGCACTCTTTCATTCATTACAGCGCCATTGTAAAACTTACGAGACATTATTTAGTACAGATCGAAACACATCAGTGCTGGCTAGCATACTCTACAAATAGTAGAATGAAAAACGTAAAGGTTATTGGTTTATGAATGAAAGAGAGCGAGCCCGGAGAGAATCTCTCAATTGCAGATTCGCCCTAATGAAAAAAAAACCCTAGAAATAAAATAAAAGTTTTGCATAATTCGAAAATTAATCAAGAAATTGGAACCGAATTTGGCATGTGGGGATTTTTGGAGACAGAATTTTTGTTTCTTAAGTGGAGGGGGCTCTCTCGAACAAAAGAAACAGCAATTTGAACCAAATATGAGAACTATCCATGCATCAAAACATAAAATATGTATCCTAGTTTGAGCTGTTCTGTGGAATACTTGTAACTAGAAATGCGAAGAAAAATTAGTATTTCCCATTTAATTTCAACTACCTTTGCACAGATCTTGACAGATACGCGTATTTCGTCTACAATTTGCAGACTTCTTCAGGGTCTTGTACTAAAATCTGTATCCACATTAACCCGGACACCTTCAAATCATTGCAACTATTGAAATATTGCACGTAGGAATGAAAAATTTCACTGCGGTATAGCTGAGAGTCGATGATGAAAAGGACTATGATTGATGTTTACATTTAGTATTCAAGATGGCGACGAAAGAAAAACAAATGCGCGAGCGAATTTGGTACGGGCGTACGGCAAATCCTGACTTGTCAATACGGGACCTTGCAAAAACATTGGATTTGCCTAAATCCACTGTTCACGATGTGCTCAAATCATTTTCGGAACGTTTGACGGTGGAGAAGAAACCGAGAAGTGACAAAAACATTGAACGCACTGATCCTGTCATGGACCGAAAGGTGAAAAGGATATTAACGAAAAACCCAAATCTCTCCATTCGAACGGTGGCTCGTAAAATACGTCGCCTGGTTTTGTCCAAAAATCAAAACAACGTTTGGGACTTAAGTCGTATGAAGTAAAAACAGTTCCAAATCGCAACGACAAACAGAACTTGGCAGCAAAATCACGGGCTCGACGTTTGTACTGCGAATATTTGACGAAGAATTCATGCGTTCTTATGGACGATGAAGCTTATGTCCTGGAGGATTTCAAACAGCTTCCAGGGCTGGCTTTTTATTCTGCTATGGCCAGAAATGCTACAGTTGAGCATTTCAGAACGAAGAGGGCATCGAAAGTTCCCAAAAAATAGCTTGTGTGGCAAGCAATTTGCACGTGTGGCAAAAAGAGTAAATCTTTCGTCACTACAGGCACAATCAACAAGGAGATCTATCAGAAAGAGTGTTTGCAGAAGCAATTGCTACCCTTCATCAGAAGTCACAAAGAAAAACCTTTGTTCTGGCCCAATTTGGTATCATGCCACTATGCTAAAACTGTGATGGAGTGGTACCAAGCAAATCAAGTGAACATTGTACCAAAAACCTCGAAACCGCCAAATTGCCAAGAGCTACGACCAATCGAGAGATATTGGGCTCTCATGAAGCGGAAGCTTTCTGGAAAGAAGCAAGGAATCAAAGACATCAAACATTTCCTGCAAATTTTGACAAAGACGGCTTCTACGATTTCTGAAGAGTCTGTACAAACCCGAATGGACGTTAAAGATAAGCGCAAAGTTCGAAAATGTTATGCAAATACCGAATAACTATGTTTTGTCTGCACGAATTGTTAAAACACATCCCATGAATCTGAAATAAACAACTACGACGGAAATAGAATGCGAAATTTAAGTTTTATTCATGTTTTGAGGTGTCCGGATTATTGTGGATACAGACCTTATTAACCGGGTGAGTTATATAGTACAGGACACTTAAGAAGTCTGCACATTTTAGACGACATACGCGTATCTGTCAAGATAAGCAAAGGAAGTTGGAATTAAATAGAAAATACTAATTTTTCTTCTCATTTCTAGTTACAAAATAAGTATTTCCCGGATGAGCAGCATGATTTGATAGAAGTTTGAACTCCTTCTTAGTCCAGAATGGAGGATGCTTGAGTTACTCTCAGTGCCACACTATGCAAGAGAAAATTGCATTCTGACAGGGTACGGCTTTGATTGAAGATAAATGTTTTGTCTATGAAATGCTTTCGCACAGTGAACCAAGGGTTAAATTAAAAACACAACCCACTTTTTTTGCAGAAATTGCACACTTTAGCAAACGAAAATATTTTATCCAAATTTATTCCAAAAAAAAACACAAACGCGCCAGTTCTATTACATTTTTATTCATTTAGTTACATGCGTAGCAAGGAGGACACCGGGTTCAGCTAGTTGCTAATAAAATTACACACTCAGAACCCTTTGGGTTGTTCGAAATGATAAAGTAGGACTGCGCTACTAAATGTAAGACATTTTGGTTGTACAATTTCTTTGATTTTTTTTAAGACACACACATCTATGAATTTTTCAGTACTATGTGCTGCGAAGTCAACAATGCCCTCTATTGGAATCGATTTGTAGAAAGTTTACCGACCGATTGGTGCGAAATTTTTGAAAATCTTCTGAGAAACAACTAAGATATTAAAGTTCAAATACCACTTTTCGTGGCGGTTGCAATTCAACTTTTTTTTAAATTATACCCCAGTGAAGAAAACAAAGACGAAGTCCTACGTCAAACAAATTTAAAACTGACGTTAAGCCCCAGTAGACAACAATGAAATCGAAAAATCTGCTTATTCAAATCGTCAATCTTGCAGGCGTATAAATAAAGTTCTCAACTTGCGATAAGGCCTAGTATAAATTCCTAGAATTGCAACTAGGTGTTGCACATTCCTCCATCGCAATTAGCAGTCTATTTTTAGGATACCCAACTCAACACTCAACTTCCCAGCGCACAGAAGCACACCACGCTTATTCAGAATGCGGTTGTATGAATCTCTACAACTCCTTCTGAGAATGCGCCGATCCGACAGTTGAAAACCCTACTGCCAACCAGACCCCAAAATGCCACATCTGCACCTGACTGTGCAAAGCACACATCGTAAAAACAAAACAACATCAATCCAAACTGCTGCAGCGCCATCATACTTGATTTTGCCGCGCCGTTCTAATGCAATGTTCACTTGTTTCCAATGATTGTAGCTGGCTGCCACTACTATACAGTCATGAAACTCACTCACGCAGGTCATCCACTCCGCATCGACCAACACCGACCGGACCGAGCTGCGTCATCAAAAAATTTTCAACGATGACGTCGCCGGGCGTCGTTTTTCATGTGGGTGTTGGTTTGTGGTGCCTTCCATCCATTTTGAAGCGTTAAACGAAATCGACGACGCAGACGACCCCAACAAAATTTTCATACTGAGAGTGAAAACGCTCTGGAGCTGCTACTTGAACTAACGGCTCACAAAATGCGCGAGTAACAACGGCAGCAGTAGCATAGAAGCAAGTGAAGAAAAAAAAACTACACAACGATCGACAAGAGATCGAGATCAAATTCGAACCTCGAGGCGCTACAGTTCGCTACTAGCTTAGCTCAAATATACTTACTAATAATTCGCAGCATCGCGGGTCCGCCGGACGCCGGGCTACCTTCTTTCAGCTTACTATCCTAGTGAATCAACGCGTGTGATACCGTGTGAATCTGTGCATCTGTTCTAGTCCTGAGACGACAGAAATTGTGATTGCTCAAAACCAAAGTGCTTTCCTGCTTAACTAAATTAAATAAATCAAACGGAAACGATGGCCGATGTCGATGTGATGCGTACCCAGACCGTCGAGGTCAAGAAAACGCGCAAGGTGAAGAAGACGACCACCAAGCGCCGGGAGTCGTCCGATCAGACCGGAGAGGTCACGATCACCGAGATGGAGCAGACTGACTACCAGACGCAGCTGCAGAATCCAAATGCCATCGAGGATAAGGGGTAACGGTGGCCTTCGGTGCTTTCGGGCTCCTTGGAATTGATTGTGAAGAACAGGATTGTCGCAGACAGGACCAAAAAAGGATGGTTCAGTGTGTTTTTTTTTTCTCTGGGTGATTGTGCGGATGTTTGCAAATGGCAGGATTTATTGATCCACTCGATTTGCGGTCAGTTCATGAAATATTTATGATCTTTTTGACACCTCCTGGGAGTGCGAAAAGGCCAGCTTCCATTTACAGGATAAGAGGATTAAAATGATAAGTGCTTCGCGTAGAGATCGATACAATCGATCGTGGGTTTCAAGATCAGACTGGGAGTAATTTACTTTCGGTGGCTTGAATGATCACCGCTTAATTTGCTGTTTGCAATGTGTGACATCACCACTCCCCATCACACTGGTTGTGCAGCGATGGCTGGTGATGATGAGTCCACACTGGATCGATATTGACCGAAACGAACAACTGAATGAATTATGATCAATGTGAATGGCGTGTAGCTGCAAGCTGCAGCTCGGCAATGATCTCATCTGCCTGCAAAGGATGCTCATCATTGATTGTAACGAATAGCGCAATCGGACAATCCGATGTTAGTCAATTTATCGGTCTTTTTATGAGCAAACAGTTTTTAAATCGTTCGTTTGCCTAGGAAAGCAAGCAATCTTGCTGTGGGAGCTTTGTTCTGAGAAAAGATTGAATTGATAAAAAAAAATTATTTCTCTGGATTCAAAGTGTACATCCAGTGATCCAGTGGATTGCATGATCCAGTGCTGATTGATTGAAAAATTCCCAAAATTTACAATTGATTCCTAGAGAGTTTGAGCTGTTAAGTGGCAAACCTGTAACTAGAAATGAGAAGAAAAATTAGTATTTTCCATTTAATTCCAACTACCGTTGTTTATCTTGACAGATACGCGTATTTCGTCTGCAATGTGCAGACTTTTTCATTGAGGTGTACTGATAAATCGTTATAAGTACGAGACACTGAAGAAGTCTGCACATTGCAGACGAAATACGCGTATCTGTCAAGATAAACAAAGGTAGTTGGAATTAAATGGAAAATACTAATTTTTCTTCTCATTTCTAGTTAAAATTGATTGTTTGAAAAATCGAGTTAAATCTTTAAAACAAAACAATTCTTAGCTTAACTTCATAGTTCTGAGTTGAAATCTCATAAGGGGCTTGATTTCATCTGAAAAGGAAAAGAAATGTCAAATAGCTGACTCTGTAATGTCCCTAAGCAACCGTAATAAGGATTTGATAAAAAAAAAACAATGATTTAAAAAAAAATAGAAAACCAACGACAAATAGGCCATTAAAAAAATTTCTAAAACTTTGTGTTTAAATACTTCAATAATCACCATCACCAAGCAGTTAACTCGTTTAATACCAAAATGTTGTTCGTAAAAAAGCCATCATTGTATTCTGTCGCCCAAAAAAAAATGAAAAAAATGATGACATTAGCAGAATTTCAATTTAAACGAAAAAACAGGTAATGAATTTTTGAAATTGATGAAGATGTCCTCTTCACGAACAAAACAATCATTTTTCCTATAGGAATCTCGCTAATCGAAAAAGTTATCTTTTTGGCTAAAGGTGTAGTTATGACTTATATGGATGGCGAACTTCCCAAATTAAAAAGAAAATGCATTTCAACCGCTCTTAACCACAGTCGAATTCTTTAATTGCATATTTTCACATGTAAAATCTTGTGAGATTATGTAATTAAATCAGTGATGGTAAATGTATTTTTTTTCGCAAAACAATAGCCCTATGCGCAATGTTGAGAATCTTACACTTGAAATCATTCTTGTGTACAGTTAACACGTACGGAAGAAAAAAAAATTAAATTTATAATACTCCATCGTTAGCCATTGGACTTTGATACGGGTTTTTTGCAATAGATCACAAAATTATCCTAGTTTTTCTGCACAGGTTATTCCGAAAATAACCATAGTTTCCAAGGTGGGAGTACTGGGGTAAGTGCCTGTCCAGGGATGGTGGACAACATATGCGAAACATGGCATGCGGTTTATCAAACTTCATGATTAACCAAAACTAGGTCAACAGAAGACATTTTGGAGATTTCTGACCATACTGGCCGCTTAGAGAGGCCCTGTAGGATCCGAGTTCCTCTGAGAAAGTGGCTATATTGAAACATTTTCCAAGACCTACATTGCGACTTATCAAACTGTATGATTTTGCCTGTGGTATTCAAGTTTTTCGGAAAAAGTGGCCATATTCAAATCGTTGCAAAAACATGGCTTCCGACAGAACAAACCCCATGAATTTGCAAAACTAGGTCATGAAAAGACATTTTAAGGATTTTTAACCATAGTGGCCACTCAAGGAGAACCTGCGGGATCCAAGTTTCCCGGGAAAGTGGCCATATTCAATTATTTTCCAAAATCTGGCTAGTGATATATGAAACTTTATAATTTTGCAAAAATAGATCTGCCTTGGATTCCTGACCATACTGCCACTTGGAAGAGCTGTGGTGTGCAAGTTCCTCCAAAAAAGTGGCCATATACAAATCATAACCAAAAGCTGGCGTGCGACATATCAAACTTCATGATTTTGCAAAACTGTGTCTTCGGAGGACAACCAAAGCATTTTCCAGGAAACTTCATCGTTCTGCCTATGCTCGTAGAATAGATTGAACAAAAAAGACCTCGCCTCACTTTTGTAATCCGTCCGTCCTCTTCGTGTTCTTTTTCTTAATTTCGTTACACTTTGGTGCATTAAAATGTGCGTGTCTTTTCCAGTTCGACAGTATTCTTTTGAAAATAATGATTTAATTGGGGCATGTACCGCTAGCCAAGACAAGCCTAGAACTTATGTCAAAACAGCTATTGTTGTTTCACGGTTAAAAAGGGATTTTAGTTTTGATGTTTGTTTTCTTCGATATTGTAATTTAATTTTGTGCAAAATGTTCAATGACTTGGGATCCGATACTTCGAGCATCGCGAAGCATCGCATATTCAGCCTGGGTAGAAAAGGATATTGATCCATATTGATCCAAAGACAAAGTTTTGCAACATCATTTAGTTTGATATGTTGCAAGCCAGGTTTTGGAAACGATTTTAATTTGGACACTTTTTCGGAGGAATTTGGATCCTGTAGGGCCCGTATGATAAGACATCATCAAAATGTCTTCTGACAACAAAGTTTTGCCAAATCATGACGTTTAATATGTCGAATGCCAGGTTTTGGAAAAGATATGAATATATCCACTTTTCCGGAGGAATTCGGATCCCGCAGGACCTCTTTAAGTGACCAGTATGGTCAGGAATCCTCAGAATGTCCTCTGAAAACCTAGGTTTTGCAAAATCATAAAGTTTGATATGCCGCAAATCACGTTTTGGGAAAGATTTTAATATTGCCATTTTCCCAGAGGAACTCGGATTCAGCAGGGCCTTCCTATGTGGCCAGTATGGTCATAAATCCTCAAAATGTCTTCTGAAGACCTAGTTTTGTTAAATCATGAAGTTAGATATGTCGCATGTCATGTTTTGCATCTAAAAATATGTTGTCCGCCATCCCTGGACAGGTTCTTACCCCAGTATTTCCACTTCGGAATCCAAAATTAAGGACTTTTTCCAAATAACCAGTGCATAGCCACAAACAAAGATAATTTGACAGCATGATTAGAAACACACTTATTTGGTATGAGTGGTTAGTATTTATTCTAATAATTGGACTCTATACAATAAGCATCATACACTGATGAAATCAACGAAATTCTGAACGACATAAATCTATGTCGCAACTTTGTTAAAACCGTCGGCTGAAGGTATCAGAAATGTTTCGTCGCCTGTAAATAACAGTAGATGAATGTCATGACATTTGCTCCTGTGGCAGTTTACTTTTGCGTGCATTTAATTTGGTCGTAAAATAAAATGTAAAATGTTAATGAAACTATGTCAAAATACGGTCAATGGTAATGATTAATAATTCCTCATGTGTGCCTGTGACTTTTTTCTCAAAGTTTCATCCATAAATTTACACAGTTTGAAAGATATATGTAATTTTCTTCGTTATCTAATGCACATATATATATGGAATGCTAGATTTGCCTTGAGTTCATGAATAATTTCATCATGACAGTTTAAGTAGGATGTAAGTCAGATCTGCTGTATTAAAAATTGCAAACAATTTCGTTGTTTACGTTTGCTTTGGCTTGCCATTTACGCATCTGTTAAAATTCATCGTATTTTCTGTGTAGTTATAACTTTAGAAGAAAGTGCATTTTGGCATTTTCGACAAACTCTTTATTAAAAGCTGATGGATATATTTTCAAATGGTCATTTAATCTACTTCATTTGATTCAACTTGTCCAGGGTTTGCAATGTATGGGTGACTAGGTTCGATTCCCGGTCTGGTTTAGGAATTTTACGCTAAGGAAAATTTCTCGACTCCCAGGGCATTGGGTATGATTGTTCTTGCCACAGAATCATACTAATGCAAATTTGGTACCTGGCGTCGAAAGCTCTTTAATTAATAACTGTAGAAGTGCATTTAGAACACTAAGTTGAGAGCAAGCAATAAGCGAATTGAGGAAACAATATGCTTGGGATGCTAAAAGAAGAAGAAGGGTATGCAAATCTACTCGGACTTGTCTTAATGACCAAGCCAAGTACATTGAAAGAAGATTAATTTGTCAACGAATTTTATAACTAGTTTATTGATTCCAATGGTTTCAATCGCAATATTTATTTTGAAGGCTAGTATGTATGTATGTATGTATGTATGTTAATTAGCCACTATCCCTTCTTAAACCTTAACTTGTATGCAGCTCCATTCACTAGCAAGATTAATTTGAATTATCCGTCTGACTTCATAGTAACGCTGTATAAAGGGCCATACACGGAGCGGTGGACCCGCAAGCAGATACACTTATGCGAAACCAATAAATTGGAGAAAGATCCACAAACTGTTAGCAACTAGGGGTTGGCATTCTCACTCTCCGCATCCAATTCGCTTCAATCGGGTGCCGTGATGGTCCCTTCCATATCCAGACTATATGAATTTATATGTAAGACAATATAACATGGTGAAAAGAAGAATTATGTATGCCCAGGTAATCATTAGCATATGCAGTAAATCATCCCCGTTAGAGTTATCTCAGTATTTTGACTGCTAACAGTTGTAAAATTGGATTTCAAATGCTATTTAAATGCTTGTAGCCTGTAACAAGCAAGCGTTTCGAATGCAAAATATCATTGATGAGCATTATCATAGCTTAGCAGTATATTGGGCCTAAAGCGGCATTTATGTTGCATTTAAGGTAACTTAATTGCTTGATAGACTGTCGTAAAGACGTTTTGGAACTGCTTATTACCTGGGTGTATTCATATCTTAATAGTTCTGAAATTGTAATCATTCCAATTATCATAGATAAAAGTGCAGAAAATAAACATATGATTTTTGCTGAAAGCAACAGGTTATCCTTCAAGACATGTTTTCATTAGCTTTCTTCATACCATTCTTGTAACCATTCAAAGATATAAATTAGAGTGATCGCAAATCTCGGTTCGATGATTTCTGAAACAAACCTGAAAGAAAATCTAATCATAATACCACTGAACAACAATATTGTAATATAAACCTATCATGCTTAGCTCGTAAGCTCAGTAGATCATTTAAATGTTCTTAAGATAAATGGTTATGAAAGTAAAGTAAAGTATCGATGCAGTTCAACTTAATCGATTTCATATTAGGTCTTGATTTTTTTTCCAAAATTTGAACTCAATTGGTTGCGAACTTGAACTGCACTGTCGATTTGGAGTTTTTATGGAAATTATATTTGGAAAAATAAATCTTTTCGTTTGCATACATCCTTTTTTGGCTTTAAATGTGGTTATTTTTAGTCTCCTGAGCTGGTTCATCGCCTATTGCATATTCCTTACTCTATCGTATAAAAGCATGTGAAATTGTTCGCTGCTATGCTTACGAGAAATTGATCCAACTTCAACTTTAGTAAAGACTTCTTTTCAACTCCCCATCGGCATAATTAGATATTACTACTATGCATCCTTGTGCGATGCTCCACAAACTACTAAGCAAGCAAAACTAATGCGTCTGTTGTGAAGAATGCAGCTAAAAACCCTGTGGATCATTTGAACCTATCAATTGAGAGCTTTAGATGCCAGGTACCACTATTGCATAAGTATGTTTGATCACACCTTATACGCAGGAAGTAGAGAAATTTTCCTTAACGAAAAATTCCTAGACCAGTTCGGGAATAGAACCTTGCCACCTCCAGCATGGTGTAACTTTGTAGCCATGCCTTTCCCGACTGAGCTAAGGGAGGACCCTTTTCCCCCTTTGTTTTGTTTTCCCGTAGTTATTCCCATATAAAATTTAGAGGGCCAGTACAGTTCAAGTTCGCAATTAAATAAGCAAAAATTTGTGGAGAATAGTCAGTACATGATTTTAAAATGTTTGAGTGAGGTGGAGCTGAATCGATCCTTTAAGAGAAATTAATATCTGTAATTACTGTGGAAATGCAGTTAAAAACTAAGTTGAGAGCAATCAATCATGAAAGCAAATTAGCTTAAAATGCAAAACGTTTAAGAGCCCTCATTCAAAGTGTTCAATAAGAATAACAAAACATCTTATTATGTTTCAATTCGTACTGGGACTGATCTTAAAAAAGTTACTCTTAAGGTAAGGTCATTGTGATCAAACCGAAATCATAATAGCGATGATACTCGCAAGTTTGGATCCAAAAATATACAAGATCCGTAACTTTAAAAACAGAAAATATGGCTCTATTATTGCTGAGTGTGCAACAGGAATCCTGTTACAGGATATAACGTCAATGTTGTGATAGCGATTTAAGTGCACATTGTTACGTTATTGTTCATGCATCGGTGCCAAGATTTAAAGTGATGGGCATGAGCGAAAAGTTTTCTTCCGATGCTTTCATTTGTATGTTCAAAGATCAAAATGAACCGAAAACCAGGGCCCTATCGTCGAAGCATTTAATTGAAAATAAATCGCTTCTGTATTCATTAGTGTAGGGAATGAATCTTACTTTCACCGATACACTCCCAATTCACTTCCTGTCAAACGTGAGTAAACATAAACTCATTTGCGATCCAGCCACCGTCGAAATCGTTTCAATTGAAATTAATTCTTGCTTCAAACGACGTCGTGAATCAACTTCGTTGAAATTGATTTGATTTCATTCGCCCCACCCAATCAGTGGTTGGCGAACACAACGAAACATGCGTGCCAGTGTTGCTAGGATTATTGTCATTTGACGATGCACGCATTGCTGTAAATTTGCTCGACAAAAAGCTCATCTAGCTGGCGTTACTGTTTGATACTGCGGTGACTTATTGACATTGCATTTGTTGCGTTTGCGCTGCAGCATGAATCGCGTGAAAGCAACTCAAATATCAGCAATTACATTTATCATTTCATTGAATAGTTGAGTATCGTTTTCGGTGGTAAAATTTCTTTTATCTGATGGCACTGTTTCTAGTCTTAAACATAATGAATACCTCAGAAATAAATATAAATCCGCACGTATTGCATGAATTTCAAATGTCCTGCTTCATACTAGTTTGACACCGAAGGCTAAAATAAACACCGATGAATGAAGATTGTTTTGCTGAAGCTTGAAATTGAAAGGGATGAATGTTAAGTTCATCGTCCTACGAAATACGTTATTATTAAATTTGATTGGTATCGTGTTGTTCCTAATATCAAGTTTTGAGATGCTTCAAATGTGAACATTTGGACACATGAACATGAATTAATGGAATTAAGAATATTGTACAAGCATCAAGTTTACTATTGAGGATTTTTTCATGAGCCATGTTATCCTTCTAAAAAAAGCCTTATTCATTAGCTTATGGTTTCTGGGACGCACACACATAAAAAAAGATATATTGAATTTTCTACGTTATCTAATGCACATAAAGGGAATGCTAGATGTGGCAAAAATAATTGGATATTTCATGTAAATTTAAGCCAGATAATGAAAGATTGCTAACACTTTTGTTGTTTACGCCTCCTTGGGCTTGGGATTAAACGGGGGGGAATTTAATGCGCTTGTTAAAATTGATAATTTATTTTCTGTGTAAACAAAGAATTCATATAAATTAAGTGTTCCTATATGTTATATTAATCATCCTCTATCTGTGGCCACACATGCTTTTCATTTGCTGTATAAACTTCATTTGCGTTTTTAGAGGAGTCTGTTTATGTGTGAATAAATAAATATTATGCGGAATTTCACATAGATTTTTGCAAATAAATATGTGTGGATTATTTGCCGTGTACATAATGTAAAAGATACAATTCGCAAATTGACATTAAATCAAATAAAAAATTTCATCGAAATAGAACTAGAGTGGAGCACCACTTCAGTCCATTTCCGTCAACATTCCCACACAAACATTAATCATATATACATAATAAAGTCATTTGGTTTAAATGCAATTGAATTAAAGCGATGGTTGACTCATCCTACATCCTGATACAGTATTCGTTCAGTTTTAGGAAAATTTTATGTAACCAAATTCGAACCGTGCCAAAAGAAACTGAATATTTTTCATTAATGTGCGCTATTTAAAAAAATGATTTAGGAAGTTTCATTGTAGCATCATTTGCGTTATCTAATGCACATATGTGGAATGCTAGATTTGGCATCAATTCAAGGGATATTTCATGTGAAGCTATGCCACATATTCTTTAAATCGGGTCTGTTGTATGAAAGATTGCAACCAATTTCGCTGTTTATGATTGCTTTGGCTTGCAATAGAACATGATTTTCACACATAAGGTGACATGTTTTAACAGTTTTATAATTATGTGCTGTGGCAAAGACTTCGTCACGATTTCTGTACAAATATCGCATCGGTATCAAAAACTTCGTTCACAGCTTAGTGTGCGCATTTTGTGTCGCGAGATATATGTTTTCCACTCGTGTTTTTTTTTTAAATTGTTGGAGTAGAACTAGATGGTTGTTTACAAATTACAATTTCATATGTTTCGTCAAGTAATATTATAAATTAATAAACGTCGTAAACTAAAAAGCGTTGAGTTAGGCACTCCACAACTTCAAAGTCCTCTCGCTTCATTTCGCACAGCTAATGAACCAATCATTTCCGTTGATAGAAATAATATCCGCAGGCAGAACCGTGCCTATCTCTAAAAGTTCAAGAAAATATATAAGACACACACTGCGGTCTGGCCACCCACGCGCCTCGCTCATTAGTTCCACTAGATTAACGCGCTTAGTAGTGCGACAGAAATTAGCTCAAATTACGTATCGTCTTTGTGGCCCACCCGTCATGTTATAAAACTGTGATCTAACCAAGTCTCCGTTTGGTCGAACTCTGAATCATAGTAGCCAGTGTCAATCTATCATTGTGGAAAGTATCAATTTATATTCAAATGGTTCACCCTTTCCCTTTGGTATGGGAACTAAAAAACAATGTCTCGTCGTCTTTACCGCCCACGCGGACCTGAGTAGATTGTGAATGAAAAGATGGCCAGCAACATAGTTTAGAGATTCTAGTTCGTAGTTTGTAAACAAATGGCAGTTATCGATCACCTGTCATTCCATCAGTGACAAGCGTTACACTTTGTCACACGTGCAGTTATGTTTACAACAATTTTAGAAATCTTCAATATTTTGTAAAGAATTTGGAAACATTATTTTGCACTCGGCTCGCACCAATGACCGACTTTTTTTTCGATCTCAAATGTCGAATTTGTTGTTTGTACTGCGGTGGCCCGGTTGGAAAAACACACCGGTGCAGGATTTTCGAACGTGTCTGCTATTTTTGGAATACCTAGCGATATTTCACCGAAATATTCTCCCACTCAGTCGATGTGTGAGTGGCCTATTTGAGCAGAAAAAGCAGTCAAGTCTAGAAACAAATGCATCTTCTCAGGTCCGACGTCCGGTCATACGAGAGCTAATGTAATGAGTTTTTTCGGCAGAATCAATTAGGATATTGTAGTCTGCTATAACCTTGAGCTATGCGCTTGAGGAGGTGGAATATGATGGATTGCACCCGGTGACACCTGTTCTTCCTCAAATTCATCCAAAGGACGTCCAAGGCCACTGTTACCCCCGACTAATGCCAAGGTACTGATATATGCTAGACAGCAGCGACAATTTCAGGACCATCCGCTGAAACATGCTTATCATCATACCCTTCAACTAACACGTTTTCTTCATGTTTATTTTGATTTACAGCTAATTTTCAGTGGCGAGTACACCAAGGCCATGTCGAAGGATTGGCATTCGGGCCACTTCTGCTGTTGGCAGTGCGACGAAAGCCTCACTGGCCAGCGGTATGTGCTGCGCGATGAGCATCCCTACTGCATCAAGTGCTACGAGAACGTGTTCGCCAACGTGTGCGAGGAGTGCAACAAGACGATCGGCATCGATTCTAAGGTGAGTTAGGGGTTGATTTTGGGTGGATTGGATTTTTTTTTAGGAGGTAGTTAGTGAGTTAGACCAATGCACAGTGGTCAAAAAGTCGATTTTAACACTCTCAACTCATAGCTCTCTCAATAGTGGAGATAAAGCGATGACGTCTTTGGCAGAGTTGATGCATATGACAAGCTTCAATTTTGACGGCATGACTTTTGAGATCAATCCCCCTAAAAGTGAGATAGAAATTCAACTTTTTTGGGATTTTGAGATCGAGAGTCTTTAGCAAAGTTAGCTATTAAGTTAGATTGATCTCTTTAAGTTTTTTAACCCATGTTAAGAATTCCACACATATATCACACAAAAACAAATTACCTCGTATGTATATGTTGATTCATTGCAATGATGTAAGTCGTATGCTTTACAGGCTTTATGATGAGTAAGTTGCGTTACATTGAAGATCTTAGTTATTAATATGAGATAGAATCCCACTCGGAATCCACTTGAATCGCTAGAACTCTGCCGATTTATTTATTAGAATTAGAAGCGAAAATTAACAACCAACATTTGTTCAGAATCCTGGTCGAAAACCTGTTGAACGACTACAGGGTATTATACAGAGGTTCTTCAAAAACCCAAGCAGAGATTCTTCAGAACCAGGGATTTTTCATAATAGCAACCTAAGATTCTCCAGAATCTTAATCAGTGTTTCCAACAAATCATCATAAATCTTGATAATAAGCTCGAGCCCATCTCTCAGCACAACAACATTGTCATACTCCTTGACCACAAATGGATTTTTCAGATTCGCAAGAAAATGTATTCTTCAAAATCTTCAAGCATTACAATAGGGTGGAGCATTACTTTGGTAGTAAATCCATTTCCGTCAATTATCGCTATTACTCAGCCTTATTTAAACCGAGTAACATGGTTTTTTGTTCATGATTACTGTATGTGTGGCTTAAGAGCCAAATAGTTTCTTTTTTCATTAGAAAATGCCAATGCATCTGCCCAAAGCTCGATCGTAAGCTGAATCAATCACCAGTGAAAGCATAGCACCCAACAAAAACACAACGAAAGTGGCTAGTACTAAGAAGTGAAAGAATGGGGTAATCTGCAACTAGATATAACCAGAATGTAACTAGAAAATGAGAAGAAAGATTAGTTCTTTTCTTCTAGCATTTCAAGCTTATTGCTTGCACAATTCGCTTACTGCCAACTTAGTTTTCGAAATGCACTTCCACAGTTATCAATTGAGAGCTTTCGATGCCTGGTACCAATTTTGCATTAGTATGATTATGTGGCAAGTACAATAATACCCTATGCCCAGGGAGCCGAGAAATTTTTCTTAACGAAAAATTCCTAGACCAGACCGAGAATTGAGCCCAGTAACCACCAACATGGTGTTGCTTTGAAGCTGCGCCTTTACCGACCTAAGGGAGGAGCCAAAGAAGAAAGATTAGTAATTTCCATTTAATTCCAACTACCTTTATTGCTTATCTAGATAGATACGCGTGTTTCGTCTACAATGTACAAACGTCTTCAGTGTCGTGTACTCGAGATAGTTGGAATCACATGGAAATAAGTAATCTTTCTTGTAATTTTCTAGTTACAGGTATTCCACTAAAAAGCTCACACTCACCAGGATTTTAAAATGTACTTGAAGAATATAGTTTATTAAGGCAGTGAGCCATTTTTAAATCACTATTTTCCTATTGATTGTTGTCATGCATGTTCAAAAAATCAACCCGTTTGCTTTATATGTGGCTGAGTAACAGCAATGATTGACGGAAACCCATCCGCTGGCAAAGTAGTACTCAATCTTATTATAACATGCTCCTTCATTTCAAAACAATAAAAAATGACAAAGTGGACTAGGATATCATCCGAAAATGCAACCGACAATTTTCTAGAAGTCCATCGTGGATTTCATCAGAATCACAACATAAAATTATTAATAACTAGCTGTTCCCGGTGCGAGCGTTGCTACGCCTGCAACAAAATGAATGAACATTACATAGAACTGACGATTTTTTTTTAATGAGTTTTTTTTAGAGTAATAAGGAGTTCAAACTTCTATCAGAACATTCTTCTTACCCAGACAATACACAGTTTGCGGCTAAGTTACCTGGATAATTCTCAGGATTGGTTGAAATTTGTGTTTGAATCCACCATAGAAACATTTCTTGCATTCAAAATACCCCGCATACCATTTTTGATTCCATTTGCTTGATTAGTTCTCAAGCTATGCAGAAATTTGAGTGTCATTTGTATGCGAGCCGGAAGGGAGAAGCGGTCTCAAACAATCATAAGAACCTTCACCAGCCCCAAAAATACCTGCATACGTATTTTCACTCCGATCGGTCAGACAGACAGTCAGGCAGCAATCCATTTTTATATAAATAAAAATCCTGTTTCCAATAACCCCCAAATACCAAATGTGGTATCATTTACTTGAATAGTTCTCGAGTTATGCAGAAAATTGCGTTTCATTTCTATGGGACCCCCTTCATTAAGAGAACAGAGTGGTCTTAAACCACCATAGGAATGTCTCTCTTTTAAAAAATTCCACATGCCAAATTTGATTCCATTTGCTTTATTAGTTCTCGAGCTATGCAGAAATTTGTGTTTCATTTGTATGAGAGCTTCCCCCTCCCCCCTTCAGAAGGCGGAAGAGTCTCAATGACCATAAAAACATTTCTCTCCTTCAAAAACCTCCATATGCCAAATTTGGTTCCATTTTCTTTATTAGTTCTCGAGTTATGCATAAATTTGTGTTTCATTTGTATAGGAGCCCCCCCCCCCTTCAGAAAAGGGAGGGGTCTCAAATTAGCATTCAAACAGTATTCATCTACAAAAACCTCCACATACCAGATTTGGTTCAATTTGCTTGATTAGTTCTCGAGTTATACAGAATATTGTATTTCATTTGTATAGGAGCCCCCCCTTTCAGGGCGAAGAGGAATCTAAAACCATCATAGAAACCTTTCTTGTCTTTAAAACCTCACACATGCTAAATTTGGTTTCTTTTGCTTTGGGGTCTCAAACCACCGTAGAAACATTTCTTGCCTACAAAACCTCCACATGCCATATTTAGTTCCATTTGTTTGATTAGTTCTTGAGTTATGCAGAAAATAGTTTTTCATTTGCATGGGAGTCCCCCTGTTTAAAGGCGGGAGGGGTGTCGAACTATAATAAGATCCTTTCCCGGACCCAAAAACCCCTGCATACAAATTTGCATAGCGGTAGGGATAGTTCTCATGTTTGGTTTAAATTTGTGTTTCGTATGTATGGTACCTCCCATTTTCAGAGTGAGGAGAGGTCTTAAATTACCACAAAAACATTTCTTGCCTTCAAAAACTCACCCATACCAATTTTGGTTCCATTTGCTTGGTTAGTTCTCGAGTTATGCAGGAATTTGTTTTTCATTTGCATGAGATCCCCCCCTTTCTAGAAGCGGGAGGGCTCTCGAACTATCATAAGATGCTTTCCCGGACCCAAAAACCACTGAATACAAATTTGCAAAGCAGTAGGTATAGTTCTCATGTTTGGTTGAAATTTGTTTCATTTGTATGAGAGCCCCCCTTTTTAGAGGGAGGAGGGGCTTTGAACCACCATAAAAACATTTCATGCCTTAAAAAACTCGTCCATTCCAAATTTGGTTCCATTTGCTTGAGTATTTCTCGAGTTATGCAGAAATTTGGGTTCCATTTGTTTGAGAGCACCCCTCCCCCCCCTCCCTTCCTCCTCATATGACGGAAGAGTCTCAAATCACCATAGAAACATTTCCCTCCTTCAAAAACTTCCACATGCGAAATTTGGTTCCATTTCTCTTATTAGTTCTCGAGTTATGCAAGGATTTGCGTTTCATTTGAATAGGTTCCCCCCCTTTCAGAAAGAGGAGGGGTCTCAAATCAACATAGAACAATTTGTTGTCTTCAAAAACTACCACATACTAAATTTGGTTCCATTTGCTTGATTAGTTCTCGAGTCATGCAGAATAGTGTATTTCATTTGTATCGGAAGCCTACCCCCCCCCCCCCCCTTTAGGATGGGAAGGGGTCTCAAACCAACATAGAAACATTTCTTGTCTTAAAAAACCACCACATGCTAAATTTTGTTCCGTTTGCTTGATTAGTTCCCGAGTTAAGCAGAATATTGTGTTTTATTTGTATGGGAGCCCCCCCTTTTATGATGGGGAGGGTTCTCAAGCTACCATAAAAATCTTTTTTGCCTTCAAAAACTCACACATGCTAAATTTGGTTTCTTTTGCTTGTTTAGTTCTCGAGTTGTGTAGAACTTTGTGTTTCATTTGTATGGGAGCCCCCCTTTTCAGTAAAGGGAGGGGTCTCAAACCATCATAAGATTGTTCTCCGGTCCCAAAAAACTCTGCATACAAAATTTCACGCCGATCGGTCCTTCTGCACGTGAGTTAAATCGTGACAAAGGAAACCCCAACTCATTTTTATTATATAGATTTCATCCAAGAACTTTCTAAAATTCATATTAAAATACTCTTGTACACTGAGAGTTTTACAATATTTTGACTGGAAATTTTTCAGAAAAAAAACCGTGGATTCTCCAAAACTCTAAACGGCGATTCTCCAGAACGAATACTGGAGATTCTCTAACGCTAACTGAGAATTATTTAGAATCCTGACCAGGGGTGCTCCAGAATTCCCATCGGTGTTTTATTAAAATCTCTAAAACCTCTAACGGAAATTTATGAGAATCCAAATGAGAATTTTCCAGTCGCCATGGATTTTTAGAAATCTAAGCAATAAAATCTTTATTAAATTTTCATTAATAAAACATACATAGAATAATCTAATCTAAATTAATCTTCTCTGTGAATTATCTAAAATTTCAGCAGATTTCAAATTTTCAGTTGAGAGTCCTTTTGAATTACAACAGGGATTTCTCAAGAATACAGCTGCAAGGTCTTCTGTATTTTGCCATGTTTTCAACCTTTTCTAATTTCTCTTAATTTAAGTCTGGAAATATAAAGTATTATGTATGACGAGAGCCGTCCAGAATAGAATTCAAATTCATTTATAAAATCCAAATCCATTTATTCTTCTAAAATCCTAGCCAGCGTACTACAGAATCCTAACCGAGGGTTTTTTCAGATTCTCATAAAAAAAATTGCAGAATTTTGAATGGATTTTTCAGAACGACAATCAGGGTTTCTTCCAAATAAGCAGATCTATAGAGCCATAAATTCCTGAATTACGGATTTTTTTGTAAAGCTAGTCTCCAAAAATTGAAACTTTTAATTTTTTGAATTAAATGCTCAGAATTCCAATTTTTAAGAACCCGAACAGATTTTCTACAGAATCCCAACTGAGTTGTTCAGAATACCAACTGAATCCAGAATTATCAAAAGGATGAACAGGAATACTTTGTCAACAGAAATCTCTTTAGTATTCAAACAGGTCGTTCTCCATGATTTTAATTAAAAGTTTTTCAGGGTTCCAGCGACGAATTCTTCTAAATTTCAAACAGAAACTATTAATTTCTGCTGAATCTCAAACAGTGTTTTCAACCAATCTTGAAAATTTTTACTGTTGTGAGCCCGAAAGTAATCAATGCTACGTATACCTTGAATCTTTCAAAACGGTATTTAAAAACTGTTTGGTATTGTCGCCAGAGATTCTTCAGAGGACGAATCAGGGATTCTCCAGAATTTCATCCGGTAATTCTCTAGACAAACAGAGGATTCCAGCTCCAGTGCTTTATCTTAAATCCCAAATGAGGGTTCTCCACAAATCTCAACGAATGATTCTCCCGAATACCCACCAGCTATTCTCAAGTGGGAGGTTTTCAAGAGTTCGAAGTGGAAATTTACTTACATAGTTCTCTGGAATCACAGCAGTCAATTTTCTAGAACGAACCTAACTCTAGTCAATATTTCTAGGATCTCAACTGGATTTAGACAATTATAGAAGCCTTATTAGAGTTCTATTGTATCTCAAATAGATTTATCCCGCATCAACGCCTGTGAATGTTGTCATGTTTCAAGAGGAAATGGAAGCGTAAATTCCAGCAGGTTTTAAGCAATAAATTTTGTAATTTTAGTACAACAGAGTGTTTTCCAGAATATCAACCTGAAAGCTACAAATTTCTTCGAGGTTCACTATAGTAGTAGTATTCCGGTTTATACATACTGGAAATTCTCCAGGGGTACAATAAGGAATTCTTCAGATTTTCAATCAACGAACCTCTAGATTCGCAACCGGGGATACCCCAAACTATAAGGCTTCCCAGAATACTAACGAGGACTCTTCTCTCCAATATGTTGTTCTTTGAAATCCCAACTGGTGTTTTTCAATATGTTAGCCATATAATCTCGAAGGCGAAAAATGCGTATTGCATTTGTGCGCGAAGTACTAGTTGCATTGAGGCTGTCGAAAAGGATGATGTGAAAATATTTGCAAAATAGCGGAGTGCTACTTCTGTAAAGACATATATGCATCCTTTAGCATCACAGGGAAACCGTCCAAATGAAGACTGAACATCAGCAACAATATCCGGTGAGATCTTTCTGAATTTGAACGATACTGCTAAATACGTGCCATCCTCGAACCAATAAGACTTGATGATGGAAGTGTATGCACAGTACCTATATCCATTTGATGTTTGTACTATGTTTATGCGGGGCTTGTTGTAAGTGAAAGTAACCTCAGAATGGACGTGAGTAACCAGGCATTCTAAAATGGGTTACTGGAACCCAACAGACCTGTCACCTTCCAACTCCCGGGCTAAAAATGTTTGTCGAGTCGACAACAGTTCGTTTAACTGCAAACATTTTTCTTCCATAAAAGCACTGCCGGACGGTGGGCGTTGGATTGTATATACAGACATACATACACAAACATAATCTTGAAGTCGAAAAATGCGTTCGTTTTCCACTCCGGAGTTGAAGAGATCCATTTCCGAACCGTCAAATATCCTGGATCATAAACGAATCTTTGTGCTTGCCGTGCACTATACGATTGGATAACGGCGATGAAAGCGCACATTTAAGAACTGTGAAAAGGCTTGCAAAAATACGAATTCAGATAATTCCAGCCACAAATTCTCCAGAATTCCAGTTGAGAATTGATTTTTAAATTTCAGTTTGGAATTTTCTAACGTTTGAACTTGAAATTTCAAACATTTGATGTTTCAAAATCCAGTCGAAAATTTTACTGGGTTTCCAGCAGGGAATCCTTCCTTCATAGAATTCGTTGTCAACTCCAGCTTTGGGTCAATACTCAATTGGAACTTTCCATTCCCCAAACCAGGGTTTCTCTATAATTCCAGTCAAAACCTTTGGAAATTCCAATCCGCCGATTCTGAAATATTAAAAGTGGAAAATTTTCAATAACGCCCACTGTAGGCATAATCCTAGAATTACAGCCGAGAATTATCCAAAACTCCATCAGGAAATTCTTCAGAATCTCGACGTTTGACTCTATCCGGGGACATCGGTTCTTCCCTAGTTAAACTAATCACCCCTAGAATCAGGAAAATTGAAAAATCCTACAACTCCTTATTATATTCTGTCAAAACAGCAAAGCAAATCATAACAATGCAAAAAATGGGATTCTAAAAACATTTACATTGGAGCTTACCCAAATACTCTTAGAATCAAATAAACGATTATACAATCTCAATTGGAGATTCTGAAAATTTAAAGGAATTATTCTAAGGGCGTCATTATTTAAACCTCGGTTCGTATCTTTTTTTACAGTGCTCCTAGGGGTCGGTTTACAAATTTAAATAACAAAAGATTGTTTAGGAAGCTATAAAGAAAGGGCGGTATAAATTTTTTCACGATTAATTTACATTCAAACAAGTTTTGACAGTTTAATTTCGAAATAAAAAAATTAATGTTGGACATCCGCGTTGAAACTGCAACGTGGTCAAGTTCACTCAATGCAAAATCTTAAAATCCACCGTGTGCATTGTTTCCGTGAGCGGCAAACTATTTTCCGGAAGAATCACGGTAAGCATCAAAGCGGACCTTACGATCGGCTTCTGCATTGGAAGGCATTGAGAACAATTATAGCAAATCCAATTAAAGCATTGTAGCTAGGTAACTTTTCATAGCAATGGAATAATCTGAAAAACGATTTGAGCAGGATTCTATGGGGTTTGTGATCATGAAGATCCTGTATGAAGAGCCAAAAACATTTGGGCGAGCCCGTAAGCAGAGACACATACGCGAAACCCGCGAATACATAGGGAAAAGAATCTCCTTCCAAAAGCATGTTCACACCCGCAGCACTAGAATCGAGCCCTCGATTGACAGAATAAACCCAATCCGCGAAATTTTAACAATAAGGAGGAGGCAGTCCCATGCTCCCTATCCAAATCGTTTCTCTTGAGTGCCCTGCTGGTCTCTCCTTTTCTGCGTTATATATTGGATTGTGGATATTCAGCATATTTTGTAGTGGTCATTTAATTGTTTACCTTGTTAGAAAATACCGTTCTTTACTTATTGCTCTGTGTCGTTTCGGTGTTTCTGCTTTTGAAAAGTTGACTTTAGGATGCCAATGGTATTGCTCGCGGTCATAGGATAGGGAAGAAAACAGAAAAAAAAATGCCTTAATGATTGATAACGCTATGCGCATGTGAGATTTTCCTGGTGATACTCTCACAACGGCCGTTCAGAATGGTTCGACGGATGCATATGATTGATCATTCCCGTTGAATTTTCGCTCGTTTATTCAATTCCATCATGTTTGGTTATAGAATACAAGAAACGTTACAACGTGCTTCATTTGGAAATATCAGGGCAATGATCCCCCATCGCATCTTCAAGTGATTATTACACATAAAATCTGCCGCGACCAACTACACAGCACGCGCCCATATCCTTTTCTGAACCAAAGGGCAGGCACGAAATCAAACCAGGATTAATGTACGCAAACTGCATAATAAATAATGAAAATAAATTCGTAAAATTTATCAATACCTCTACAGAAAACATACTACTTCCAAAGAATTTTGTACCAAAAATGGTACCTTTACAAAAATGTTATATCCAGGATCAATCCAATAAACAAACATCCTTAAACACAAGAAACCAAAAACAATTACAAGAATTGAATATAAATCACATTGACCCAAACATAAATCTGAACTGGAACATCTATGCATGCAATATAATGATATGTTTGCACTGCAAGATGCTAACATGACTACCAACAATTTCTATAAACAAGAGATCATACTAAATGATAAATCTCCTGCCCCAAAAAAATTTAAATCGATCAACAAATTAAGAATTATGTAGTGATATGAAATATTGGGCAGTTAATCTGCCCTCAAATACAAACCTCAAGTAACCAATATAATCTTTTCTTTTCTTTCAGGACCTGTCCTACAAAGACAAGCACTGGCACGAAGCGTGCTTCCTGTGCAACAAGTGCCGCATTTCGCTAGTCGACAAACAGTTCGGCTCCAAAGCCGACAAAATCTACTGTGGAAACTGCTACGATGCCCAGTTCGCTTCCAGGTGTGACGGCTGTGGAGAAATCTTCCGCGCTGGTAAGTTAGATGTGCAAATTCAAAACCCTACCCGTTTTATGATGTCACTGCTGGTGAAATTGACGCACAACTGTTACAAGTATGATTTGTTATGCAAGTCCAGCCCTTTCATTTTCAGTCGCCCAGACCAGTGGCGGCTGTCGACGACCAATTCGATCCGGAATTCGACACATTATCATTCCCAGAGCGCTAATGGCGCTAATCTGGTTGAACCGTCCGCGCCGCTACCACTCGACGAAATCTGGCATCTGTTTTCCCCATTTCGGGACAACAATTGAATTCAAAGGCAACCAGAGATTTGATCTCCCTTTCCTCCGTTCAAAACATTTCTGTTTATGTCCGTACATTTGGACAACACCCCCACACTTGAACCCGCTCGACGGGGCCGTACAATTATTTTGTGCTTACAATCCACTTTCGAGGCCGCCATCATCATCTCAACCTGAACATTGTACAGCCGTGCGCAAACGACTTTGAAGTTTCGGATTCGGATTCATAAATCTTCAGCTACTTGTGCCAAGTTTAGCCACAACAGTAACAATACCGATCAGCACACTGGTCAAGCGAAAGAGAAACTTGAAATTTAATCCCAAAAACGATGCTTCCCTCCCACAACCTATCACGACGGTTGTTGCGGTACTAGAATGACTGTCCCAAGACACGGCCATCAAGAGACCCTCCGTTGTTCATTGTTTTGAATAATCAATCATTGAGTTGTAAGCGCATGTAAGCCAGCAAACTCAGAATAATTGTAACGCCTGTTACTTTAAAGCAAATATTTATTCCATAGTAGGCGCTTGTTTACTGCTTCCAGAGCATCAGAATGTTGAAGGTTAAATCTAGCAACTTTTTTCAAGAGGGCGAAACTAACAATGAGAGATTCTCTCCTGTCTCACTCTCTTTCATTTATTACAGCGCGATTATAAAACTTTAGAGGGATTCTTTAGTACAGGTTGCATCACAACAGTGCTGGCTAGCATACTCTACAAATAGTAAAATGAAAAACGTAAAGGTGATTGGAATACGAATGAAAGAGAAAGTAATCAAATAGAGTCTCTCAATCTTAGATTCACCATAATGTAAAAAGCCACTAGTAATGTCTCAGGATGACTAACCGTACTTCATCAAAATCCGGAACGTTTCCTTTCTTATGAAATAGTAAGTACAACAAGTGGGATGACTGTTAACGTGCTGATAGCTGCATAGCAGACTACGATAAACAATTTTGAAAAGTGTCCGGATTTATGGGCAAAGTGTACGGATAGTTATGCAGCACGGTAATTGTTTTTTCGTCTAGCCAACTTTCAAATTACTCGTCTTTTTGCCTACCCATAAATAATAAAAATTATCGCAGCAAATATGCACCATGAGCGACCCACCTCCTCCACGCATTATGTGGATTGTGATGTGGTGACACTTGCCGCAAACTTGCAGTCATTAAGAACGAGGTGCACAAAACTCCGTGGGTATTGCATCTGGAGAGAGACAGCGGAAAAAGTCCTTCAACCGTATATCTCCAAGTTTCAATGTCAAGCCTTGTTCCGTACAATACCTACATACACCGGAAAAGTTAGCTGCTTGCACTTTTGCAGCAAAGCTAACAATCATGTGGGTTGCTCATCGCAAACAAAAAAAATGCAGTTTTCAGTCAGATTATTTGCCCGTTGTCTTACAGTGAGGTTATATCTTCCTTTATATTTTCGTTTGGCGTCTTTGTAGTCTTTGACGATTACGACAAATCAGTCATTTTGAGGAGCGGGGTGGAGAACACGCGATACAAATGCATACAGTTGACGAGGCACGTTGACTGACAGTAACGAAAACCTCAAAATAAAGACGAGAACTTCACATGCTGTCAAGCGCAATGGCACAATATTAGTAAATTTATTGGTTTGACTTTGAAATCTTGATCTTGAGAGATGGCTTTCTTGCGATTGGTTACACAACTGAACTGACGGACTGTTTTGTTTGTCAACATGGCGGCGCTGAAATGCAGAAATATTATTTCAATACAGAGTGAAAATTATTCTAAAAATATATGCTAACGGTGTAGATCACTAGGAATAAGATTTCTTAATTAAAAATTCTGCGGTTGAATTCGCATTCTCATTAGCGGAATTGCTCAATAGTCAGTGCGATTCAGTATGCCACGCTCACAAAAAGGGATAATCTATTCTTCCTAGCTTGAATCAATGTCAAACCAACCACAACTAGCGCTCAAAGCTTGATGGATGCAGCATCGCTTCCCCTTAAGCCTGATGAACAACGCAAGATTGGTCGTCATTTTTCCCGCTGACAACGGCTGTCATGGTTTTGCCAAGACGATATTCAAGACTGAGCAGGGCGAGCGCGTGTTAATTGCAGTATAATGAGACGTGATTTCTTGCGGCTTCCTTCCACCGCCTATCGTGTCCATCCTTGGTTGGGATGATTTAAAGAAACTGCGAGTTTTTTAATTCAGATTACCATCGGTTTGTATTTTTCGAATGGTGTTTATTTTTTGCTTACATACCGACTGCGCGGTGGTCTCGATAGTGGAATATGATATCTTTAAGATAGGAACAATTACAAAGCGGTCTACAACGCAAAAGAAAACTTTCAATGACAGGAGAAAAAATACTTCATCCAGTGACAGTATATAACTGTATCTAACATTAATTTGTACCCCAGAGAAACAGACTCGGGGATTGACCGGTTAATTTTGTGCACTTACTCAGCTAATTCCAAACCATTGTTTGGTTGAATGGTTTTTATTTTCAATGGTGGGGAGGGGTATTTTCTTCCATGGACATTTGGAAGTGAAGTAAACTCACAGCTTTTTTTCAATTCGATGTTTCAAGTGTTACTGAATGTTATAATGTTTTTAACGTACGACTACGTCTTCTATTATATACCGGATGTCTTTTAAAAAATTGAAAAATAAGATAGCTAAAGTGAAAAGTTTTTTGAACGCTCTCGTTCAACTGAACACAATGGCTTCATTCATTCACCAATTGATCAGAAAAACCTTCAAAATATTTTCATTGAAATTACAACTAAGTGCTATTAGTATAAGTAGTTCAATTTTTTACTTAAAAATGACCAACTTTTGCTCCCTAACAAATCTCCGTATGAACATATGCAATATACTAGCGTTGAATACTGGGCCATGCTATGAGGATTACGAAAGTGCAGTATGGAGCAGAATTCATAAGAAGGGTCCAAAGCAAAATTATTGAACTTTTTTCTAAACATTTTAACCAACCATATGTCTAATGAAACGTATAAATTAGATAATACCATTATTACTGATATAAACCACCGCTTTTTTTAATACTAATTAATGTGAATTAACAAATATCATTAAATATCTGTAAATTTTTAAGAGTTTTCTAAGACAAACTGGGTTTCGTTGATGTATTGGCGAGATATCTTTAGAATATTTAAACGTGATCAGAAATTTTTTGTCTCAGAAAATACCAACGGCACCTACTGAAATTGATAACAGACTCACTAATACCATTTGAGGTGGTTTGTTTTTGTCTAGGGCCCAACGCACCCTAACATCAATGAGAGATGGGTGAAAAGTCTCATGCTAGCGAGTAAATCTTTAGAAACGTCTATTTCTAAATTTCACTTGAATCTTGTTACATATCTTTACATTGCCCTACATCTTTTTGCAAGAAATTTTGTATATAAAAATGTCTTCTTTGCAGATAACGTGCATTAAAAAAAATGACTTTTTTGGGATGGTGATAAAAAAAGCTAAGACAGATAATTGCTTTTGATAAATTTCCCATGGAAGGTAATTATTTAAGCTTACTTGTAAAACATTCTACGCCCTTGCGAGCGGCTTTCCGGCAGTTAAGCGGAACATTCGCCATGGCGGCCAAAACATGCGTGTAGGCATGTTTTTGAGTTCTTTTTTCGTTTTATTTATCAATTCCTCCTCAGTTTTTGCGACAAAATTGTTGGAGTAGATCTTACGCTTCATGTTGGCCCAGAAATTCTCGATGGGACGCAGCTGGGGGACGTTGGGCGTGTTTGCCGACTTGGGTACCACATCGATATTAAGTCGCTCCATCTCCTCCAACGATCGCTTCGAGTAGTGGGCCGAGGCCAGATCCAGCCAGAACACCGCATCTTCGCCCTTATAGTATATCTTGATGAATGACGCAACTTCCGGCAGGCGTTTCGTACTATAAATTGCCAAACCGGAGCGAAAGAAGAGCGGCTTTGACATCCCCTTCTCGCTGATTGTCAGCCACATCAGGACCTTCTTGGGGAACTTGGTATGTGAAATGAACTTCACCTCAGAGCTCACTTACTTCGTGGGGGAAAGTGAAATACGATGTGCCCTGCCAGTTGTTGCTATCCAGGATGAGATAGGTCTCGTCGTCCATCACCACCGCCACGTCACGATTCGCCGTGAAAATCGAGTTGACCATCTTATTCAGCCGCTGCCGCTGCGTCATTGCCTGCAGCTCCGAAACCAGTGGACGCGACTTCCGCTTCCTGAAATGTATGTTCATGTTCGCCAGGTACTTTTTCACTGTTTGGCCGGTCCAACCGACCTCCCAGCCAAGCGCACGCAGCAATGTAGCCACTTTTCCCTCGGTCTTCCTCTTCAGCATCCTTTTAAGGGGTAAGGCCACTGTAACGGCCCAAAAAAAAAGGTTTTTTCACCAATTTTTTGCTCCCGAAATTGAAGGTATTTGAAAAAAAACTTTTAATGGTGTTATCGGGCGTACATTAACCTTTATTATCAAATTTTTTAACAGTAAAAAAACAAAATGGCGGTTCCACAGCTATCTTCCCGGGACATGTTTTGCTTCCAGGGCTCCGCGGTACGCAGCACCACTGGTGCACTTTTGAGTCTAGAACAAAAAAAAAATAAAAATTAATCTAGAGGGCTGTAGCTAGAGAATGTCGATCGGATTTTAAAAAATATCAATTTTTGTGGATTTGGCGTGCGTTTGAAAAAAAAATTGATTTTTGACGAAAAAAACGGCAAGTTTTTTGTTAATAAAAAATCAATAAATAAAGTTCTTGAAAATTTCGATCGACATTCTCAAGATAATGTAAATGTTCACATCTGGTTAAAATTTTAAGGAAAAAAAATGAAAATTGTTCGAGTTATGCTGCGTGCCATTTTGAAAAACGATGTTGCGAGAAAAACGCGTTTAAAGTTTTTTTTTTTTTTTATTTGCATTTGGCATTGGCATTTGGCATCACACGAATTTTTTTTCGCACAGGACCTTTTTTTTCTTATTCTAGAGGGTTTAAACTATTTTTTGGGCCAATAAAAAAAAATCGATTTTTCAAAAAATTTACAGTGGCCTTACCCCTTAAGCTTCTTTTCGCTCAGAGTCGTCGGCCGTCCGGAACCGGGCTTTCTTTCGATGCTCTGATTGTTGTCTAATAGTACCAAGATGTTGTAGATGCCGAAACGGGTGTAGTCGGCATTCACAAAGTACCACACGATGTTCGTTTTCGAGGCGGTGGAGTACTGTTCTTTAACCGCGCACACTTTTGAATGGAGTTGCTTCACTGTTTTTGCCATCGCGGTTAGAGTTCGACTGATAGAGCTGTCTGCTGACTCATGGGTTACTATGGTTGATGCTGCATGGGTAGTTTCGCCATTGCAGGTGAAGGTAAACCCATGAAAAATCCCTTTTTTTTAACGCAAACGCCTTTGTCCCTTTTTTTTAACGCAAACATTAAAGTTGCACTGCTCGGTATTTGCAGATGTATTTTCGATGTGCAGTGATGTCCATATCCTCAGTGTGGTGAAGAGAGATTTTAAATTTTCCCCACACTCTTCCTACCTCAACGAGAGCTCTTCTCTATTGTTTATATTCACTCCTGTGTTTGCATGCGGGTAGCGCATGTGAGTGGAAAAAAATGGTTTGTATTCACACTACACTCGATCGCTCTAGAGTGAGGAGAAGAGCTCCTAAATTCACAGAAGCGAATGCAGTAAAACTCCCTGACGCGTGCACCCCAGTGAACTCACTGGCGTGGGCTCTTCTGCCAATATACAACAGTGATTGCAAATTCGCTTTGACGCTACATAACAAAAGAAGAAAGAAAAATGTTCCGCTTCCTTTTTTCGGGCAATTTCTGCAACTCCGACGATGTTTTAACTTTCAATCGTACCAGCGAATCACAGAAAAAGCACTGGTGCGTCCTCGCCCATATGTACGCGGCAGTGATCGCAGACGAGAGCACGTGGGCGAAGACAGATGAGAGCACGTGAGAGCGATCGTTTAAAAGAGTGTGTGGTTCACTCACTCCAGGTAATCCCATCACAGGCGCATTCTTGCACTCTCTCTCTCTCTATTTTTCACCGAATGAAAGTGCACTTTGCTTTATCTGCGATGAGTTATGGTTGTATCCTCTGTGAAGGTACAAATCTCCCGAGCCGGCGTAACATTAGTGCGAAATGCCATCTCTGTCGACATGATAGTGGTTTTTCGTATTAGGCTGATTTGCCACATTGGAGAATTTTCATGATTCTATGAGTTTTTACTAACGTTGACTGGAATAGAATTCGATAAAGCTTATGATAACTATGAATAATGTGGAAATCGTTTGAACTTGAAACCGAATAATGCTATTGAAGACGGCAGAAATTTATAGCAAAAAGTTTTTGAGAGATCGGTGAGATTGTTCCGTATTTTACATTGATTTGCTAAAAAATTAGATTTGAATTAGTTCAAATACTATTTCAGGCATAAATTTTTTTGGTTCCCAGTGGTTCTTCAAATAAAAGGGCTGTTACAAATAAAAGCACTCGTGTGGACTTTGCCAGGCGCATGGAGATAAACGAGTCTGAATCATCTAGGATAACAACGCACATCTCAGTAACTACGATTTGTGTGAATGGCTAGTAATTGAAATTAGTAATTTTACGCGTCTGTTAAAATGCATCATTGTTTTATCTGGGTATGAAACCCAGATAAAAAAACAGTACATTTTAACAGACGCGTAAAATTACTACTTGTTAAATTGCTAGCCAAAGTAAAGCGTGTTCGGAAATAAATGTTGTATCATCATACGAACGTTATGGGTTTAACAGAAATCCAAACAAATCTTTTCTCAACATTTATATTCCTCAAGTATGTTCCTCTACACTTTTGCAATAATAGGTTTAAATTTCACCCTCACGCCCAAACTACTCCTTCCATCAAGGTTTGGACACACTTCTTTCCTCTGGTTTTATGACCTTTCGTCCACTGCTGCCGACAATCTGCTTTCATTATTGCCCATAATTTCTGGATCGGTCGGAACTTTGGACATTTTGGAAGTTTAATATCACGAGATACCCAATGTATGTTTCATCGTCCTGTACGTTGCAACCTGTATCTTGAGTTAACAACGAATCATATGGCTTTCGGGCCTGACTTTTCAATTTTTCAAGCCCTTTATCATCTCGGCGTGGTTTCTTCTGGGCTTCGAATAACCTCAGCCCACACCTCACTTCAATGTCCCGCACAGTTGACTTAGCAACATCCACTTTCTTGGCAACATCTCTGACCGACATGTTGGGCTACCTTTTGTATACTTTCACCACTGGTTTCTGATTTTGTTTGTTGCGTGTTCCCCTTTTCGACTGCTTCGACTTCCCTTGAACTTCCCAAGAACTTGCTGATGATATTTGACACCGTTTTTTGCGTCACTCCAAATGAATTCGTGATTGTTTTCTGTGATCGATTGGGATTTTCTAACCACTTGCTCAAAATAAGATTTCACAACTCCTGTTGTCGAGACGCCATTTTCAAAACTTCAATTTAAAAGTAAACAATATGCACGTGGACGTTATACCACTGACGGTTAAACCATACACTGAAAGTAATTCTTACGTTGACTCAGACCGCTGATGCGACAAAATTACAAAAAATATTCCCGAAAACGCTTTAAGTATGAGTAACGAAATTTTATTGAATTTTTCATACAATTAGACTTGATTTAGGCGGTATCTCTCTAAAGTTTATATGTCTGTATAACTAAATGTGTGTTTGTTTTGTGATTGTTTTTGTTATCCTAGAAGCTATAAATTCCTTCTTGATCGGTAGGGAGTCAATTGTCGATGGTCGATTGAACTATCGGTAGGTAGTTCAATTGTCAGATGACAAAAGAGAATAGTTCGTCGTTTTTGTTGAAATTAATTTTGTTTTTTTTTAATTCATATTTCATAAAATCTTTGCTAATGAATTTTAAGTGGTTATTATTCATTCTTTAGCCTTGAGCAATTCTTCATATTTTAATACTTTGATGGTGCTATCAGGTAATGTGGAAGATTGAAATCGGCTATACATAAAACCCTTCCTTCTTCTAATAATGCACGATCTATTTAGCAGATATTTTTTATTACAGAACTTACAATGGGCCAGCATGCCATGTAAAAGATTAAATTTAGTATTTTTTGACAACTTTTTTGACATAAAATCAATGAATTGTTTGGGAGATTTCTTCTTTTTCAAATTATAAGTTGTTCTTTCTCATTTAAAACCTCGTCAGCTGCTAATAGCAGTGCCTTGGATTTTCATAAAATATTCATGAGAAGTGAATATGATTTTATCCCAGTCTAATGATGATGTTTACTTTCCCGGTTTTCATGGTTACCGCTGTCACTTCTATGCCGACTGAATTTTGTTTGCTGTAATGAGTGAAGTCGGCTCTAAGTGTGGGTCAAAAATCTGCTGCCACTGTTGTTTTGATTATCAATCGGTAAGCATGAATTTCATTTGATGAAATCTGAATATCATCTCTTGTGATGATTTTTTATTATTAGGTGATTTTGAATCCTAATACAAACATGTAACATCCAGGGCCGCCATCATCGTCCGAGAGGAATATATGCTAGTAATGTTGCTCAAGAATACCCTGGACTGGGCTGCCCTTGCATCTTTTCCGATCCCGACGGGTAATTGATATTCATTGAAGTTGATTGAATTTCATTTCTGACATTTAGAAATTCGTTTTGAAAATGAATTTGTTTACATAAATGAATATCAAAGCATTTTGAAAATTGAACGTTCATTCTTCTGGTAACGTTTGTTGTCATGATTTATCGTTTGATTTTCGCATGGAACTTATAGGTAGTCAATGTTATATTGCCTGAAAATCCATTTTGAAAAAAACATTTGCTGAGCCGCCCTTTTTGAAAAAAATATTTTTATGTTTATTAATTCATATGCTTTACATTGGTGAAATTTTGGCGATGGTATTTTTTTTAGCAATGCTTGAAAAACTATGAGCTTGAATACAAAAATGAGGATTTTCTTTTATTATCGTACAGGTTTGGGCCGAAGGGTCTCAGATTGTTACGAAACATTGTCCATGCTTAGGGTTTATAGATATATGAAAAAAAAAACAAAATTGAAAAATTCAGGGTTGCCAGTTTTCCTACAAAAGTTTACAAAGTGAAGGAAAATTGCTTGGAAAATCCGGAAGACGAAAACCAACGCCAAATTTCATCAATCAATATAAGCTTATGAATCAATAAATAAGAAAATATATTTGTCAAAAATTTTCATAACGCTTTTTTTCCGTCTTTTCCCAGCTATTTTCCTTCACTGTGGAATTTTTTTACGAAAACTGGTAACCCTCATTTTTTAAGAATTGTTTTTATTCATATTTTTTCATGAACCCTACGCATAGACAAAGTTCCCTAACAATCTGTGACCCTTCGGCCCAAACCTGTACCAAATAAAAAAAAAACTCCATAATTCACATCAATGAAGACTAACCATGTTTTCCTCATTCCAAGCCTATCCTCGGTGGCTCAATCCGAGTATTGTCACTTTTCACAAAATCATAAAATGTAATAAGGACTAAAATATGTTGCTTAGACTACAAAAAAAACAAATTTATTCCCTAGTTTGAATTAATTCGGACTAGGGTTCGATGGTATATCAGATACCCCGTAACGCTCCACGAAACGGCTCCAGTTACGGGTCATGCGTAGTTCTTGCTAATTTAAGGAAATCGCAATATTAGATTTGAACTTTGAATTTTTGGGACACGAAACAATCGATCATCCATGGGAGATTTCTCCTTCCTTGAACTATGAGCATGTCTTTTGAAAACAAAATTTTCGATTTTCTTACATGTTTTATTGAAGACATAAAATTAGGTTTTCTCGTAAATTTTGGGACAAACAATCATAAGCATTTCCTTCTTTCAATCATAAGCTATTAAATTTAATTTCATACCTTTAAATCCTCTAACATACCTCGTTGAAGTTTTTTCGATCTTTGACATTGAAATAGAAAAAAAATTGTCACTCAATCAGCTAAGTGACCGATTCAGTCTAGTGGCATTTGGCCTAATGGCGTTCGGCCTAATGAAATTCGACCTAATTTCATTTGGCATATTAAAGCATAACCACTGTAGGCATTCGTCGATAGAGGCAATATTTTGGAATTGACTAACTGATTCTATCGATAGATCTGAGACATTCTTAAACAATCGAGAACTGTCCTGGACTCGTCCTTGCAACTGGTAGGGATAGGAAGACTTACTAGCTCACCGCTTACGTAAGAAAGATGCAAAAAAAACTCAAATGGCGAACGGCACACGAAAAATAAAAAAGGTATAACCAAACAGCTTCTGGGACAGCCGGTTGTGATAACCGTGTTGAAGTTTTGTTTATAAAAATTCCCATTGTACTGCTGTGTAGAGAAACTGTTTAAAATTATTTAGTAGTTCAAAATTCGAAGCAAATTCTAAGCACAAAGCAATCCAGTAGTGCTAGTCGCTAGTTGCTCCTCGGTCGTTTGTTCGATTTCAATTCAAGCTTCAATGCTTCACATTTATTTTTGAACGAAATTCAATCATCCCTATTGAAACCCGTTGAAAGAAAACAGCATTTTATCAGGCAGCAATAGTTCCCTGGATCGTTTAACAATCTAATGTGTTTTGCGGTTACCACACGTGCCTTAGACGTTCAGCAACCAACAACAAAGATGATGCCATCTCTCGGCAAAACACACGGTAAACATCATTGTAACTCATCCATTGATCGGTACACAGTCAGCAGTGGCCGGCGATGTGCAAGTTGAAGATCGTAATTGATATTTGCCGCAAATATGCCAATCACACTCCGGTCAATTTGGTTAGACAACCAAAACAACCAACCAAACCGATCTGTCCGTTGACTCGCATGACCGAAAACGACTCAAAATGTTAGTACGGCTGAATTGGTTCTGTAAACGTTATTAGAACATTCATAACTCAACAACACCCACCTGTGGCACCAAATTGTTTTTCACATGGCGCTGCTAAAACGCTTTTCTGCCGTTGTGCAAACAAAAGTTGTGATATTTGTCATCATCGGAGTTCAATTTTAATGACCATTCGTCTGGCGGATATTTCGCCTTGTCTGAATTGGTAATCAATAAATCTTATTAGCCATATAAATTTCCGCATCGAAATCAAGGCACAAGTCCTAGAGTCAATAACTAACTAACATGAACAACCCATCATTGGGTCAAACTGTTTTGATGTCTTGTGTTTGTTTCTGTTCTGCGTTCGGGTCAGTTTTGACCTTCATCTTACTCTAGATGGAACTTTAAATGACTCAACACCTCTCCCGGTGCGCTTCAACAACTGTATAGTAAGAAATTATTTTTATTTAACTTGTGCCAATTAGGTTTAAATTTTTATCGCTTAACTCTTCCTCTCGGATACAGTAATTTGTTGTACCGCCCATTCAGACCCGGAGGTGTCATTTGGAATAAATTTCGTCTTGCATCTTTTGCGGAACCACCCACGCACCACTGCCAGATATCTTCCTAGAAGGGGTGAAGAGGACGCCCAGTAATCATCGGCGACGACGGTGACGACGACTCAATTGTTATGGACCAAATAATTATTATTACTAATGGAGACTGCCAACTGACCATGAGCTGATGATCTACTCTTTTTTTTCATCAAGACAAAGAAGATGCCCAAATGGGGTGAACGAAAATGTAAGCTGTCTGTTCTCATCATATTTGTGCGAATTTATGACTGTTAGCGATTCGGATTCTAGGAATGATGTCAAATGTTGAGCAATGGCTCAGATGATCAACATCTCCTTCGTGACGAGAGGTACACGCATCAAGTGACTTCCGAACTCCATTAGTCGCCAAACTGTCTTCGGAACTGGCACTTAAGGTTTCCATTAGTATGCTGCCCACCAACTATGGCACGTGTGATAAACAAAAACCCACCCCCGTGCCATGTAAACCTATTATCAATTATCATAAAACCCTTTCATGGCTCCCGTCTTGGGACCAGTCCAGCCACCCCACCGAACAATTCATAACAATTTATTTAAATTTCTAATTTGAACCCGATCGGTGGCGTCGAGCAATGTCACCTACTCCACACATTAGCACTGGCCGTTTCTCGCCGGGCAGGAAGGGGAATAAAACAGACTCGGGCCCACCATATCAGGCACTCCCACGTACGGATATTTTTTCATTCTATTTTGCTACCGCCGGCCGCCCCCGGAAGCCGTTCCCAATGGCGACGACGAACGCCAATCGATTCGATAAATAATGCCTTTTATTGAAATATGAACGAAATGTGTCTCTATTTACATTAGAGGCAACGTTTGGTTATCAATCGAGTTTTAACAGTTGTCACTGGGAAAGGTGAACTTGAAGTGGCGGCGACCACCGGGCGTCGAACGCCTCAAACCTACACGAGAGGAAATGGCATAGAAGTTGTTTGTTCCAACATTTATCATCCATCTACGCCAGCGTTGAATTGTGATTTTTCGCACGAAGCGGTAGCTTGTGTGTAAATTGATTCCTGAACTTGCAAAATTGAGATTGACATTTGTAACGCGATTCCAAACAAAAAAACATTACCTACACCAACCGAAGCCCTAAGCAAATGCTCGCGTGACCCGAAACTTATTGACATGGGGGGGGTTTCAATATTGTTAGTCGAAAGCCGCTGAGGAGATGAACGGGTTGCGTGTCGAATGAAAATTGGGATCCGTCGGAAATTGTGCCCCACAAGTACTGCGTCTTTACCCTGACCTTCATGGCCTACTGTATCTACGGAGAATTCTACCATACGGAATGAAAAAAGTCATAAAAATATGACTAAATTGGCTGCATAAAAGGCAGCGTGGAGTTCTTTGTTTTTACGACCGTCTTATTGTATTTATCGACTGTTAGTAGTAAAATATGCCGCTTTACGATCGACCGTAAACCGACCGGCCAACCGGCTTTTGCCAGCTACTAGCCAAAAACTTTTGAAATATCTTTCATATTTGATTGTTTTCTATTTGGATTTGCGATAATTTACGTACATCAGGTATCATAATTTAATTTTTAAATTACTCATTACATGATAATAATTTATAATGCCGAAACTAATTTCGATTAATTTCTTGTCAAATGTCTTATATAATATTCTAACTATCCTAATAGCACTTATATTCTCTGACAAAATTGATTTGATTTCTGATACAATCCATTTTTGTAGAATTTTGTATAATTATGTTAAAATTTTCAACTTGTATGCATTAGAGGCTGTCCTCGGAATTATTGAACCACACAAAAATATCACGAAATAATCCTAGTGATCCGAATCAATAAATCAAGAAAAAAAGACCGTAAACTGTAATGCATAAAGAAACAGTCTTGTTTTTTATTTTATTTTTTGAAATTCTAGTGGATAGCTCCCATTGGACACACAATCATAACAGTTTCGCATAATTTCAAAAATCAGTACAAAACACCATGCTGCTTCATAAAAAAAACAGTAGGCTTATTAGGAAAATGCGTAACGTATGCAATCCAGACAACCTCACAGTTAAAATTTATTTCAATTTATTTTCGAAATCATTTGATCATAATAAGGGGACACATATTGGCAAAACATACATATTAAAACAATATTATTCTGACATTTTATATCCGAGTTCTCGAACTTTTCTTTTGATTCTTTAACGGTTTTGCACAGTGCCGTCAATCATTTGATTGGAAGTTTTTTTTTTTCCACTTCTTAGCCAAATCTTTCTTATTATTGGCATTTCCATGCGATATTCTAAGATTTCGCTTCACGATTGCCCAATATCTTTTGATGGTTTGAAGCTCTGGGGTGTTTGGAGGTTTACACTCCTTCGGCACAATTTTGGCGTTGTTTTCCGCATACAATTCCTGAGCCACTTTTCCAAAATGACAAGACGCCACTTGCTGATTTAGCTGATTTATGAAATCTTTGCTCTTCAATTCACAACTATAGTCAAATTTTGCCATACCGAGCTCGCATTTTTGCTATAGTTTCCTGGTCTTCGTTCCAGCTTGACAGTGTCTGTTTTTTTCTCAGCATCTATCATATGCACTAAAAATCATTTCGAGTCAGTGTAGATTAATTTTAATTGTTTTGAAAACTACAGATGTCATAATCAAGGGTGCTGAACAAATCAACTCATTATGCTTCTATGACTACTCGTTGATAAAACTCATAAGAGTATGAATTTCCAAGACAGTTTTTTTTAAAGCCGCAAGTGATCATTCAACATCGAAAAGTTATTTTCAATTCAACTATAATGATTATTTATGATCGTAGAGTCTTACTGCCCTCTATTATCATAATTACAACTTGTATTAATTGTAACCTATCGACCTAGCCTTAAAAAATCACATCATGTTCTACATCAAAAGAAACAAATATTGTTTCTTCATTTGATACTCAAAATCATCCCCACCTAGATGAAATTAAATATTGATATTTGAAATTTCTCAGGCGATAACGAATATCAAACGAAGAATGAACAAAATCAAATAACGACTTTAAAACTCAGTTGCTCTGGTCAAGAGAATACTGCCATTTCAAATTTCAAATTCAAGAAGATAATTGGTCTGTCCGTTAAGGTTGTCTTCATTTTCAGATGAGGCAGATGAATTGATTTTTACCGGCACTGGCCTTCACATACTTATATCCAGCTGCTTTCTTCACTTTTTAATCGGGAGAAAATGAGATTTTGACTTTTTTGGACACATTACGGATGGAAAGGTTCGGATTAATCATTCTGAGCACTGCATTCCGCTGCAAATTGAAGTTTCGGTTACTGCCGGATCCTGGTTTCCGATCAACCGTCAACCGATCACGAATGCGTTTTAAAACGCTACTTATTGTCGATCGAGATATTTTTACGACAGTTTTTTTTACGCACTTGTTGTTCCTTTGACTCCATTTTCAAAACAAAGGTCAAATCTCAAAAAGATGTTACAAATACAGTGAGCTTTCGTTAGCTGTATTGGATTTAAATATATGTTGCCCACACTTGCTAGATTTTGCAGTGCGCATCCCAAGTAACAATTTTAGTTTTATTCCAGCCGTATAGCACTCCTCCCGGCTGTGTTGATAAAACTACATTCAAAACTGTTTTGCCCATCAACACCTTCTCTATGCATCTTTAGAGCCGAAATGTGTACAAAGTGGCCCACTCTGTAGACGGTTGTGAAAATAAATGTATAAAACCTTTATAAGACCACAAAGATTTTGAAAATGTTCTAGTGGAAGATGTTTTGACCACTTGAGAACCTCCATAAAACTCATTGGCTTCTATCAAAACCAGCATAGACCAAAATGGCCACATCTGTCAAACTTCACTGTGATACTGTGGTTGGTTTTTGTTGTTCTGCTTTGTTCGATTCTCTGCCCTTCTGATTCATTCAACAGTAAATAATATCTAAGAAAAAAGTTCTAGTGTGGCGGTAAATTTTGTTTCATAGCAAAGTATTCAAAACAAATTGAGTATCATATTCCAAATCATATGCGCATTTAATTTTATGGTGAGTATTGGCACGACAAAAGCTGAACATGTATGCGCCTCGGAAATTATGCGAGTTTACAACAACAAAACCAAAATTGAATCAAATATATCCGGTGAATTAATCATGAATTTCCTGGAAATTGATGGATTTGAATTACATTTAATATTTGGAGTATTTATTTTTCCACATTTATATGATTTCTTAAATATCATATGGCGATTAGAAGATGTCACAGTTTTTCGAAAAAGCCAAAAAAAGCCTCTTTGCAATGGCTCCTATAAAACTTTTTGGTCATTTGGTGACTTTCCTCAATGCCAATCTGCCGTTTAATGCCTTTACTGGATGCAAAATGGTTTTAAAATGCTTTTTCAACTGACCATATTAAGATAATATTAATGAGTCCTAAAACGGCATTTCAAAACAGCATTTTACGTGTTAATAAAGCCAGAATAAAACCTTTGATAGAAGTAAAAGGAATTTTCAAAGACAAGGTTTTAAGATCGTTGTAAAGAAGCTGTGTAGATTCTCATAAACCTCACTAAAATATAAAACCTATTGACACCTCTTGGTACCATAATAAAACCAAATTGATTTCCAGTGGCGTTCATAAAACTTTAAACAAACTTATTATAAAGCAGGATGGTTTCGGCAATGTTACTTAGAGAACCTTAGTGTCACGTATCCACTAATAATGTGATGTGATGTGAAAGGCAGCCACCACCAGTACAGGACTTGCCATGGCGTACAGTTCCTCCTAATGGCGAGATCAAACTGTACATACATGTAATCCTCACTATTCCGTTGTATGAAGGGCCAAAAACGGGGGTGTGGGCCCATATGCAGGAGCACTTACACCATATCCACGGAAAGGATAGAGATTCTCCTTTCAACGAAAGGCTCTTATTACAGAAAATAAACAGTAAGCAAAACACATTAGGATTTCCGTCTGGTGGTTTAATATAAATATAACTGACAGCTACTGGATTGTTACTGCAAAATAAAAATCGAATGTGTATTAAAATCTAAATAGTCCTGGAAAAGCTGAAAAGCAGAGTTGATCAGTCCTTTCAACATAGATAAAATTTCAATGAAAAGATATTTGATTTGTTTTAATTTTGGAGAATAAAAAGACTATCCTATAGGTCAAAGAAAACAGTTTTAGTGATCGAAGAGCCTGGTTTTATAATTTCTGAAATAAATGGAATATCTTATCATAATACCACTTAACATATATATTTAAATATAATTTTATACTACTTATAACCACATGCCAGTCTTTTATGGAACAGTAGTTGTAGTTCAGAAATATAATTTCAATGAAATTGTTATGCTGCAATACTGAAAAACCAATTGAACATTACAAGCATTAAATTGTCATGCTGACCTGTGCTCTGAAAAACAAAAGTAATTTGAAATACGAAGATATCACAAGGTGTGCTGAAATTATTAATTAAATAAGAATGGTAAATATACCCTGCTTGAACACGATCTTCAGTCGCAGCCACTCACTTCCCTGTTGACAAGCTGACAACATTGCTCAGACTACGCCAACCAGCATCTTCGTACTGAAATGCTGAAATTGTAGATAACTACAGTAGAAAAATTAATTTATGTTATATAAACACAATGGAACTGACCCTTAGCTTTGGTTCTTGACAGAGAATCCCTACTGAGCCATTACGGCACGTCAAGCCGACCAGTTCAGCGCAAGGGGGTGTCATGTAACCACTAATAATCTACAAAAACTCAAGCCTATTGTTCGAAATATGGCTGCTTAAAAGCAATGGTTGACGTAAATGGGTTTGCTTTTAAATTAGTGCTCCACCACAGACTGGATGGTCAAGCTGAAAATGTATATTGTTTTGGCTCTAGAAATACGGCCCCAAGCTCGGTTCCAAGCTAAATTAATCGGGGTGATTAAACCATAGCTTCCAACGAAATCCCTCGAATATTCCGTCAAAATAATACGGTGAATCAAACTAAGAACGAAGATTCTAGTTCCGTAAAGCGAAAAAATGGTGTACTTGGTGTAAGCGAACTCTATGGCGTACTTGGGATCAATTGGGTTACATAAACATATAAATTTAAACATTGTTAAAATCAGTTACAGTTTGCGTGCGTGTACTCCAGCTACCCAGTTCTGTCACACTTCAGGAATAGGGACTTCTGGGCCTGGATCTGTGGTCCCTTCGGGTTATGATAGTAAGTTTTAGAAACATTCATCGTCTAAGCCACCTTTTCGAAGCATTCTGATGACTTTTAAATGAACCCGCTCACTGGACTAAGTTTTTTCTCAGCATTGGGAGTGTGTACAGGTAAAACGCATACATACTACTTTGATCAAAAAGTACACGGAATTTATTCAGGAAATCCCTTCAGAGGACTCCCAATCGACTGCGACACATGTATGCCAGTGACACGTCTGATTCATTAACCAAAATGTCTTGAGCGAATTAAAATAAAGCAATTTCCAACACCTCTGCTATCTCTCTAATGGTCAACATACGGTCTACGGTCATCCATTCGTTGATTTTATTGATTTTTTTTCTTCGGTTTTCGATGTCGATGGCCTACCGCTTCTCTAATTATCGTTCACGGACTCACAGCCACTTCTGAAACGTTTGTACCACTAATAAACGACTGTTTTCTTCAGAGTATCGTTATCGAAACACTTCTATATCATTTGCAATGTTGTTGAACTAAAAAATTCAATAAAAATTCGTTGTTGCGAATTTAATTCCATTTTGAAAACTGTACAAAATCGAGTACAATCGCAGATATATTCAAAATAGCGTAATTTTTACAAATGTCTTGCTATCAGGCTAAAAATTTCGTAGAATGTCAATGATGAGGCAACAAAAAAAACCTTAACTTTGGCGCCACACGGTGGTGGTTCCGGGAGCTTTTTAATCAAGATGGTACATGCAAGCTCGAACAAAACAATTTAAATTTATTGCATAACCTTTCAATGTAAATTACGTTGGAATCACTTTGCACACTAGCGCTGCCTAGCAAAATTTTTGCTAGATTATATTTGACAGAATGACATCTTTCTTCTCACCAATCAAAACAAAATCTATGGTGCCTTGTTTTAGGATATTGCTACTTGATGTCTCGGTCGAGAACATGATTATGCACAGGTAAATGAGTCAACGTTGAACGTCTGTCTTCTTTAAGCGTTCCTTAAATCGTTTGAGCATTCTTGAGACAAAAGTATATACTACTCCAGGTTATGATCAAACATTTTTCCCGGTTGCTGTTCTGATTCAGTTCCATTTTTTTCTACTGTTGTATGGTTACATTCCACATTTATGGTCTGTTTATAAAATGCGTTACTCCGTGTTTGAGCAAAATAAGGTTACTTTGCTTCGTTTCTAGGAGCAGTTGCGTGCAGTGAAGGTAAATGTTCTATATTTTGATATTATTTTCATAACATTTCTCATTTTTCATATCGACCAAATTGAGTACACGTGGCCAAATGAAATCCTACCATCTTGGCAATCTACTTTGCCGTCTGCTGGGCGAGCAGCGAACTCGTTATCACTCGTTCTTTGGCGTACATTTTCACAAAATTGCAATAAAACAATTCCAATGCTCTGATGCAGCACTGCGAAGTAAACATTTACAACAACACAGTCAACAGAAATAAGTCTTCTGCTAAACAAATGAACCCAATATTAAAGTTTAAACACTTTCGCATTTTTTAACTGCTCTGTATGTGAGTGGTCTCAACGGTATCCTTACTGTTGTTATAAATGGGTTAAAATCGAACATCGTCAGTAATATTGAAATAATTTACTAGTCGTCACATGGATTCGTACCGTTTGCCAAAACGAACCAAGCTGCCAACTCAACCCTTTATCCAACATCCCAGTGATTTCTCATGTACAGAGGACTTATCGGCTTCGAATAAAGCGTGTATTCCGTCAACACACCTCTACGCCTTTCTCATTTAACGTGCACTCGAATGGAACTGGTGCATACATTGCCTTAGTTAGATATTGCCAGTTTGGTTGACATCTGTTGGTTATCTGTGTTATTACAGCTGATTAAAATGGAGGAGCAACCTCGGGTTGTGCTCGGGTCATGCTCAAGCTCTCAGGCAAATCCCAAAGTCTAAGACGCAAAAATCACCGATCAGCAGAATTTAAAATTCACTGCTTTGTCGTTCAGAGTTGTTCATGGGTATTATTGTTCTATTGTCTGCGGTGTATGGAGAACTAACAAGATGTAAACAAGAAATCAACGTTTGAGCAATTTATTTAAGTTTTGAGTTAGAAGAATCTTTTGGTATTGTGAGTATATGAGCTGTGAAATTGTCTTAATTAGTTCAAAGTCTTAATTAGTTCATATTATCGTTCTTCTTTTTCTTAGCTTTTCAAGCTTATTGCTTTTACAATTAACTTATTGCTTGCCCTCAACTTATTGTTCTAAATGCATTTCCACAGTTATTAATTGGGAACTTTCAATGCCATTTTTGCATTAGTATGGTTGTGTGGCAAGTTAAATTATAAGTACAATTAATAAGTATATTCATAATATCTTATGCTTCTTTTATTAAAGCAAATGTTTTTTTTTCATTAAAAAAGAAATGATTTCTACATTTGTCTGTAAAAGAAGCAAATAATGTAGGAAACTAATGTTCGTGCAGCACCTACACCAGGGTTATAACACATATAGAAATCTCATGTCTTCATTTTGTTGTTTTTTTTTTTCTTTATTAAAGAGACTTTTAGCCTCCTGGGCTAGTTCGTCTCTTAACTTGATTTTGTTCTTTCTTCTTGTTTAGAATTCCAAGCTTATTTCTTATTGAAATTAATAAGTCGCTGGCTTTCAGTTTTGTGTTCAAGGTACATTTTGACAGGAACACTTTGAGCTCTTCAAACGGCTTAACCGTTCCTTCATTTGTATGATTGAGTGCTTAGTATAATCATACTCTTTGTTCAGGGAGTCGAGTAGTTCTTCCTTACGATAAACCAGATGAAAAGTCAAATTCAGACACCTCCAGCATGGTATGGCTTTGTAGCTCTGCCTTAACAGACTATAAAGCTAAGAGTGGTGCTGTTTTAATACCGATTAACTTAATTTCTAGATCATTAATTTTCTGATTTTTGCCATTTTCCAACAAACTTCCGAGTTTTTTTTCGCAGTTTAATGAACCGAAGTTAAATTCCATTGTACCACCGTTGTACAATCTCCCATTTTTAGCTCATAACTATTTGAAACATTCAAGCAGCTACCGTAACTCCATATAGAGTTTCACTACATGCAACCAGCGCGTAACTTGATGCAAAAGAAACCCTCCAAGGGTTCTAATTTAAAATCTTCTCCGTAAAATTCGTACCCCCCTCTGACATGCAAATACTCTCCTCCATAAATCAGATGTTCCATGTGCAGTCGGCATAACTGCTGAGCTGTTGCATTTCTCTCAGTGTCACTGTTCCTGCTGAGTATCACTTTTCGAGCTGTGGAACTTGAGGCTCTTGCTAGACAAAAGAAGACGTGGTTTGCGACAATCCACCTATCAGGGTGGTTGTGATCATATCAAATTTGCTTGTCCTGCCATTCTCAAACCACGAAAAGATTACACGATACAACTAGTCACGCAAACCTCGCATAAGACCTATCCACCTATCCGTCTATCAGGTTCCACCTTGCTCCAACCACCGTTTACGAGTAGCAAGCTTTTCTTGTGTCCGTGAATTGTTGAGAAGAGCTTTGCTCCAGCACAACACAAGCAACCAACCATCAACCGAACGGACAACCGGAGAGACACGCTACACACAATAAGAATAACACTGGCGCTGGTCGCCGGTTTCAGTTATGAATGAACTTTTGATTGGATTACATCGTTGCTAGCGACGACGACGACGACGGCGATTCCAAGATTCCGCTCGCGCAATATAACACCCTTTAAGTCGGTATAGATCTGGCTTTACAACTTCAGCCATCGATCTTCGTAGGCGCCGCGATTCGGTTTCGATCGCAATACAAAAAACAACGCAGCGCGTGTGAAAGTGACTCATACTTGTGAAAAAAAAGTGGTTGAGATCTTTCCGGGTCTATTATTGAAGTTATTAGAAAGCGATTGGCATATCGCTTACGCAGATCGGAAAAATAAAAGTGAAAAGTGTTGGGCTTTTGCGAGTCCCAAACGAACGGGTGGTGTGGAATCAGGTTTGAAGAGTTCCGAAGCCAACATGGCAACCGATATCCTTTCGACGGATTTCGATCGGTTGAGGCTGAAGACCAAAACCGTCGGTGGCGAAAGGATCAAACGGGCAAAGGACAACAATGAGGATATCGCCGTGCTGAGCATGTTCCTGCCGGGAGCTACGGCTGCGAAAGAGAATGCCAACTTTCGATGTCACCTGGGCATCGAGTGCCGGTTGGACGACTGTCGCGACACGACTCCAGGTATGATGAAGCGGGAAAAATGTTAGCTATCGGAGGATAATGTTGAAGATTTTCTGGGTTGGTACCAATGGTAGAATAATTGGTTTACATAGTTTACAAATGTAATAAAGTGTAGAACTGAAATACAACAGTTAATGTGCATCAAATCGGTTGAGGATATGGTAAAAGCTGCCTAAAATGCTTCCTATCTGGAGCTTCAAAAAGGACTTCTTTCGGTAAAACAATACCAGAAATTGAAACATTCGTTTTTCAAACATGCGCCAGAAAAATACTGAAACTTGATATATTCCGTGAAACATACTACCGATTTTAATTAGTTAGAGGGCATTTTACTTTGTTCTACTGTTTGTTATTAGTACAAACAGGAAATAACAGGGAATATTTTTACTAAGATATTTTTTTCATTTGATTCAAATATAGACTGTTCTGAAAAATAGTACACTTTCTTTATCAAATAAAAAAGACCATACTGTGATTTTTGATGATCTTATTCTCGAAATTTGGAAATAACAATGTTTTCTTTCCATTTTCATTTCAATTTGCTTGATTTTTCGTAGGGTAGACGAGTTCTCTAACTTTTCCCTTAACACTACTCACAAGCTTCTGTACAGTGCTTTTTCCTACCATTTTCACCCCTTTTGGCCAATCTTTCCTCAATTTTGCAACACTATCCGCTGGTTTCATTTTGTTTTTTCAGCTTCGGCTTCGCCAAAGTCCAGAAAGTTTCGATAGGGCGATTCTCTGGGCAGTTTGGTAGATTCATCTCCTTTGGTACAAATATGATATTGTTAATTTTGTATCCTATATGATATTGTTCCTTTTGTGCCTTTTGTAGTAATTGCAGGAAGCAAGACCAGGCCAAACGATTGTAGGCTTGTTATGCTGTTTGATCAAGGGTAGCAACTTTTTTCGCATTTTTTTGTCTGTTGTAATGAATGAATGAGATATTTTTCCACATCCCCATACGGCCTGCCACACCATTACCTTCTTGGCGAATTTTTTGGTGTAAATTGCTTTCACTGATCCAAGAACATCCTTTCCCTTCGGCAAGGTATAAAACTGTGCTCCCGGCTTAGTTTTATAATCGAGTTTTATGTAGGTTATTTCGTCCATGATAACACAGCCCGTTGTTTATGGTCAGCAGTTTGTCGTACAGCTTTCGAGTCCTCTGTTTCACAGATTCAGCCTGTTTGGTACTACGTTTTGACTGCTTCTGCTTTCGATAAGTCTGCAGGCCCATTGTCTAATTGTAACGCATAACATTAGTCGCCTTACCTTTCTGTCGATTTTAGGGTCAGCGGGACCGGGTTTTCTACCCCGTCTCGGGGAATCTTCGAAAGAGCACTGTTGTTGATACTTCTCTAATGTGGTTTGAACTGCTCCGACGCTAACACCTTCCTTAGCCAGTTTTCTGATCGAAAAACCACCATTTTCAAACTTGCGTGCGAAAAATTGAAAAAAAAAATGACAACATCACTTTAATTTGGATGGAACAAGAGGACACAGCAATAACTTGGTTGAATACTGTGCGTATTTAGAATTGACAGTTAATCATTAGTGTATTTATAACACAGAGAACAGACATCCAAGCTAGAGTGCCCAACGTGTGTATATTTTTGTAAGTGTCATTTTAAAATTACAGCTCGTTTCCGTTAGTTTTGGTGAATCGTATGTTGATGGCGCCACTTTCCCACCTTGAGATTTGACAGCCTGTCAATTTTAGTATGGTGAAACCTAGACTAGGTGGCGTTGTTTTTTCAACGGTTTGCTTTTAAAAGTTTACACAGTAAATTTGGGGAAAAATGTTCGAGCCTGGATGTCTGTTCTCTGTGTTTATAATTATCGGAAGTCTATAAAGACCACATAGGTGAAAACTAGCACCTTTAAGGTAGTTTCAAAAGCGAAATATATAATTTAGGCTTAAAAAACATTATTTCCCTTTTAATCATATTAAAATATTGACCATACAAAAGCAATATTAAGGAACAGTTCTTGTTTCAAATACGGGTGCTTCGTTTCGGAAACTTTTCAACTAATTGATAAACCTGTAAGTTATTACCTTGATGCTGATTACCTTGAAGTTGATTACCTTTTATAACATTTTAATTATTGTATTTCTGATATTTTTGCCTCAACGAGATTCATCCTTGGCCAAAAAGTCGGTCAAATTTGCTTGACACCAGTTTTGGACCAATCTCAGACCCCCTTCCTCCCTCGTAGACTTTCCTCCATATTTTTTTTTTTTAATTTTGTATTGACCGTAGACTTTGGTCACTCTCCGCTCCCCAGAAAACTCTACGTGGATTATGAACAGTCCCAAACCATCATGGTTTTGAACCGTGGAATGTTTCTGTCGCTATCTGAGATGTCCTTTGTCCTGCAGGCCCACAACCTGTCGTTTTGGACATAATGAGACTTCTGCAGGACAAATAACTTTTCAACGGAAAAGACAAAGTCTCGTCTGGCCTGTCGCGATAGTATGATAGTTACTTTTACAAGCCTTTCCTTCTTGGAAGGTTCCGAAACTCCGTGAACATTACGTTTCTTGAAAGCTTAGCATCCCATGTAATGTTAAGGCATGGTCGATTTTGAGACATTAAGATCAGCGACCATTTTACGTACAGAGTGTTGTGATTTTCGTCGAATTGGTTCCCTGGCGGTCATAATCGCTGAATCTTTTCGGCCGAATTTTTTTCCGGTCATCCAAGGAGGAACTCTCACGATATCTCGCTTTACGTCCAGGTTCTTCAAAATCTTGATAATAGCGCCTGGGCACTCTCCTTTCAAAAACTGTTTCATCACTACAGCACGAAATTCTGTCGTCGTTGATAACAAAAATGGACACTAAATGAAAATATTCAAACAGAACTTTCAATAGTTTGTGTAAACACAGTGCAAGATTACACCAATACATAGAAAGTGTATGAAGGGTAGCTTCACCACTACGACGAGATGAAAAAGTGTACGATTATATAGATCATTGCACGATGGCGTCATCAGTGCAGTTTTGACAGTTCAGGAAGCTTGTTTACGTGGACATAGAATATTTTCAGTTAGCTTGGTTTGAGATTTTGTGCTCTAAACTTATTACGATTGAAGTAAAATTGCGGGGTAACAGACACCAGTGCTTATTTTTAAATCATTTCCTGAATCTAATCGTACAGAATCCAGAAAAAGCCAATTGAAATATTCGATTGAGCGGTTCAATTTCTAACACCTTCAAAACAAGCTCCCTGAACTGTCAAAAAAGTGAGGTTAATACATTCGGTGCAATGATCAATATTGGACCTAGGGATGAGACAGCTCTACTCAGAGATGCTTTGATGCAGCGAGTAACTCGCGAATAACTCAACAAAGCTTAAAATTGAATCAATCTTCATAGGTCCTTATCGGTTGCCAGGATTTAAAAAATCTGCCTTTCAATTTGTTGCAAGAATTCTGGACATTTGCTAATCGCAATATAAGATGGAACAACGGTGAACCCTATTTCCTGACTATGAGGGCTCTAGGAATATTTAAGATATGTGATACGTGATACGGACGGCTTTATGGAATTCCAATTATCAGGTATGGTAACGACATGTAGAGGTTGGCAATTTGTTAAACATCGATTCTAAGAAGCTTGTTTGTCTCTTCTCCTGACCCTGTTCCTCATCAACAGTTCATAGTCCGACCATCTGACGGAATGATGCTACTATAGCAAATAGCAGGTCAAGGCGAAAGTGATGGGTTTAATCAAAGTATGACTTACTTGTAGACATCTCCAAATTCCATGCCATTAATCCAAATCTTCAAATAATGACCTAATTGAAGATAACTTCTTCTCGAAAAAGGCAAAGGCTTACGCGAATAGTAGTAAACACGATTGTAAACAAATTCTTCGAGCATATCCGATTTGTAGTTTGAGCTAATATAGGTTACTTTCAAAATCAGGGTTAAATAAAGAAAATTAAAAACATTGAAAATTGCTTGTGTCTAATTGTGTACACTCGAGACCTCATGTACTAATGTGCGGTTTGTTTGACAGGGGCTGTGCAAAAACGAAGAGAAAACTAATTACAATGCTCGCTTGCTGAGCAACGTGAGTTACTCGAGGTACCTCGAAAGCAACTCTGGAATTGCTCGCGATAAGGAGCTGTCTTGCCCCTTATATTAAACAGGATTTGTTAATAAACCACATAAGCTCATTTTTTTTAAATCTCCATACCTTTTTTTAAAAATTTTGTACTAAGCGTAGACTTTAGTCAAACATCCTCCCTCTCCCTATAAAAGTCCACGTGGTTTATGAATAGTAGATAAAGTTTAACCAAACAATGTTTAAAGGTAAATTATTGTTTTTTTGCAAACTAATTTGCAAACCATTTTGGCGGAAAAAAATCTGGAAAGACATCCAATCATAATAACAACACATCCAAATGCAAAACTCTGAATGTCAGACTCTTCAAGACAACTGGACACCTCACTCGATAAATGCAAATTTCCACTAGTTGATGAAGGAAAATCGTTTGAAAGCGCTCATCTGCTTTACTTGTGTTTACTAAGCATGGAAAATAGAAACTAATTTTGGGAAAATCCTGAGTCTTTTCGTTTCATTTTTGATGGATTCTATAACTATATCATAGAAACATCAAATTGTACATTTTATATTTTATAAATCATTAGCATTAGTATAAGCATTGACGTTTGCACACCTTGTGTATGGATAATTTGTTGAAGGCATGTTACATGTCACCATAAACGTATACAGTTACTGATACGTTTCTTCAAGCAATAATCTTCACGAAGGCATTCCTCGGTCGCTCACCTGACCACGTCCATGCAACCGTTGGAGATAGGGAGGATTTGGTATCTACTTTCGGGGGACCCACGTAGTCTTCAGTAAATATCAAAAGAAAAGGGAAATGAATAGTCGGAGAGAATAATTAAACAGAGGGTTTTGTTTGGTGTACAGACCAAAAGTTTACTTAAAATTGGTCGTTGGGAGCATCTAGTCTAAGAAGGCTAAGTGATGCTCAATTTTTCTTTAAACGGTTGGGACTTAAGCAATCACTTTAGTCCTAGCCCCATGTGGCTAAAGGTTATAGCGTAATTACTCTTTCTCTGAAAAGAGAAGAATGCCTGAAAAACACTGTCGAAAATTATCGTGATAGCATTTAAAGCTAAACATAGCTTCGAAACTTTAAAGCATTACAATACATTATTGAGCGATTACAGCCTTCAAAAACGCACGAAGCCTGACCGAAAGGAACAATCAAGCTGTTTTTTTAAGAAGCAACAAATTGTATTTGATCAATGGCATAAAGTAAAAAGCTCACCGGTATTGTAGATCATCTTTTCTAAGATGTAAAACATCGCCTTCAAACAAATATCTTTGGATTCCAAATGGTAGCCACCATGTTCGGTCTCCTCAGGTGGAACGTCGCAATCAGTGCTGTAAATAGTCATTTTAGCAATTGGATAAATTTACCGATAACTGAATATATGATAAAATTGTAGTTCTTGACTAATTCTACAACTTTGTCTAACAGGGCAGTGCCCTAACCGGTATATATAAGTGTTATGTTCACTGTTATATTCAAATGATATTCAATGATGAGTATCATTTGAATATTAAGATATTGCTCTCTCACTTCTTAGGTTTTACAGTTAGAACAATACATTACGAACCAAATTTATGAAAATAATCAAGCAAAAACAATTTCTTCATACGTGCTATTGTGGAAATCAGCCTCTGGAACTAGTTGTTTGCAAATTTAGAGTATTGGGTCTAAATGACTACCCTAATAAACATGTACCATACAGGAACGATATTATAGATCGTATGACCATACCACTAACAGTTGGGATGATACCTCGAATTGGTGGTTAGGCACTTCTTATGGTTATTGTTTATGCGGGTATTTACAGCACTTGTCGCAATTTATTTGGCTTCCAATGCAGTTCCCTTTCAGTACAGTTTCTTGAACGGTAGCGTGGTGGCGTAGTGCCATACAGTGATGTCCATATCCTCAGTGTGGTAGAGAGAGATTTGAAATTTTCCACACAATCTTCCTACCTCAACGAGAGCTCTCCTCTCTTGTTTATATTCACCCCCGTGTTTGCATGCGGGTAGCGCATGTGAGTGAAGAAAAATGGTTTTTATTCACACTACACTCGATCGTTCTAGAGTAAGAAGAAGAGCTCTCAAATTCACAGAAGCGAATCCAGTTAAATTCTCTGACGCATGCGCCCCAGTGAGCTCACTGGTGTGGGATCTTCTGCTAATATACAGCAGTGATTGCAAATTCGATTTGACGCTACATAACAAAGGAAGAAAGAATAATATTACTTCCCGCTTCCTTTTTACGGACATTTTCTGCAACTCCGAAGATGTTTTAACTTTCAATCGCACTAGCGAGTCACAGAGAGAGCACTAGTGCGTTCTCGCCCCAGTGTGCGCGGCAATGATCGCAAGCGAGAGCACGTGGGCGAAGACAGATGAGAGCACGTGAGCGCGATTGTTTAAAGGAGAGTGTGGTTCACTCACTCCAAGCAATCCCATCACCGGCGCACACTTTCACTCTGTCTATTTTTCACCTAATAAAAGAGCACTTTACACCCCACTTCGTTCAGCGAAAGAAGAAAGTTCGTTCGATCCAGCGCTCCGTTATTTGGAAGATTTATTCGAGTGCAATCCTTGGAAATAACTAGTTTTTTTTCTCAAAATATACTCACTTCAGTGAGTAGAGCAAAAGTGAGTCCTTTTTTCTAAGAAGGCAGTGTGGTTTTCCAGTGAAATAGGAAAATCAAGCAGTGCTTGCTGGCGAATTATCTTCCCGCTTATTTTCGCTTCATCTCCGCGTGGTGACGCTAACCAGCGATACACTACTACACCGCCAACGGTCATCCGACAGCGTTGAGCGAGTACACCCGAAGGCGATCGCTTCAGCGCACCGCTCCCCGCTCCCCGCATAGAAGTGCGACGGCCACGCATACGGTGCGTCAGCAGCAGCAGCAGCAGCAACAGAACAGTAATTTAGTTAAGTTTTTTTTTTCCTGTCCCTCATCCCACTAGAGTTTAATTTGTGTGTTCTTTGTTTGTGTGTGTGTGTGTGTGTGTGTGTGTGTGTGTGTGTGTGTGTGTGTGTGTGTGTGTGTGTGTGTGATTTAAATTTTTGGGAGCGTGCGACGCTCCCACGAGTAAGGCAAATCGTGCATGTTGAAGAGGTTTCTTCGACATGGACGGTTTGGCTGAAAAAGTGCCTTTGCCACCCGATGATGGGGAGGCACAAAAAATATTCAGACCGCGATCGTATCCGGTTGACTCGGTCGGTCCATGGGTTGTCTACTTTCAGCCCAAAATGAAGCCTTTGAATGTGTATCAAATCACTACTGATCTGACGAAGCGATTTTCAGCGGTGACAGAGATCACGAAAGTAAAATTTAATAAACTCCGTGTTGTCGTCTCTAACCTGAAGCAGGCTAATGAGATTGCTTCCTCCCAGCATTTTACGCTGGAATATCGCGTTTATATTCCAGCTCGTGATGTGGAGGTTGTAGGAGTGGTCACAGAGGCGAGTCTGTGCCCTGAAATTTTGGAGAAGCGGGCGGTTGGCCGATTCAGGAACCCTCTTCTCCCCCCAGTTCAGATACTGGAAGTACGAAAATTAGTTAAAATATCGCACAGCGAGGGTAAGAAAAAAGTTACCCCCACAGACTCATTTCGGGTAACCTTTTCTGGCTCTGCCCTTCCTCAGTTCTTAGAACTGTACAAACTTCGGCTACCTGTGCGGTTGTTTGTACCCCGGGTAATGATTTGCCAAAACTGCCAGCAGATGGGGCATACGGCCTCCCATTGCGGCAATAAGGCACGCTGCTCAACTTGCGGGGAGAAACATGAGGCTGGTCCCTGTGCAGATAATACACTAAAATGTGTTTTCTGCAAGGAAACTCCTCCTCATGCTCTCTCGTCGTGCCCGGTGTATAAACAACGCGGGGAAAAATTGGAACGTTCTCTGAAACAACGTTCAAGGCAATCTTTTGCAGAAATGCTTAAGAAAGCTTCGCCACCCGATACCAATACAAATCCTTTCGCTCCTCTTTCAGATGACGAGTCTGATTCGGATTTGGTTGAGGAGGGGACATCTTTTAGTTGTCCGGGAGGTGCTCCACGGAAGCGAAGACGCATCCGAGCTGTGAAAGCAGCTGAACAGAAGCCTCAAATCCACATGCCCAATTCAAAGAGCAGAGAAAAGAAGGATAATCCGAATCCTCCTGGTTTTCGTAGTGCCAACTACACACAGGATTTCCCATCTCTCCCGGGGACATCTAAATCCCCTGATGCCCCGATTTTAAGAACAGAAGCCCCCCCTTCATCTGGGCTATTCTCGTTCGATGATATTGTGGAAGGTATTTTCAAGTACCTCGAAATGTCTGACCCTCTTAAAAGCATTGTTATGGCAATGCTTCCCACTGTGAAAACTTTTTTGAAGAAATTAACATTAAAGTGGCCGATCCTTGCAGCTATCATTTCCTTCGATGGATAATTTGCCAAAAGAGGTCGGGGATTTGATCACTGTTCTGCAGTGGAATTGTCGAAGTCTTATTCCTAAATTGAAATCATTTGAATTTTTAACTCACAATATCGGTTGTGATGCATTTGCTCTTTGTGAAACATGGCTTTCAGCCGAAATCGATCTTCCGATTCACGATTTCAACATTATTCGGCTTGATCGTGAGGATTCACGTGGACGAGGAGTACTTTTGGGGATCAAAAAGTGCTACTCCTTCTATAGAGTGAATTTTCCTCCAATTCCAGGTATTGAAGTTGTCGCATGTCAGGCTGTTATTAAAAATAAAAGCCTTTGCATTGCTTCTGTGTACATTCCTCCTAGAGCACCAATTAACCGAAAACAACTTTCAGATATTTGTTCGGTTCTGCCTGCTCCGCGGTTGGTCATGGGAGATTTTAACTCTCACGGTACAGGCTGGGGAGAACTGTACGATGACAACCGGTCTTCTTTGATATATGACCTCTGTGACAACTTCAATATGACAGTTCTCAACAATGGAGAAGTTACACGCTTGGCTGGTCCACCCTCACTTGGTAGTAGGTTAGACCTCACACTTTGCTCGAATTCATTATCGTTGGACTGCACGTGGAATGTGATCCAGGATCCCCACGGTAGTGATCATTTGCCTATAAAAATTTCGGTTGCCACCGGGCTCACTCCACCGGCATCCATCAACGTCACGTATGATCTAACTCGTAATATCGATTGGACAAGGTTCAAGACAGCAGTAGATGAAGCCTTAACAACGGTAGAAGGGCTTCCACCGCTGGAGGAATATAACTTCCTCTCCAACCTGATTTTGGAAAGCGCGCTTCAAGCTCAAACTCGACCAGTCCCAGGAACGTAATTTCGCAGGAAACCTCCTTCCCCATGGTGGGATCAGCAATGCACCGAGGTTTACCGCAAAAAGTCTGACGCGTTCAAAGTTTTTCGTAGACGTGGAACACCTGAGCACTTTGAAAGGTACACGGCTCTCGAACGAGAATTTAAGAGCCTCATCAAGGCCAAGAAACGCGGTTACTGGCGACAATTCGTGGACGGGTTATCGCGCGAAACGTCGATGAGTACCCTTTGGAATACGGCGCGAAGATTGCGTAACAGAATTACGAACAACGAAAACGAGGAGTACTCGGACCAATGGATCCTCAAATTCGCGCGAAAAGTTTGTCCAGATTCTGTGCCAGCACAAATGTTTCCTCGCGAAACAACGAATTCGATAGATGAGATTAGCCAACCCTTTTCAATGGTAGAACTCTCTCTCGCACTCCTTTCGTGTGGCAATACGGCTCCAGGAGCTGACAGGATCAAGTTCAACTTGCTCAAGAACCTCCCAGACGTCGCGAAGAGGCGCATGTTGAACTTGTTTAATCAGTGTCTGGAACTCAACATTGTACCGAATGATTGGAGACGGGTGAGAGTTATTGCCTTTCAAAAACCTGGTAAACCCGCGTCCGACCACAACTCCTATCGACCCATCGCGATGTTATCTTGTATTCGAAAGTTGTTGGAGAAAATGATCCTTTTCCGTCTGGACAAATGGGTTGAGACGAACAACCTGCTTTCAGATACTCAATATGGTTTCCGTAGGGGTAAGGGAACGAACGACTGCCTCGCGTTGCTTTCCACAGATATTCAGTTAGCTTTTGCTAAAAAAGAGCAAATGGCTTCTGTATTCTTGGATATCAAGGGGGCTTTTGATTCAGTATCTGTTGAAGTTCTCTCAGATAAACTCCATGCTTGTGGTTTTTCACCATTAATGAACAATTTTTTGTACAATTTGCTGTCAGAGAAACATATGAGCTTTTCTCATGGAACCTCTACAGCTTTTCGATTTAGCTACATGGGTCTCCCCCAGTGATCATGTTTAAGCCCTCTTTTGTATAATTTTTATGTCAAAGACATTGACGGTTGTCTAGGTGACAACTGTACGTTGAGACAACTTGCAGATGACGGCGTAGTGTCTGTCACGGGACCCAATGGGGTCGATCTACAAGGACCCTTACAGGATACCTTGGACAATTTGTCTACTTGGGCTCTAGAGCTAGGTATCGAATTCTCTACGGAGAAAACTGAGTTGGTAGTTTTTTCTAAGAAGCATAACCCTGCACAACCGAAACTTCAAATTTTGGGTACACCGATAACTCATTCCATGTCATTTAAATATCTTGGGGTCTGGTTCGATTCAAAGTGCACCTGGAGATCTCACATTGAGTACCTGAAGCGAAAATGCCAGCAAAGGGTCAATTTTTTCTGCACAATTACCGGGACCTGGTGGGGAGCGCATCCGCAAGATCTTCTAACGTTGTACCGGACAACGATTTTGTCGGTTATGGAATACGGTAGTTTTTGCTTTCAGTCAGCGGCTCGGTCGCACATCATTAAACTGGAACGTATTCAGTATCGGTGTCTTCGTATCGCGTTAGGCTGCATGCACTCGACTCACACCATGAGTCTTGAAGTGCTGGCTGGCATGTTGCCACTCTCAGATCGGTTTACAGAGTTATCTCTCCGGCTCCTCACCAGGTGTGAAGTTATGAACCCCCAGGTGATCGAAAATTTTGAGAAGCTCCTAGAGTTGAATCCTCAAACCCGCTTCATGAGCTTGTATCATTTGTACATAACACAGGATGTCAACCCTTCGCTTAATATTCCCAATTGTGTTTGCTTGTCCGACTTCGGAAATTCGGTTCATTTTGATTTATCCATGAAACAGGAGCTTCGTGGAATCCCAGAGCATCATCGTCCTATGATTGCTCCGGTGATATTTGCTGCAAAGTTTGGCCTAGTTGATTCCACTAAAACGTTTTTCACTGACGGGTCTTTGATAGAGGACTCCGCTGGCTTTGGTGTATACAATGAAAATTATAGCGTCGCTCGTAAACTTCAAGCACCTTGTTCGGTTTTTGTCGCGGAATTGGCAGCAATTTATTTTTCTTTAGAAACTGTTGCCTCTTTTACACCGGATCAATACTTCATTTTCACGGATAGTCTTAGTTCTATAGAGGCTATTCGCTCCTTGACGCCGGTAAAGCACACCTCCTATTTTCTTATGAAAATACGAGGTCTTCTAAGTGCTTTATCTTCACGTTCTTTTATTATCACCTTTGTGTGGGTCCCTTCTCATTGTTCGATTCCTGACAATGAGAAAGCGGACTCGCTTGCAAGGGTGGGCGCTATGGAAGGCGATATTTATGATCGACAAATCGCCTTCAACGAATTTTTCTATATTTTTCGTCAGATATCACTCGATAGCTGGCAGTATAAATGGAGTAGAGGAGACTTGGGGCGATGGCTACATTCTATCACTCCAAAGGTGTCTAAGAAATGTTGGTTCAGGGGATTGGATGTGGGTCGAGACTTCATTCGTGTGATGTCTCGCCTCATGTCCAATCATTATTCTTTAAACGCTCATTTGTTCCGTGTTGGGCTGGGAGACAGCAATCTCTGTGAATGCGGACAAGGTTACCAAGACGCAGATCACGTTATTTGGTTTTGTGCTGAGCATCGTGGAGTCAGATCTGAGCTGTATGATTCCCTTCGGGCTCGAGGTAGACAACCCAATGTACCGATTCGAGACATTTTGGCTGCGCGCGATCTGGAGTTTATGAAACTCATTTATGTGTTTTTGACTAACATTAGCCTTAGATTGTAGTTTGATTAACTTACTTGTTTAGGTTAAATTTGTGAGGAATGTGTGCGCCAGTGTGTGAGTGTGGTTGTGTGTGTGTGTGAGTGTAAATGTGTGTGTGTGTGTGTGTGTGTGTGTGTGTGTGTGTGTGTGTGTGTGTGTGTGTGTGTGTGTGTGTGTGTGTGTGTGTGTGTGTGAGTGAGTTATTCTTTTTTTTTTTAAATTAAAAACGTTCAATTAAAAAATTGTAATTTGAAGTTCTAGATATAAGAAAACCATTGTTCCTTATGCTTTGTTCAAAATTTCCACCCCAATTTTCCCATCCTTAAAATTGTTATTCCTATTAACCTCGAGACGACCGCGAGTAATCGGTTCTACCCCCTTAACCTTAGTTCTAAGATAACTGATGTATATAAACATGAAAACTTGGCTCTGTAAAGTTGATTCGATTGAGCCTGTACAAATAAATGAATTCGTAAAAAAAAAAAAAGAGCACATTGCTTTATCTGAGCTGAGTTATGGTTGTATCCTCTGTGAAGGTACAAATCTCACGCACTTTGTGCGAAATGCCATCTCTGGTCCCACATAACCAAAACAAACGTTAACACATACACTACGAAACACCAGGTTTGCTGTAACCGTCACTTTCAATAAATGAATAAATGTTTTATTTGAATATTTTGTATCGAACAAAAAGGTTTGCTTTCGCGAAATCGACGGATCAAAAGAAAAACACGGCAATTCAATGCTGTGATCATCAGTTAATTTAAAAAAATATTAGTACACGACACTGACGAAGTCTGCACAATGTAGACGAAATACGCGTATCTCTCAAGATAAGCAATAAAGGTAGTTGGAATTAAAAGGAAATTACGAACCTCTCTTCTCATTTTCTAGTTAGCTAATTTTTGTTCATTATCATACACATTAATAAAACGCCACAAAACATAAAAGTTTACATTACCTATCGTGTCAAGTTCTGAGACATTTCATACATTCTTTTAAATTAAGGGGTGAGTCGCTCAGCACAATATCTCATGAGCCCATTTTTCTTAGTGTGCCTTTAAACGATAAGATGTTCCGACCCTAGTGCCAATATGTGTGCCCATATATGCCGCGGATATTTGACACTTCAATCGTTATGTTCTGGCTACGCCAAACAAATAAATCAAAACAACGCCACAACAATTTACAACGTCAATTTTCCAATTGCCATGTTATATCTTCAAAAAGTACAAATGTCACCAGTGTGCCACAGAGTGCCAAACATGTTCCGTAATGGTGTAAAATTTTCTACTACGGCGTGCCTGGCACACTGTTCTAAGCGACTCATCCCTTGTCTTAAATATTGTTTGCTGCTTTATGTGGAATGAAGTATAATATACATCACAATAAAACTACAATTTTACAATTTCCATTTACCCATATAGCACAGAAGAAAAAATATGTATTTTATTCAACCACATTAATCCAGAGATATTCTGTGGAAGCCAACAAAAACCTCGTGCAACATTCCATGTTTTTTCTCTATTCTCCCGTTGGCGGCATTTAAGTCTTAAACAATCTTCAAAACTTTTATTAATCATCCGTTAATCTTAGAGCTTAACAATGACAAAAAAAAAACTTAATTTCCCTATTATTCACGAAAGCCAGTTTTATTTTTTTTGATCGTTTGATTAAAACCACGAAAACTCAAACGATTGACCCAATGAGTAACTCAGAACGACTAAAGTTTCTTATTTAAACAACATCAACGCTGACTCAATATTCCTATCCCAAAAAAACGACATGACAGGTTAAACGAGACCAGCTCTCCATCATTTCCATTAGAATGTTCAACTCTTGCGTCATATTAACTTCCACCTGCACCGATTCAATCATTCCCACATGAATTCGGCATAAACAAACACTCCACAATTCCACCAAACACAAGTTTGAGGCTAAGTGGCTAATCGTCCAAATTTTGCACACGCCAGTTCGAATCCCATCGCCAAGATTTGCGGTGACGAAGACGAGAACGGCATGCTCATGCACACTGACTGATTCATGCCAACACCCGCGAAATTGTGTATGGGATTACTATGCAAATTCTTCCCCCCCATCCCATCCAATCCACGCCGCCGTGTTGTGCAGAATAGTTTGTGATCTTCACGTGTTACACATGCAGTACGCAGCCCACATACCTGGGCGGTCGTCGAATTAATTCCGCTCTCTTCTGAAGCGACGCTTCAATCGAACGGAGAAAAAAGCGTTCTGCTTTTTTGTGACCACCGCCAGGTACAAGGTTTCCGAGTTGTGATCTTTCTTTTTTTTGCGTCAAAGCAAGAGCCATTGACAGAAATCAGGCGTGGGCGCTTCGATCGCCACCGTGCGATCGCATTCAAGGAAGTCGGTGATATTTTGCAAAACGCAGCAATATGTTTATGGTCATCATTCGCGCGGGTCATTAACGTTATCGACTGCGGTTTGAAGGTTTCTCACGTGCCCGTAGGGACGCAGCCAGCTGGAAATGTCAACCGTTTTAACATCCTAATATGGCGACCAAAACATCAATTTATTAATTGTGATGCTCGTTGGTGTAGAATTTCTGCGCAGTTTTTTTTTTGTTTCGCTCGGGGTTGTCATCTAGATGATGGGGGAGAGCTAAGGCAACCGTACAAAGGCTCCCACTCAAGCATTGGCAAGTGCTGCCGGAGAGTTGATCGATCCTTATTTATCACAAAACTACCGCGCTACGATCCGGTAGGTGATAATAAAATCGATTTTATAGCTTCGTTCCGGCTTCGACATGTTCGCTGGTAATGATGACATTAAGCCTTATGTGAAAATTGTTGTACATTTGGGAATTTGAGAGCTTCTCGTGTGATACCACGGAATCTTTGAGAATCTGTTGTGCCGGTCATCAGCACTGTAGTTAGTAGATAACGTTAATAATTGTAACGGTAGATGGTCGTCATATGGTATTAAACTGGGGACCCTTGCTCGCGGATGCCGGTAGCCATTACAGTTGATGGGACGGGAAACGATCAACTTAGTGGGATTTAATGGATGTTAAATGGAATTATCGAGCTATAAAATATATAAATTAAGAATCCGTTAACAGGTACTTAAGTTTGCCATTGTCTGGTATATTACAATGACAACTGCCTTATAGGGATGAAGAAATGGTCAAGCACGTAGTCAGTTCATCTATTTGAGTACTATGTTACTATTTCATAGGTCCTTATAACAGTTCGGTAATCCGATTTTACGGATTTCGGTCAAATTTGACAATTTTCGGTAATTTTTTTACCGGAATACTGTTAAATTTCACCGAAATCCGGTAAATCGGATTAACGAACGTTCAGCTGTTGAAAGTTCGGTAAAAAATTACCGAATTTTGTAAAATTTTCTAAGTGTGTATTCAAAAATCTTTCTAAAAACTGATTCATTCCCAAGTGGCGCGTAAACCTACAGATGTTTTCTCGTCTATGTACAAGTCTTTCCCAACGAGCACCCACGCCGCAGCTCGCATCCGTTAAGGCAGTGAGTTACATACTAACGATCCGCAATCAATCTTTATGCCTCAATAAGTCCACAAATGCTCGGATGAAATAGTGAGCAAAAAATTTGAATTTTAAATTGCGTGTCGCCATATTTTCCCGTCGGCAAGAGGTCAACCAAAGTCTTGTGTTAAGCCGTTGCCAGTGGCAACAAGTGTCGTTTGTTGTGGCTAAGCGATCCACAATGATGGCACCCACACGCACCTAGATCATATACGAAAAACTCGCAGTTCGAAACCAGGTTAAGCGCGATTGTTTTGCCATAATTGGAACCAAACCCAGCTCATTTATATAGAATACCATTGAAAATTAGATTCCCCTTCCTTCTGTCTATATTTTGCCAACCGTGATGGGAAACATTTTTATCTACCTTGTTTTGATCTTACTCGATCCTCCCACTGCCAGAGGAACCCCAAGCGACTGTTAATTGCATATCAATCTATTTGCTTACATACCAATGCGATTGACAGTCTCGGTTGGCATGACATCCCACGGAATATAGTGCGGTTAAAACTCGATTGAGTGCACTCGAAGGCGATCCAGCACAGAGTTCGGAAATGCTATCGACTTAACTTTTTGCGTGTCAATATCCATTCCGGTTTAGCTTATGTCACTTTAGGTTTTCAACAACGAAAAACCAAACGATGCAATTAGACTGTGACAGCTTGCGGTGGCTGCGTACGTTGCCGGTGATCACGTTTTCCATGGATTCGATGAATTCGGATTCTTTCTCCGCTGAAGAAAAGTGGTGCTATTAGTTATAATGGATTTGCATAAAGTTGTCTCGCCAATCCACCATCGTTGATTGCGCCAACCTTCTCGGGTAATAAACATTACGACAGCACTTTTAACGTTCATTGCACTAGAAAAAAAATCTTAACGCCTACACGCTATGAAGCGGAGCTAGGCGGCGATCAACAGCCATGTGGAAAGTGAAAACGTCGCCTTATAGGGTTGACCAGTGGTCATAAATTTGCTCCCGGCTGACAAGATTATGAATGTGCTGCACTCTTCTTCCGTACCCGTTCGTTGAATTCAAGCAACTCTCTGTACTGTGGCTTTTCCATGAACAAATCAAACTCCTCACGATCGTTGAGCGCTTTTGTCCGGAATCTTCGATGAGACGCAAAATTGTTATTTAAATTGCCACTTTGTAGCCCCATTGGTGCTTATTCATCTTGAGAGCTCGAGCTTTTTATTTGACAGTTCGCGTAAATTCCTGGCCTTCTACGGTAGCGAACGGGCCAGCCTCCATGAATCACCCGCATCGTGATGTTCCACCGTGTAGGACGCCCTCTAGATGAGTTTAGTTGAGCAAGAACAATAACAATATCATACTTCCAGGTTTAATAGCATCTATGCATGTACACTTTATTGCGTTCTTCTTTTCGCCATGTTTGTCCATACGATCCTCCGAGATCGCATCGCGAGGAAATCATGCGTTTCACTGACCTGGCTCAATCACGTTGCCCTGTCTCCTGACTTGCTCTCGCAACTCGCGCACGACGTTCTTTCTTCGTAGGATTAAACGGGTTTTCTTGGTGCAACTTATCAAGTGCCGGCACATGCATTTCCGTCAATGAAGTGCACTCTTGGGCGTTGCTTAATGGAATAAACTACCGAAGAGTGCAGCTTGAATGCCTTGTTTACTGACACTAATTAAATAATGAACGAGTTCAATTGAGAAATATTGAATCCTATATGGATTGCTTTCGGTTTGATATTATGAACCAATCAATACCTACACTCAGTAGCAAAAAAAAAGCCGAGCAAAATTTTGCTTCTAAGAACCCCGTTGTTCAACCTCCTGTAAATTTGTCAATTATCCTTATTTTTGGCTGAAAATTTCATAACATTATACAAAATGTATAGACCTTATGTGACCAAAATTTCATGTTGATAGAATTTATGAATTTGGAGTTATCATAAAATATGTGAAAAAAGTCATTTTTGGACATAGCCATTACAAATCTCCGTATTTCTGTGAAAAATTTAGGTAGCATATTACAAATTTCTCCATAGCTTATAAAAGTACAGAAAATAATGTGGACAAAATTTGAACGGTTTTCATCAAGTGGTTTCGACTACAGCAGGCGTCAAAGTTGACGTACCAACATGAGCATTTCCCTTTTTCACCCGATGCTGAACTTGCTGAAATATCGGTGCAAAAAAAAAGCCGAGGTGAATTCATCTTATTAATACACATGATTTGTTTCGCGTGAAATATCCCAAATAACTAGTGTAACCCACGAAGAACTTTGCAAATATGGCATTCTGTATGAATTGGTTTGTGAAAACTACGTATACTGTGTTATACAGTATTATTAATAAAATTCACCTCGGCTTTTTTTTTGCACCGATATTTCAGCAAGTTCAGCATCGGGTGAAAAAGGGAAATGCTCATGTTGGTAAGTCAACTTTGGCGCCAGCTGTAGTCCATACCACTTGATGGAAACCGTTCAAATTTTGTCCACATTATTTTCTGTACTTTTATAAGCTATGGAGAAATTTGTAATATGCTACCTAAATTTTTCACAAAAATACGGGTTTTTGAAATTGGTATGTCCAAAAATGACTTTTTTCACATATGTTATGATAACTTCAAATTTATAAATTTTATCAACATGAAATTTTAACCACATAAATCTATACATTTTTTATAATGTTGTGAAATTTTCAGCCAAAAATAAGGATAATTGACAAATTTACAGGAGGTTGAACATGGAGTTTTTTGCCAACAAAATTTTGCTCGGCTTTTTTTTTGCTACTGAGTGTACCTTAAAAGCATAAGTATGTTGCGTCGATTTTTCCAAGTGATGACATCTTATTCCCAAGTACCTGATTACCAATATCAACTAAACTTTTTCGAATTATTTCCCCCTCCATCGAACAGGAACCAAAAAAATGGAATACAAGACCAGACAGTGGCACGAGAAGTGCTTCTGCTGCTGCGTCTGCAAGACCGCCATCGGTACCAAATCGTTCATCCCCCGTGAGCAGGAAATCTACTGCGCCGGTTGCTACGAGGAAAAGTATGCAACCCGTTGCATCAAGTGCAAGAAGGTTAGTCGAAGCCTGCGACAGCAAATCAAGGGAACTTTTCTTTAAAAAAAAAACAATCGCTGCTCTATTCCAGATCATCACCAGCGGCGGTGTGACCTACAAGAATGAACCGTGGCATCGCGAGTGCTTCACCTGCACCCACTGTCAGGTGTCATTGGCCGGCCAGCGCTTCACCAGCCGCGACGAGAAGCCGTACTGTGCCGAGTGTTTCGGGGAACTTTTCGCCAAGAGATGCACCGCCTGTATCAAGCCAATCACTGGTAAGTGAATGATTTTTTTTTTTTAACCTTTGGTTTAAACATCGATTCCTTTTATGGATCATACGAGTAGACAGTGGTTAACAACGGTACATACACACCCAAAGGAAGCTTAACAAATGTATGATGTATGATGAATGATATGTACAACCACCCATTGTAGCATGGAAACTAAGTCCGACAGCAATGGGCTCTCCTCTCTGTAAGACTTGATCAAGCTTTAATAACCACTGATTATCCTAATCATGCCATCGTCTGAAGGGCCAAAAAAGGGTTTGGCGAATCGATAGGCAAAATCACTTATACGTATCCTCCGGGATATACAGAATCTCCTTTCAACAACAAGATTGAACAATTGGTAAAAAAAAGCAAGGTATCTAACATGAGGATGCCCCAATGGGCGGGGAGAAGAGCCCGCCCTCTATTCACAAACTGTTAGCAATGGGGAGTTGGCATTCCCACTCTCCCCATCCAGAGTAATTCAATCGGGTGCCCTGATGGTTCTCCCATGCCCATGAATTATTTATATAATAGTGTATATATTTATGTAAATGGAAAACACTACACTAATTCGTATCTACTATATATGATCTCCATTCGGTTGATCCTGAAATGCACAAAATGTTTTAAAGTGTTAAGTGGTTCGCGCTTAAGCACGTTTTCGTTCGTTTTCAGCGATAGCAGAATTTCACCAAAATCTTGATTTGAGATATCCCGAAAAACTTTGTTAAATCTCTTGATTTTACAAAACTAACATTTTTACATGTTAATTTACGGTTGCCATGATCACTATTTGCTCCTTGATGCTGATTTTGAAACAGCAATACGCTTTTCTTTTTTGGCCTAATAGTTATTGCTCTCGAATTAGGAAAGAGAAGATTTAATTGGAAGGGAGTTAAAGACAAATGGGGACAAAGGAAGCTTAAAAAATTCATGAAACCAATAGAACAACAGTATATAGTTTCTGGGAAAAGCCAAAAGTTTAGAATAATCGGTCAAGTATTTTTTATAAAAATTCTCCATCCAATCAAATCTGTAAAAATGCATCCAATAGTTTAAAGAAAAATGACGAATCTTCGCTTCGCTCCAGACCGCTTCTAAAATAGCATGTTGGAGTCAATTGGAAGGTCTTTAAATTTACTTTTGAATCTTTGTTAACTTCTTTATTTATAAAAAACAGATACGTCGTTTTGATTTAGTTGTCAAGAAATGACCATTTTTCGGTAAACATAAACATTTTAAAATGTCTATCTCCAGCAGTATTATCTCAAGTTTTCCAGCATTCTTTGGTATATACTAGTGTACTCACTCAAGATCCGCCGTGAGTCATTCTACGAACTACCGAAATCAAATGTGTCAACTGAAATCTGGACGCTCTGCTCATTTTCCAGCAACATCCTCGGCAACGCCTCTCTCTGTAATGGCACAGACCTAAGGCAACGCCTCTGATCGTAATTTTTGGAATCATTTGACACCCATTCTTTTGAAAATTCTTCTCGTTCAGTGCAACAATATTAGCAGGGGCAACAGTATTAGCAGGGGCTGGATAGTCAAGAAGAAAATGGATATAGTTTGTGTCTCAGGAAGTACCTGCACATCAGTTTCATGCTCAGCTCCACGGCTAATGAATCACCCCTAAAAACATAACTCACAACGAACAACCTCTCAAATATTCTGTCAAAATATCACAGTGAATCAAAACAAAAATAAAAATTCTAGTCCCGATAAGAGCAAGAATGTATTGCAAGGTGCAAGGTTTACTTGGACCAATGCACAATGGTCCAAAATGCGCTTTTAGCAGGAAAGATACATTTTCAGCCTACGTTTGAAGTTTTGTAGCAAATTGTCTTCTAAAAAGTTGTTTCTAATAAGGTGCTATTCATAAACCACGTACATTTTTCTGTGGGAGTGGGGTGGGTTGACCAAAGTCTACGCTGCATACAAATATTTCAAAAATATGTATGGAGAAAAGGCTACGAGGGGGGTTCGGAGGTCTGAAATTTTCAAGAATGAGTCTATGTGGTTTATGAACAGGCTCTAACAAGGCCCTCTTTTTGGTGTGAATGAAAACTAAGGTGGTCCTTATTTTCAAAGAAATCGAAAATCTATTTTTTTTATTTGCAGAAATAAAGGCATATATTCTTTGTTAAAGTTGCAGATTGCTATCCTTCTGGAGTATAAATTTCTGGCAATGTGGGACATTATAATAAATCCTATAATTACAACAGGTATTCGCATAAAACCGTCTGAGGCAAGTTTTGTGCTTCAGGATCTAATTGATCATACTGCGAAGCGCCTAATTGAGTGCATCAAGTATTGCTGATTGTTTCTTATGTTCGTTGAAATCTAAAACTTACTGTTGTAATTGAAGTGAACTAGTTTGGAACTAAACTGAAGTGAAGTAATTTGGTAAAATTGTTACCCAGCTAACTTCAAGCAACGTTGCCAAGCAAACCAACATTGCTGATATCTCATGCCGTTAGCGAATAATTAACGATTTTCTTTTAAAATTACGCCATTTTCAAATGTGTTTTACTCGATTTGAAAAAAATAACCTATCTCCAGTTTTAAGATATGATATGCAATAATAAAAAGCCTATCAAGTTTTGGTGAGAACTTGGATTGAATTATTGAATTATTTTGTTTGCCACAAATAGAGAAATCAACATTTGAAAAAGGCCGAATTTGTTTACAAAAACCATAATAACTTTTATTTGACATACGATAGAGACAGCTTGAATACACCAAAAGTTGTAAATTTTATTGTTCTACACTCAGTAGCAAAAAAAAAGCCGAGCAAAATTTTGCTCCCAAAAATCACGTTGTTCAACCTCCTGTAAATTTGTCAATTATCAATATTTTTGGCTGAAAATTTCACAATATTATACAAAACGTATAGACCTTATGTGATCAAAATTTCATGTTGATAGAATTTATGAATTTGGAGTTATCATAAAATATGTGAAAAAAGTCATTTTTGGATATACCAATTTCAAAAACCCGTATTTCTGTGAAAAAATTAGGTAGCATATTGAAAATTTGTCCATAGCTTATAAAAGTATAGAAAATAATGTGGACCAAATTTGAACTGTTTTCATAAAGTGGTTTGGACTACAGCTGGCGTCAAAGTTGACGCACCAACATGAGCATTTCCCTTTTTTACGCGATACTGACCTTGCTGATATATCGGTGCAAAAAAAAAGCGGAGGTGAATTCATCTTATTAATACACATGATTTGTTACGCGTGAAATATCCCAAATAACTAGTGTAACCCACGAAGAACTTTGCAAATATGGCATTCTGTATGAATTGGTTTATGAAAACTAGGTATACAATGTTATACAGTATTATTAATAAAATTCACCTCGGCTTTTTTTTGCACCGATATATCAGCAAGGTCAGTATCGGGTGAAATAAGGAAATGCTCATGTTGGTAAGTCAACTTTGACGCCAGCTGTAGTCCAAACCACTTTATGGAAACAGTTCAAATTTGGTCCACATTATTTTCTATACTTTTATAAGCTATGGACAAATTTTCAATATGCTACCTAATTTTTTCACAGAAATACGGGTTTTTGAAATTGGTATATCCAAAAATGACTTTTTTCACATATTTTATGATAACCTCAAATCTGTAGATTCTATCAACATGAAATTTTGATCACATAAGGTCTATACATTTTGTATAATGTTGTGAAATTTTCAGCTAAAAATATGAGTAATTGACAAAGTTACAGGAGGTTCAACATGGAGTTTTTTGCTAACAAAATTTTGCTCGGCTTTTTTTTTGCTACTGAGTGTATAATCAATGCGAAGACAATTTTGCTGAAAAATTTCAGATAAAAAAAAGTTCCAGCAAAATAACTGTACCTTATAGGGCACCCTAAGCTACCTTGGGAAAAAATGATCTAATTCGGTAATTTCAAGAGGTAAAGAAACATTTACTCAATCAACGTTGCTTAAAACTATTTAATCTACAACTTTTCCGAAGAATGTATGCCTTTATTACTGTAAATAAGAAAGTTAGATTTTCGAATTCTCTGAAAATAAGGATCAACCTAGTTTCCATTCACACAAAAAATGCGCCAAAACCTCAAACGTAGGCTGAAATTATAGACCACTGTGCAATGAGCGTCTAAAGCAGTGAACCAACAGTTAATAGGAAACTAGAGATTACAAATTGATTCGCTGCTGGCAACCCTGTTGATCCCAATTACGCCTTGAATCTTGTACCTTGCAATACATTATTGTTCTTTTCTGTACTAGAATCTTTGTTCATATTTTGATTCGTTATGTTATTTTGACAGAATATTTCAGGGGTTGTTTGTTGCTAGTTATGTTCTTAGAGATTATTCAGACAAACAAACAATTTTTGATGTATTGCGGATGCGTTTCCGTGATTTTGACAGTTTTCCCAGAGATTTTCCTTCAAATTTACGTTAACGGAAGGCAAGCGTCTCTATTGTAAGTAAGGCTTTAGGAAATTTGAGATCCCCTGCTGCAAGAACATGATGAAGTTCTTACAACACTGAGAATAATTCCATGACCGACAATTATTTCATGTTCTATGGAGAAATCCAGGTAACGCAAAAGTGAGGTTAAATGTCGTAGATGGCGTTCGTTAAAAATGGTTTTTTGAGCTGTCTAAGCTAAATAATTGATGATAAAAAGATAAGAAAATTGACGAAAATGACGATAGTGACCAATTCCATGGAGTTTTAACGATGTTTAACCTCACTTTAGCTTTACTTGGATTCTTTAATTGCATATAATGGTTCCAATAACCATGAAAATGGTCGAATGGTCACCACATTCATGGACTTGACTATTGCTACTAGGCTTTTTCATGTTTAATCACTGAGTGTCTGGCACATGTAGAGAAACGATGATTGTTTTCCTCCAAATGATTTTCAGTCTTCTTGCACTCCTTTGTTCTAAATGGCGTTGTAGCGTGCGTGCGTTAAACGTCACTAAGCCTAATGGTCATGGTTACAAGTACGATTCCGACATTGTAGTAAATGTTGAAAGAACTATTTTTCCTAATCATTTTGACAATGATCATTGTCGGTACAAAATCACTATACTGCCATAGTCATCCTAACCCTAATTATAATGGTAAAATAGTCTACCTAACTTTTCTCTGTGTAGAACTCCTAAGAATTCATCGCCGTAGATAGCACCCAACTGATGGTTAGTTCTTAGAGTTTTTGGCTTTTCTCAAGGGAGCGCATCAACACTTTTGGCTGTTTGTACCAGCTACAGAGGCTGCGTTGTAATCGAGTTAGTGCGAATTTGATCAGTGCTTGTTTCTTTTTTAAACCAAAAACTTTGAAAATAAAGACCAATCTGTAATATTTCAGACCATGAATAATGTTCTCGCATTAGTGTACAGAATCACACAGAAAAAAAGAAACATTGAATTTTCTGCGTTATCTGATGCTTATAATGGGAATGCTAGGTTTGACAGAAAATAATCGGATATGTCATGTAAATTTTAACCAAATAACGCCTGAATCTAGCCTGTTGTATGAAAGATCGCAAACATTGTTGTATGGCGCAAAAAAGATTGCAAACAATTTCGTTGTTTGCGCTTCCTTTGGCTTGGGATTGAACGAGGGAAAATTTACACGCTTGTTATAATTAATTATTTTTTCAGTGCATGACATTCCGTATCAATACAAAACAAGAAAATTTAACTATTCTAATGCACATTACTTTTCAGCAGCATACTAGCCTTTAACCAAAACTTAATCATTATTACAAAGAAAAAAATAACGAACTTTAACAGGCGCATAAAATTTCCCTTCGTTTAGTTCCAAGCGAAATGAGCCATAAAAAACGAAATTGTTTGCAATCTTTCATGCGCAATACAACAATGTTTGCAACAGGCTAGATTCAGGCGTTACTTGGCTTAAATTGACATAAAATATCACATTATTTTCTGCAAATATAGCATTTCTATTATGTGCATAAGATAACGCAGAAAATTCAATGTTTCTTTTTATCTGTGTACCATAGCAAAGATGTTGTTTTCAATACCTTAGTTATCTTCGCTATTACCTAGAACACCGTTACACAGGCGTTATCATTTGCTTAGCCGAACAATGTTCTCGTTACCATGACTCAAGTTCGTGGTTTATATTCGTAACGGAAAAACGACGAATTTGGGAACGGATTTTTCAGTTGAAAATTCCATCAGCTTTCGGTTTTCTTCAGATTCCTAAAGCATATGTCGTATTTTAAGCCATATGTAGAGATAGACTGTCAAAAATACACTCAGAAAATCATCCGTACGATTTTCATACGATCGGAACTATGAACCACAAAGCAAGGGTCCAAGACTCATTCCATACGAAATCATATGAAATGATTACTGTTGCATTAGGCGAGAAAAACATGCCTCATACACACTTTCAATTGACATCACTTATCAAGCGTGTTTGGTCCCGTGGAATTGTGGCTCGCCCCTGTACCCCGAGGTTCATGGTTCGTATTCCGGCGCAACTTTTTTTTTTTAGAATTTTTTTCATACGGTCGTCTTATTAACTTCTTTCCAAACTAATGCCTTGTTCAGACTACAGAGTTATAACAAGTTGTAAGCCTATCTTGATGAATCTCTTGTTAGAATTATTTGACAACCGTTATAATATGTTATAACTCTGTAGTCTGAACAAGGCATAACGGAATTCACGATAATACGGCAAATTTCCATACTATATTCGAATGAATTCCTTTCGATTTGTTCGCTCAGTGTATGGTTTGACAATATATCTGTACCTCATTTCTTACACGGAAGAAACAAAGTACCTAAAATTGAGTATTTTTAAGCTCAAAATTGAGTACTGTTGTTGAACCGGAGAGATGGGTAAATTTGATTCTGCACATTAGGTAAAGATTACACAATGGGAGAGTACTTCATTGACAACTCATTTTTGAGTAAAAATGAAAGGCGTTTGCAAACTTTTATTATTTGACGTATATCAGATTTAAATACCGAAATACAATAAATATGTTACGGTAGTAAACTAGCCGTTATTGTAAAAGATCGCGGAAATCAAGAAACAAACAAAATCCATAAAATTATTAACAAAATTTATGTTTTTATTCTATCATCACGAGAAAGGCACATTATTTTATATGTTATATAACATTTGCTAACTAACCGTGCGAAAAAGTTTTCATTTTTTGGTTTTTACAAGTTCTATTGCGTTAGGTTAAATTTACCCACCATAAACTTTGAATACAGTCCTCAAATTTGAGTACTATGGCATATACTCAAATTTGGCTTCCCGCACGGAACTCCAGAGTTGGGTGAAATGAACTTAATTTTGGGTTCTTTGTTTCTTCCGTGTAGAGAACATTGACAATTTCTTAGTTTTGGAAATCTCTTCTACATTTCTCCTCCTGGTTGCCATATAATCTGCCCAGGCAGCTATTTGAAGTCTACCTTAACGTAGGCTTCATCAACGTCGTCGTGCACAACTTCCGAGAATGTCTTTTGGCTGCCCTATTTTGTTTATCATGATTAGAATTCACTATCTTTTTATAAATCAACAATCTGGCTCGGTCCTTAGCTCAACGAACGGTTGAAGTAGTGATTCTCAAAATGAGGGACATGCGGAAATTCGATCCGGCAAGTTGGCAACAGTGTTAATTTTGTTTGTAGTGGCTGATAACATCGCATCACACCGCATACAAAACGATTCAAGACAAAATCGTCAAAAGGTCGAAATTAACAATTGTAAACAATGACTTAAAACATAATTTTCCTGGAAATTCCAGGTTTCAAACATCTATATTCACTATCGACGAGAAGGTAATAACTCCCTGTATCTATTTTGTTTGTGGGAGACATCAAATCCCAGAAAAAATACGCTAGAAGTCATTGTTTACAAATATTCCTTTCGACCTTTCGACTATTTTGTCTAGAGATGCTCGATTACCTTCAAATTTGACAGCTATCACTGCTCGATTGGCTCAAAAATGGCTGCTTCCGCGTCTCTCTTACTCTGGAATCACTACGTCGAAGACCATATTTGTCTTATGCTCGGTAAATTCTCGGATCGAGATGTTTGGGACCCGATTGAAAACACTGGCCACTCTTTTGTCGTCGCCTTAGCTTCTGACTTTCGGTTTCATCCCGATACAGACTCCCTGGCTGTCGATAAACGTTCTCTGATCACTTATATTACGTAGGTGACAGTTGATTTGGCTACTTGCAACGATTTCGCAAACTCGTAGAGTAGGTCGGGTTTTCAAAATATGCGAGCAAAATTATGGTGCGTTGCTCCTCTTGTTTGGACACGGTTTTTATAACTGAAGAGCAAATGTAAAAATCAGGTTTCTGGACGTATTACTTACAAAATTAGAGGTGTTAATATGTATTAAATTTTGATTGTAAGAACCTCTAATTGGTATTTTTGTTTTCTTTGTTGCTGAAGTTATAAGCATGCCTAAATTGTCGCTCTACGCATACTTGTCCCAACGCATGAACCTGCAAATAGCATTGCTAGTCTTATCGTGGTTTAAAGCATTCTACAAGTTTGAGTCACGATCTACAGAAACTTGGGCCATACAAAATTCAAAACTTCGGCCAATTCATCCCATGATTATCAGAAACGCCTTGTAAGACCACATTTTCTACGTTCATATTGAATTAACTAATCCTAGAAAACTATAATTGTTCTGTTTGTGTTCTCCGTACGTGGAGTAATTATTATGATGTAGAAGGAGATGTTCGCTCATCCCTATGAGACCCCAAGGGTGAAATGAAAGATATGAAGAGAAAGTATTCTGAAAAAAGGAAAGTGTTTACATTAGAATTAAATTCCTAAATTACCTAAAATTCAATGCAAAAATGTGGTTGATTTAAGCTGTAATATATTTAGCCGTGTTTGATTTTAGCCGTAATTTTTCCGTAAAGAACGTTCTTAATTCCATTTTCCTCCAAGGTCTTGTTATTAATGGCGATAATGATACATTCGTAGCTTGTGATCCAGCAACCACTAATTCAACTATTGCTTCACATTCATTCACAGGAATCGGCGGTACCCGTTTCATCTCGTTCGAGGACCGTCACTGGCACAACGATTGCTTCATCTGCGCCATCTGCAAAACGTCGCTGGTTGGTCGCGGTTTCATTACCGACGAACAGGACGTCATCTGTCCGGAATGCGCCAAGCAGAAACTGATGTAAGAAATTACAACAACTTTTACTACACCGGTCAGTGGCACTTCGTAAACATATGTACACAAGCAAACACAGACACATACCCAAACACATACACTCACATGTAGAAAACAACACGAAACAAATGAAATAACCAGCCTATGAAAAAAACAACCGCAGACAAAAAGGTCTAACAAATCTTCAAGGTTTTCAATCGTAACATGGTCTGCCGTGGCAGGAGTGTTCTCTCACACTGCCAACTTATGAAATTTAAAAATCATATTTAATGGCAAACGTTTCTATCTTTGTCTGCGGTTAATTTCCTCTCTAAATTGTGAACAAAAGCAACGGAAACATCAAACAACGAAACCCAACACAATGATATTCTAAAACAAACCGACAGCAAGGCGTTAAGGAATTGAAAATGAGTGAAAAAATCATCAATGTAGAAAGGGATAAGAAAAAAAAAGCATGTCGAAAAGTGTAGCAAAGTCTTTCACAGTGTACAAGTCATCACGTTGACAACAGACGGCCATCTTGCAGTTGGATTAAGTTTCACGATATGTGACGTCATTGTTTATTGCTTTTATTTAGAAACCGAAAGCTTATTTATTCTCTATTTACATTTTATTATATTAAGTGCTGATTTTAAAGAATGCTTTTCGGCTTTAAATTTTCTTGGTAGAGATCACTGTTTATTTCCTATCACACATACGCGGCAATGTGCAACAGTTTTTGCCATAATGAATGTTTTAAAAAACAACAGGGATGCGATGAAGTATTTTTCCTAGAAACCCGGAACATGTGTTTTAATGAATCAAAAACTACTACGCTGTGAATTTGATTTGACGATGGTTACGCTATGGGCTTCATTAACTGTATAGTTACTGTGACACTTTTAAAGCAACACACAAACACGAGATTAGCGGGAACGGCCTATATTCACTAAAGTTGCCTTTTACTAAAGAACAAAACTAGGAAACAAACATTAAACCTACACCTTAAAATGAGAATGTGACAAATTTTAAAATTATTGTCGTTCAAGTTTTTAGCGGCTTTTACAGAATAATAAAACAAAAGATACACAAAATAAAGTATTTAAAACGTAGAATGAAGAAAAATGCTTTCATATAGAAAATTTATCCTTAACATTGATCGCTTATCTCCTTCCTCTTTATGTTCTGTGTTGATAATCGTATAATTGGGCAGAATTCTGCAGAAAGAGAAATCAATTATTACTACTACTATAACTAGGCGGTCAACGAAATGAAGAAAACTGTATTTAAACGAATAAAAAAAAGAAGAAATTATATAATAAGATAACTCTGTCAGAGCTGATTGATTTAACATTTACTAAAGATAACCCTAACGCTAGAGAGAAGAAAAGAAACAGGCAGATAAGTACCCTTGAATGTAGAATTGTTAAGATCAGATCCATTTTTTTTGTACTTTATTTCCGAAGCAGTATCGTATAACGAATATGTTTACCGTTAAAATTATTATTTATTCTCATTAACACCACGATTACCATATTGTTGATAAAGAAAATAGGAAGTGCGATGACAGAAATGATCATTATACTATATTGTGTGGAAGAAAGCAGGCAATAGAGACGACATTTACAACTATATCAAATCAGAAAAGCTAATCATTTCACATCTTTTTTGTTATACCTAATAATATTTTAGTGATAGTTGGATTTTTCAATAAATAAATTATCTCTTCGAAATAGAGTTGGGCGTATGTTATTGTTTGAATGTTCGATTTGAAAGAAATCCTTGTTAGTTAATATTGTAGCCATCGTACATTTTATGTGGTGAAGCTAAAATCGTATACACGCTTGCTGCATTGCACTAAATTTTGAGCCGTTTTTGACTCACATTCGTTAAAAGTGGAATCACTCATATTTGAGTGAACATGATATTGGAATCAACAAGTCTACAAAAAAAATCCAGTGTGGGCTAAATAAGAGCCTTATTAATTCACTTTTGTTAATTTTTGTAGAGCGATAATTACAATAAGAAGTTCCTAAGAAAGTGAACTTAAAATATCCTAGAATAGGTAGTTGGTGATAATTATCATGTAAAAATAAAGTGGTATGCTCTACTGTCATTGTTAATGATTGTTTCTTTGTACGGTAGAGAAATTTAACTGATAGTGTAAAAACGCCTGCCATTATTGTTCCATCCGAAGAAGAAATCTAGAAAAAGAGTAATTGATTATTTCTAGGATTTTTTTTTTCAAAAGGGCGAATCTAACAATGAGAGGGTCTCTACTCTCTCGCTATCTTTCATTTATTACAGCGCCATTATAAAGCTTTTGACGGATTCTTTAGTACATATAGAAACACAACAGTGCTGGCTACTATACTCTACAAATAGTTGAATGAAAAACGTAACGCTGAATGGAATATGAATGAAAGAGTAAGTAATCAAAGAGAGTCTCTCAATTGCAGATTCGCCCTAATGAAAAAAAAACCCAAATTTCCCATCGTACTATCGGAAAGAGGACTTCCTCTTTTAAATTATCGTCGTGGATGAATGAAGTGTTCTTAATGTGTATTTGTCAAGCTACCACTAGGTCAAATGTATCAGACGTCTTGTTTTGAACACATCCAGCATGGCGAGTGTTACACGTAGAACATCCAGTTAGTCGAAAGTTATGCCACTTATGTATATTATGACATGAACAATCAAATTATCCTAAAAACCAAAACCTTTCTCAGTCAGATAGGACACTTCGCTCGACAAAAAAAAACCAGAAACTCACTGCAAACAAATTAGGTATATATGATACACTTTCAGCACGAACAGGCTATTGTAAGTAACAAAACAACATATCACAAAAGAAAATCTCTAGAAACCGGCATAAAACCTCACTTTTTTTTCTTCTAACTGGCAACCCTTCACAAAAGGCAACCAAAAACCCCAAAATCGACTATCAGTCGTCGTCAGCCATCGCAAAAGGCGAAGTAGGGAAAACGGGGGACGAAAAATTAGCACCCGTCTCGTGAATGATTCAATATGGTTGCAGCAGCAGTGACATTATGCAAAAGACAAAATAGGATTTCTCCTGGACACGAAAATCACTGCTACCGGTCCAAATTTTCCGCAACTACCTAACGGAACTTCGTCTCCATTGCACGCGCCGCTGATTGCCAAGAGAAAAGCCACCACCTAGCCAGGTTGTGTTGGACAGAACCTCACCTCGACTTCTTCGTTAGATTTGCCAGCCATTGTCGACGCGGTTAATAATTTCCCGGAAACGGCAGGTTATGCGTACGATCCAGATATAGCCAAGAAAAAATCACTCTTTTACACTTTTCGGTGGCACTAAATGTTAAGAAAAACGTTGTCGGAAATTGATTGACAAGAAACTGGAATTTTGTGTCACAAGCACGGCACCGTCACTGAGCCGCACCACCGCCGTACAGGTTCGAAAGAGGATGGAAAACGTCTTAGCAATTTCACTCGACGAAAGTGACTGCTAACGAAACTGACACGCGATAATCGAGCTCCGTTGCAGTGTAATGCGATAGATGGTGATAAATGAGCGTGGAATGAGTGATAAAAATGACAGATTCTGGCTGCGGGATACAAAACCGAACGAAACTGGTGGCTGCGTACTTGATGCGAGGGGCATCGATTTGACGCAAAAATAGGGATATGTCAATCTACACGAAAAAAAAATATAATGCGAAATTATTTTGCTTATTTTTCTTTTGCACTTCCACAGTTATTAGCATTAGGATGATTGTGTGGCACTTGCAAGTACAATACTACCCTATGCACAGAGAGTCAAGAAGTTTTTTTTTAACGACAAACTCCTAGACCAGACCGGGAATCGAATAACCCAATCACCTCCAGCATGATATAGCTTCACTGATAAAAAACTAATGATAATATCTATTTGTCCAACACATAGATTCTTGCAATTAATTCAACAAATAATAGCTATTTGTAGCCACACATGCTTCCTATGTGTACACATAACCACGATGTGTGGCCACACATACTTTTAATTTGTCTCATAAAATTTATTTGTGTTTCTCAAAGGATTCTGTTTATGTGAGAACACATTAGTATTATGTATCCTGGGCAAATGAAGCTGGGTATCGAATTCTCCCCGGAGAAAGCTGAGTTAGTTGTTTTTTCTAGGAAGCGTGATCCAGCACAGATACCGCTTCAACTCATGGGTAAAAGAATAACTCAAAGTTTGTCTTATACCTCCCGTATAGAAAATTACCATTAGCTGTATGATCATTATTATACATTTTCCATTCATGTTGTAATAACCATTATACGTATCATCCGTGTATAATGCTGGTGTAATGTAAGAAACCATTCAAACTTTAAACACTTTAAATTTTTATTCTATATATGATAATGATTTCATAAACAAGAAATTAACAGTGTCGTATAATATATCCCTCGCTCATTAATTGTATGATATAACGAAGGAAAGATATGAATTATGGCCACGATAAACAAAAAAAACAGGAAGCTGTTGTAACAATACGTAATTTTTAGTATTTTATCAAAAAAATTATGACTCATGTTATAAAAGTGATCATTATAATATGTATTTGTAAGGGAGCGGTTTTATCAGTCTACGTGAAGGGTATGTTGCAATTTAATTAAGTAGATTTTACTTTCTAACTTCTAAAGCTAATCGAACGAAATGCTCAAATGACACTTTACTATTGGTACATGACTCTGGAGGTGAGCCTTTCCTCGAAAGTTCCTAATCGTGATTACTCCCAAGACTTCTCTAGTTCTACTGTAGTTTTTGATCTGATCATGAAGCAAGAAGCTCGTGGAATACCAGATCCACTCCGTTCGGAGTACATTCCATCAATTTTTGCAAGTAAGTTTGGTCATATCAGATGTGACAAGAAGTTTTACACTGACGGCTCAAAAACAAATGATTCCACTGGATTTGGTGTTTCTAACGAAAATCATAGCGCCTCCTTCAAACTCCAAAATCCTTGCTCCGTATACGTCGCAGAATTGGCGGCTATACATTATGCATTAATTGCGAATTGCCTCTCTTCCCTCTAATCAATTTTTCATTTTTACGGATAGCATCAGCTCACTTCAGGCTATTTGTTCAATGAGGCCAGCAAAGCACTCACCGTATTTCGTTAGCGAAATACGATCTCTTATGAGTGCTCTATCAAACTATTCCTTCACCATCCCCTTGGTTTGCTATAACTTGCTAAATTAAACTTTATTGTAGTCTTAATTATAATCTTAATCTCTGTTAGCGAAGTGATTGTATTTTGAAAACTATCGAAAACTAAAATGTAAGTAACAAAAAACTGAATGATAATGATAGATTGAGACCTAATTAAAGAAAATTATTTTAGCTTTGAGCTGAACATACTCCAACCAATTGTGAGTTTCTGCTACAAGTGAAGCACAAATTTCTGCATAACTCAAGAACTGGTCAAGCAAAGGAACCCAAATTTAGCATGCGGAAGTTTTTGGAGGCAAGCAATGTTTCTATGGTAGTCAGAGACCCCTCCCCTCTCTAAAAAGGGAGGCTCTGGTACAAATGAAACAGAAGTTTCTGCATATCTCAAGAACTAATCAAGCAAATGGAACCAAATTTGACATGTGGGGTTTTCTGGAGGAGAAAAATGTTTTTATGGTTTGAGACCCCTCCCCTCTCCTAGAAGGGATGCTGTCATACAAATAAAACTGTAATTTCTTCATAACTCTATATCTAATAAAGCAAATGGAACCAAATTTGGCATGCGGGGATTTTAAAGGCAATAAATGTTTCTACGATAGTAGAAACATTTATTGCCTTTAAGATAGAAGAGGGGTCTTCTCTCTCTGTTAGGTTGGGGGGCGGTGCTCCCATACAAATGAAACAAATGCTTCTACAAAACACGAGAGCTAATCAAGTAAATGGAGCCAAATTTGGCATGTAGAGGTTTTGAAGGCAAGAAATGTTTCTAAGGTAAATCGAGACCCCTCCGCCCTCTGTAAGCATATGGCTCTCATACAAATGAAACAAGTTTGTGCATAACTCGAGAACTAAACAAGCATATGGAACCCAATTTGGCATGTGGAGGTTTTTGGAGGAGATAAATGTTTCTATGAAAGTTTGAGACTCCTCTGCCATCTGAAAGGGGGCGGGAAGGGTGATTTCCATACAAATGAAACAAAAATTTCTGAATAATTCGAGAACTTATCAGGTTAATGGAACCAAATTTGGCATGTGGAGGTTTTTGAAGGCAAGAAATGATTCTATTGTGGTTTGAAACTCCTCCGCTCACTGAAAGTGGGGTCTCTCATACAAATAAAACACAAATTTCAGCATAACTCGAGAACAAGTCAAGCAAATGGAACCAAATTTGGCATGTGGAGGTTTTTGGAGGGTAGATTTCTATATACATAAAAATGAATTTCTGTCTGTCTGTCTGCCTGACCAGACCCTTATAGACTCGGATATTTCTGAACCAACCAAGGAAAGGGAAGGTTCTTATGGTTGTTTGAGACCCCTACTCTCTCAGGAAGGGGGGCTCTGATACATATGAGACACAAATTTCTTCATAACTCGAGAACTAATCAGGCAAATCGAATCAAATTTGGCATGTGGGGGGTTTTGAAGGCAAGAATGTTTCTATGGTGGTTCAAGACCCCTTCCTTTTTTGAAATGGCGGGGGGTTCAAACAAATGAAACTCAATTTTTTATTATAATCGAAGAGCCCCGTGTGATGGTTCGAGAACTAATCAAGCAAATGGAACCAAATTTGGCATGTGGGGGGTTTTGAAGGCAATCATTGTATGGTGGTTTGAGAAACCACCCCCTCTGAAAGGGAGGGCTCCCATACAAATGAAACACAAATTTCTACCAAAAATGAGAATTATCCAGGATACTTAAACATAAAACGTTTATTTCTCGGGTAAGAAGCATGTTTTGATAGAAGTTTGAACCCCTGCTTATTTAAGAGAAAAAAGTCATTCCGAAAAAAAACCATAAAAGTGCCAGTTACATTAAAATTTCCTTCATTTAGTTGTAAGCGTAGCAGCGCACGCACCAGGTTCATCTAGTTACCTTTATAAAATCCCGGCTAATATCCAACCCTCTAAAGCACGATTTTTTCGATACCTGTGGGAGAATAGAATGTAGCCATCTGCCCAAATCCTCCGCATTCCATTTTTGTTGCCAGCTGACCAAGGCCTGTTGACGGAAAATAGCATAAAATTCATTGAAGGCGATTTGTCGTTCATAAATATCACCTGGCATAGCACCCACCTTGGCATGTGAGTCCGCTTTCTCATTGCCCGGAATAAAGCAAACCAAGGGGATGGTGAAGGAATAGTTTGATAGAGCACTCATAAGAGATCGTATTTCGCTAACGAAATACGGTGAGTGCTTTGCTGGCCTCATTGAACAAATAGCCTGAAGTGAGCTGATGCTATCCGTAAAAATGAAAAATTGATTAGAGGGAAGAGAGGCAATTCGCAATTAATGCATAATGTATAGCCGCCAATTCTGCGACGTATACGGAGCAAGGATTTTGGAGTTTGAAGGAGGCGCTATGATTTTCGTTAGAAACACCAAATCCAGTGGAATCATTTGTTTTTGAGCCGTCAGTGTAAAACTTCTTGTCACATCTGATATGACCAAACTTACTTGCAAAAATTGATGGAATGTACTCCGAACGGAGTGGATCTGGTATTCCACGAGCTTCTTGCTTCATGATCAGATCAAAAACTACAGTAGAACTAGAGAAGTCTTGGGAGTAATCACGATTAGGAACTTTCGAGGAAAGGCTCACCTCCAGAGTCATGTACCAATAGTAAAGTGTCATTTGAGCATTTCGTTCGATTAGCTTTAGAAGTTAGAAAGTAAAATCTACTTAATTAAATTGCAACATACCCTTCACGTAGACTGATAAAACCGCTCCCTTACAAATACATATTATAATGAACACTTTTAAAACATGAGTCATAATTTTTTTGATAAAAAACTAAAAATTACGTATTGTTACAACAGCTTCCTGTTTTTTTTTGTTTATCGTGGCCATAATTCATATCTTTCCTTCGTTATATCATACAATTAATGAGCGAGGGATATATTATACGACACTGTTAATTTCTTGTTTATGAAATCATTATCATATATAGAATAAAAATTTAAAGTGTTTAAAGTTTGAATGGTTTCTTACATTACACCAGCATTATACACGGATGATACGTATAATGGTTATTACAACATGAATGGAAAATGTATAATAATGATCATACAGCTAATGGTAATTTTCTATACGGGAGGTATAAGACAAACTTTGAGTTATTCTTTTACCCATGAGTTGAAGCGGTATCTGTGCTGGATCACGCTTCCTAGAAAAAACAACTAACTCAGCTTTCTCCGGGGAGAATTCGATACCCAGCTTCATTTGCCCAGGATACATAATACTAATGTGTTCTCACATAAACAGAATCCTTTGAGAAACACAAATAAATTTTATGAGACAAATTAAAAGTATGTGTGGCCACACATCGTGGTTATGTGTACACATAGGAAGCATGTGTGGCTACAAATAGCTATTATTTGTTGAATTAATTGCAAGAATCTATGTGTTGGACAAATAGATATTATCATTAGTTTTTTATCAGTGAAGCTATATCATGCTGGAGGTGATTGGGTTCGATTCCCGGTCTGGTCTAGGAGTTTGTCGTTAAAAAAAAAACTTCTTGACTCCCTGTGCATAGGGTAGTATTGTACTTGCAAGTGCCACACAATCATCCTAATGCTAATAACTGTGGAAGTGCAAAAGAAAAAAAAAAGCATAATAATTTCACATTATATTTTTTTTTCGTGTAGATTGACATATCCCTATTTTTGCGTCAAATCGATGCCCCTCGCATCAAGTACGCAGCCACCAGTTTCGTTCGGTTTTGTATCCCGCAGCCAGAATCTGTCATTTTTATCACTCATTCCACGCTCATTTATCACCATCTATCGCATTACACTGCAACGGAGCTCGATTATCGCGTGTCAGTTTCGTTAGCAGTCACTTTCGTCGAGTGAAATTGCTAAGACGTTTTCCATCCTCTTTCGAACCTGTACGGCGGTGGTGCGGCTCAGTGACGGTGCCGTGCTTGTGACAAAATTCCAGTTTCTTGTCAATCAATTTCCGACAACGTTTTTCTTAACATTTAGTGCCACCGAAAAGTGTAAAAGAGTGATTTTTTCTTGGCTATATCTGGATCGTACGCATAACCTGCCGTTTCCGGGAAATTATTAACCGCGTCGACAATGGCTGGCAAATCTAACGAAGAAGTCGAGGTGAGGTTCTGTCCAACACAACCTGGCTAGGTGGTGGCTTTTCTCTTGGCAATCAGCGGCGCGTGCAATGGAGACGAAGTTCCGTTAGGTAGTTGCGGAAAATTTGGACCGGTAGCAGTGATTTTCGTGTCCAGGAGAAATCCTATTTTGTCTTTTGCATAATGTCACTGCTGCTGCAACCATATTGAATCATTCACGAGACGGGTGCTAATTTTTCGTCCCCCGTTTTCCCTACTTCGCCTTTTGCGATGGCTGACGACGACTGATAGTCGATTTTGGGGTTTTTGGTTGCCTTTTGTGAAGGGTTGCCAGTTAGAAGAAAAAAAAGTGAGGTTTTATGCCGGTTTCTAGAGATTTTCTTTTGTGATATGTTGTTTTGTTACTTACAATAGCCTGTTCGTGCTGAAAGTGTATCATATATACACTTGCATTAAGCTACGCACCAAAATCCAAGCACTAAAAAAAAAATTTTAATCGCTCGCAGCGCCCCTACATGTCAGTTACTGTTAAGCTAGGCACTAAAATCTCGAATGAAATATTTCAGCCAGGCACAAAAGACTTGTTAAGCGAGGCACTAAAATCTGAATATAAATATATTAAACAGGCTATTCTGCCCGATAACACTGTTCATGTATAGCCACCAACAGAAACATTTCGACATGGAGTTTTCATAAGGGCCAACTCGCTCAAGTAAACTACTACTTCTATTGTAAAGGGGAACTCCTGTTCTGTACAATCATCGTCATAATTCAGGATGATTAAGTTAGCATTCTCGAGAAATTTGCGGAAAAAGTCATTGTTTACGTTTGCGACATTGGCCCTTATGAAAACTTTTTGTCGATTTCATCTCGTTTTTGGTGCCTAGCTTCACTCGACTATGGAGAAAAGCTTGGAAGAAAAGTAGTTTTTTTTTATTCGATTATTTTCCGTCGGCCTATTTTCTCACATTGTGACAACCACCGACGCAAAGAAAAGTAGTTAAACATATACATTTTATGCATACCAAAAGCTGTATTAAACAATCCATGATATTATTTCTTACCATCAGCAATCACCTAGGCAATTGCTGACTAACCGTACACACTTAGAAGATTTTACAGTATTCGGTAATTTTTTACCGAACTTTCAACAGCTGAACGTTCGGTAATCCGATTTACCGGATTTCGGTGTAATTTTACAGTATTTTGGTACAAAAATTACCGAAGCTTGTCAAATTTTACCGAATTCCGTTAAATCAGATTACCGAACTGTTCAGCTGTTGAAAGTTCGGTAAGAAGTTACCGAATACTGTAAAATTTTCTGAGTGTGTATATAGGGTAATAAGTTGATGAATTGGAACTTATGGCTTAAACTAATCCTAATAATACCCACTTCCAAAAATATGCTGGAATGGTCCCTTTAATGATTAATTTTATTATTATGAAAACGTAAGGAATTTTCAAGCAAAATACAGGGGTTATATTCCGATTCAAAAAATAAACTCGTAATGATAACAATAAATATTGAATATATATTTTTCCTTCATAATAAGGTATTTACTAATGAAAAATACTCCATGAACCTTGCTTTACATTTTGGGAAATTTATTTTTTCAGTATGAGTTTCGAAGGTCCTGCTATAGGAAACATTTCAAATTAAACTAAATGCTCAAGAGATAATCTTAATGATGACAAATAAATTGAATCAATATATGTTCTAGTAGCTGAGAGAATATAGAATCGATTTCTGAAAACTCCCCAGGGCGTAAGTTTCAATTTTGGCGATTTTTTTTCAATACGAATTTGCTTGCTTCATATATGGGGAAATTTTTCATCTTCATATATATGCTCATAAAACCATCTTAATGAGCACTAATCAATTGATTGAATATATGTTCTAGTAGCTGAGAGAATATAGAATCGATTTCTGAAAACTCCCCAGGGCGTAAGTTTCAATTTTGGCGATTTTTTTTTCAATATTAATTTGCTTGCTTCATATATGGGGAAATATTTCATCTTCATATATATGCTCATAAAACCATCTTAGTGAGCACTAATCGATTGATTGAATATATGTTCTAGTAGCTGAGAGAATATAGAATCGATTTCTGAAAACTCCCAGGGCGTAAGTTTCAATTTTGGCGATTATTTTTTCAATACGAATTTGCTTGCTTCATATATGGGAAATTTTTCATCTTCATATATATGCTCATAAAACCATCTTAGTGAGCACTAATCGATTGATTGAATATATGTTCTAGTAGCTGAGAGAATATAGAATCGATTTCTGAAAACTCCCCAGGGCGTAAGTTTCAATTTTGGCGATTTTTTTTTTCAATATTAATTTGCTTGCTTCATATATGGGGAAATTTTTCATCTTCATATATATGCTCATAAAACCATCTTAATGAGCACTAATCGATTGATTGAATATATGTTCTAGTAGCTGAGAGAATATAGAATCGATTTCTGAAAACTCCCCAGGGCGTAAGTTTCAATTTTGGCGATTTTTTTTTCAATATTAATTTGCTTGCTTCATATATGGGGAAATATTTCATCTTCATATATATGCTCATAAAACCATCTTAGTGAGCACTAATCGATTGATTGAATATATGTTCTAGTAGCTGAGAGAATATAGAATCGATTTCTGAAAACTCCCAGGGCGTAAGTTTCAATTTTGGCGATTTTTTTTCAATATTAATTTGCTTGCTTCATATATGGGGAAATTTTTCATCTTCATATATATGCTCATCAAAACCATCTTAGTGAGCACTAATCGATTGATTGAATATATGTTCTAGTAGCTGAGAGAATATAGAATCGATTTCTGAAAACTCCCAGGGCGTAAGTTTCAATTTTGGCGATTTTTTTTCAATACGAGTTTGCTTGCTTCATATATGGGGAAATTTTTCATCTTCATATATATGCTCATAAAACCATCTTAATGAGCACTAATCGATTGATTGAATATATGTTCTAGTAGCTGAGAGAATATAGAATCGATTTCTGAAAACTCCCCAGGGCGTAAGTTTCAATTTTGGCTGATTTATTTTTTCAATATTAATTTGCTTGCTTCATATATGGGGAAATATTTCATCTTCATATATATGCTCATCAAAACCATCTTAGTGAGCACTAATCGATTGATTGAATATATGTTCTAGTAGCTGAGAGAATATAGAATCGATTTCTGAAAACTCCCCAGGGCGTAAGTTTCAATTTTGGCGATTTTTTTCAATATTAATTTGCTTGCTTCATATATGGGGAAATATTTCATCTTCATATATATGCTCATAAAACCATCTTAGTGAGCACTAATCGATTGATTGAATATATGTTCTAGTAGCTGAGAGAATATAGAATCGATTTCTGAAAACTCCCCAGGGCGTAAGTTTCAATTTTGGCGATTTTTTTTCAATATTAATTTGCTTGCTTCATATATGGAAATATTTCATCTTCATATATATGCTCATAAAACCATCTTAGTGAGCACTAATCGATTGATTGAATATATGTTCTAGTAGCTGAGAGAATATAGAATCGATTTCTGAAAACTCCTCAGGGCGTAAGTTTCAATTTTGCGATTTTTTTCAATATTAATTTGCTTGCTTCATATATGGGGAAATATTTCATCTTCATATATATGCTCATAAAACCATCTTAAGTGAGCACTAATCGATTGATTGAATATATGTTCTAGTAGCTGAGAGAATATAGAATCGATTTCTGAAAACTCCCCAGGGCGTAAGTTTCAATTTTGGCGATTTTTTTCAATATTAATTTGCTTGCTTCATATATGGGGAAATTTTTCATCTTCATATATATGCTCATAAAACCATCTTAGTGAGCACTAATCGATCGATTGAATATATGTTCTAGTAGCTGAGAGAATATGAATCGATTTCTGAAAACTCCCAGGGCGTAAGTTTCAATTTTGATTTTTTCAATATTAATTTGCTTGCTTCATATATGGGGAAATATTTGATCTTCATATATATGCTCATAAAACCATCTTAGTGAGCACTAATCGATTGATTGAATATATGTTCTAGTAGCTGAGAGAATATAGAATCGATTTCTGAAAACTCCCAGGGCGTAAGTTTCAATTTTGGCGATTTTTTTTCAATACGAATTTGCTTGCTTCATATATGGGGAAATTTTCATCTTCATATATATGCTCATAAAACCATCTTAGTGAGCACTAATCGATTGATTGAATATATGTTCTAGTAGCTGAGAGAATATAGAATCGATTTCTGAAAACTCCCCAGGGCGTAAGTTTTCAATTTTGGCGATTTTTTTCAATATTAATTTGCTTGCTTCATATATGGGAAATTTTTCATCTTCATATATATGCTCATAAAACCATCTTAGTGAGCACTAATCGATTGATTGAATATATGTTCTAGTAGCTGAGAGAATATAGAATCGATTTCTGAAAACTCCCAGAGCGTAAGTTTCAATTTTGGCGATTTTTTCAATACGAATTTGCTTGCTTCATATATGGAAATTTTTCATCTTCATATATATGCTCATAAAACCATCTAAGTGAGCACTAATCGATTGATTGAATATATGTTCTAGTAGCTGAGAGAATATAGAATCGATTTCTGAAAACTCCCCAGGGCGTAAGTTTCAATTTGGCGATTTTTTTTTCAATATTAATTTGCTTGCTTCATATATGGGGAAATATTTCATCTTCATATATATGCTCATAAAACCATCTTAGTGAGCACTTATCGTATAATTGAATATATGTTGTAGGAGCTGGCAATATTATCGTTGCAACTGAAAACCGGAACAACCCACTGGCGCCAAATGGTTTTACTCTCGTTTTGTACCATTGAATTGTGGCGCATTTAGTGCGCTGTACAGCGCATCTGATATGCTACACAGCGCACTAGATGCGACACTTTGTTGCCATACGGAAAAGCAGTTATATTGATTTGCGCGAGTGATTTTTCCGGTTTTCAACTGCAACGAGAATATAACAATGTTTTCCGATATAAATATGTGTTCTTATGTGCGGTTGTTTGTATTCCTGGTGCAGTTGAAAACCGGAATATAGCAGTCGCGCCAATCGATTTTACTCACGTTCTATGAATTCAAACAGTGGCGCATCTAGTGCGCAGTATAGCGCATCAGATGCGCCATACAGCGCACTCGATGCGCCATTGTTTGGACTTATGGAACGGGAGTAAAATCGATTGGCGCGACTGCTATATTTCGGTTTTCAACTGCACCAGGAATATTATTGACCGACTCTTACATCATTTGACGTTAGCGTTTACACTCCACAGAGTAAAATGAGTATTAGATTCACATTTGATGTAAATCGCACAAGCGTTTAACACTTCTTGTCAGAACTACTACACTCTCGCAGCACTTTACTCAATTTTTGAGTTCAATTGTATGCTATCTCTTTTTCTCTCACAGAAATGTTACTCAATTTTCGTAATAAGTGGATCTACTCAAAAATTGAGTTGATCCACTTTTTAACGAAACTTGAGTAACATTTCCGTGAGAGAAAAAGAGTTAGCATACAATTGTACTCAAAAATTGAGTAAAGTGCTGCGAGAGTGTAGTAGTTCTGACAAGAAGTGTTAAACGCTTGTGCGATTTACATCAAATGTGAATCTAATACTCATTTTACTCTGTGGAGTAAACGACGTCAAATGATGATAAGAGTCGGTCAATAATGTTCCTGGTGCAGTTGAAAACCGGAATATAGCAGTCGCGCCAATCGATTTTACTCCCGTTCCATAAGTTCAAACAATGGCGCATCGAGTGCGCTGTATGGCGCATCTGATGCGTTATACTAGCGCCAGATGCGCCACTGTTTGAATTCATAGAACGTGAGTAAAATCGATTGGCGCGACTGCTATATTCCGGTTTTCAACTGCACCAGGAATACAATCAACCGCACATAAGAACACATATTTATATCGGAAAACATTGTTATATTCTCGTTGCAGTTGAAAACCGGAAAAATCACTCGCGCAAATCAATATAACTGCTTTTCCGTATGGCAACAAAGTGTCGCATCTAGTGCGCTGTGTAGCATATCAGATGCGCTGTACAGCGCACTAAATGCGCCACAATTCAATGGTACAAAACGAGAGTAAAACCATTTGGCGCCAGTGGGTTGTTCCGGTTTTCAGTTGCAACGATAATATTGCCAGCTCCTACAACATATATTCAATTATACGATAAGTGCTCACTAAGATGGTTTTATGAGCATATATATGAAGATGAAATATTTCCCCATATATGAAGCAAGCAAATTAATATTGAAAAAAAAAATCGCCAAAATTGAAACTTACGCCCTGGGGAGTTTTCAGAAATCGATTCTATATTCTCTCAGCTACTAGAACATATATTCAATCAATCGATTAGTGCTCACTAAGATGGTTTTATGAGCATATATATGAAGATGAAAAATTTCCATATATGAAGCAAGCAAATTCGTATTGAAAAAAAATCGCCAAAATTGAAACTTACGCCCTGGGGAGTTTTCAGAAATCGATTCTATATTCTCTCAGCTACTAGAACATATATTCAATCAATCGATTAGTGCTCACTAAGATGGTTTTATGAGCATATATATGAAGATGAAAAATTTCCCATATATGAAGCAAGCAAATTAATATTGAAAAAAATCGCCTAAAATTGAAACTTACGCCCTGGGAAGTTTTCAGAAATCGATTCTATATTCTCTCAGCTACTAGAACATATATTCAATCAATCGATTAGTGCTCACTAAGATGGTTTTATGAGCATATATATGAAGATGAAAAATTTCCCCATATATGAAGCAAGCAAATTCGTATTGAAAAAAAAATCGCCAAAATTGAAACTTACGCCCTGGGGAGTTTTCAGAAATCGATTCTATATTCTCTCAGCTACTAGAACATATATTCAATCAATCGATTAGTGCTCACTAAGATGGTTTTATGAGCATATATATGAAGATGAAAAATTTCCCCATATATGAAGCAAGCAAATTAATATTGAAAAAAAAAAACGCCAAAATTGAAACTTACGCCCTGGGGAGTTTTCAGAAATCGATTCTATATTCTCTCAGCTACTAGAACATATATTCAATCAATCGATTAGTGCTCACTAAGATGGTTTTATGAGCATATATATGAAGATGAAAAATTTCCCCATATATGAAGCAAGCAAATTCGTATTGAAAAAAAAATCGCCAAAATTGAAACTTACGCCCTGGGGAGTTTTCAGAAATCGATTCTATATTCTCTCAGCTACTAGAACATATATTCAATCAATCGATTAGTGCTCATTAAGATGGTTTTATGAGCATATATATGAAGATGAAATATTTCCCCATATAATGAAGCAAGCAAATTAATATTGAAAAAAATCGCCAAAATTGAAACTTACGCCTGGGAGTTTTCAGAAATCGATTCTATATTCTCTCAGCTACTAGAACATATATTCAATCAATCGATTAGTGCTCACTAAGATGGTTTTATGAGCATATATATGAAGATGAAATATTTCCCCATATATATGAAGCAAGCAAATTAATATTGAAAAAAAAATCGCCAAAATTGAAACTTACGCCCTGGGGAGTTTTCAGAAATCGATTCTATATTCTCTCAGCTACTAGAACATATATTCAATCAATCGATTAGTGCTCACTAAGATGGTTTTATGAGCATATATATGAAGATTGAAAAATTTCCCCATATATGAAGCAAGCAAATTCGTATTGAAAAAAATCGCCAAAATTGAAACTTACGCCCTGGGGAGTTTTCAGAAATCGATTCTATATTCTCTCAGCTACTAGAACATATATTCAATCAATCGATTAGTGCTCACTAAGATGGTTTTATGAGCATATATATGAAGATGAAAAATTTCCCCATATATGAAGCAAGCAAATTCGTATTGAAAAAAAAATCGCCAAAATTGAAACTTACGCCCTGGGGAGTTTTCAGAAATCGATTCTATATTCTCTCAGCTACTAGAACATATATTCAATCAATCGATTAGTGCTCACTAAGATGGTTTTATGAGCATATATATGAAGATGAAAAATTTCCCCATATATGAAGCAAGCAAATTAATATTGAAAAAAAAAATCGCCAAAATTGAAACTTACGCCCTGGGAGTTTTTCAGAAATCGATTCTATATTCTCTCAGCTACTAGAACATATATTCAATCAATCGATTAGTGCTCACTAAGATGGTTTTATGAGCATATATATGAAGATGAAAAAATTTCCCCATATATGAAGCAAGCAAATTCGTATTGAAAAAAAAATCGCCAAATTGAAACTTACGCCCTGGGAGTTTTCAGAAATCGATTCTATATTCTCTCAGCTACTAGAACATATATTCAATCAATCGATTAGTGCTCACTAAGATGGTTTTTATGAGCATATATATGAAGATGAAAAATTTCCCCATATATGAAGCAAGCAAATTCGTATTGAAAAAAAAAACGCCAAAATTGAAACTTACGCCCTGGGGAGTTTTCAGAAATCGATTCTATATGCTCTCATCTGTGTGTGCTCTTAGTGAGTTATTTTTGACTCATATTCGCCGAAAGTGGAGTTACCCAGAGATGAGTAAATGTGACTAGGCTGAGCGAGCCGTCAGACCAACAACATCGAATTGAATTGGATGGATGTTGTTGATTTGTCGACTCGCTCAACCTAGTCACATTTACTCATCTCTGGGTAACTCCTTTTTCTGCGATTATGAGTCAAAAACAACTCACCTCTGATTGAATTTTCCGGGCGTGTATATATGAAAACGGAAATACATGAACAGTTTAATCGGGCTGTTCTGCCTGTTTAATATATCTCTGGTTTTTATTGCCTAGCTTAACAGGTCTTTTGTGCCTGACTGAAATATTTCATTCGAGATTTTAGTGCCTAGCTTAACAGTAACTGACATGTAGAGGCGCTGCGAGCGGTAAAAAAAATATTTTGGTGCTTTGGATTTTAGTGCCTCAGTTGACTCAAGTCATATATACCTAATTTGTTTGCAGTGAGTTTCTGGTTTTTTTTTGTCGAGCGAAGTGTCCTATCTGACTGAGAAAGGTTTTGGTTTTTAGGATAATTTGATTGTTCATGTCATAATATACATAAGTGGCATAACTTTCGACTAACTGGATGTTCTACGTGTAACACTCGCCATGCTGGATGTGTTCAAAACAAGACGTCTGATACATTTGACCTAGTGGTAGCTTGACAAATACACATTAAGAACACTTCATTCATCCACGACGATAATTTAAAAGAGGAAGTCCTCTTTCCGATAGTACGATGGGAAATTTATGAAAAAAAAACCCATTGTTTACGTTTGTAAGTTAAACCCTTATGAACAATCTTTGTCGAAATAAATGATTGATTGTCGTGCGTTATAAAATATTCAAATTAGGAAATATTTTCATGCAAATGTTACAGTTTAATAAGAACAAAAAGGTTGCAATGAAACGAAGAATCATGATTGATCATTTGCAGTTATCAGGTTTATGACGTTAAAACTCTAAATTGTGAACAGAACATGCAAAGGTGTGCTTTTTGTTGCAATTAATGTTCAAGTTTATCTAGAGTTATGGTGAAATCTGACCCTTACTACATTCAATTTATCACCAATCTTTTGCCAGGTACTGAAACCCGCTATTTCAGTTTTTTCACGGATAGGATTGCCCACAGAATAACACGACATACAAAGCTGTAACATTGATCCCCCTGAAGACGGTCCAAAACGGAAAGGAACGTTGGACAAGATAAGGCAGCATTTTAATTCTGTCCAGATTTAGAAGCTTTCCTTTAGTGTATTGGTTGAAGTTCTTTTGGCATACTTTTGTTTTTTTTTAATCAGTTCGTTTATTTGTTCGGCTCTGGCGTGTGTAACACTTTACGGAGCCGATATTCAATATTGTTGTACAAAACATTTTACCTTTTGTTATTAGTAAAAGAGGGATGCCAATTACTCGTGGCTAGCTCGAGGTTAATGGGTCACATAATCGTTTGGAAAAGGGCTAGGTAGGTAACTTATTTTAGCTGCTTTTGGTTGCGACATCTACCAAATCCTCGATCCCTGTAGTCCCTTTCAGGAGGTAAGCCGCAGATGGGTGACCACAGTTTGCTGGGCAGGTACAAGTAGCACGGAAACAAAAGGATAGTATAACTGGGACACAATGGTTGGGAATTTACTAGAATGGAAGGAAGGAGGGTGATGATGTTACACTCTTAGATCAGACAAACAAACGAATTCGTAAATCGCTTGCATGTAGGGAAGATCACGTATTCCCAGAACATCTCTTATCTTGCGGACGGGTTGTCTACCTCGGGCCACTAGGGTCCAATAGTCGTGCTCTGGAGGCATCATTATCCGGGCAATGCCAAACTGCGTGAGCGATGTCATCATAACCGGTTCCGCACCTACATAAATTGCTTTGGACATAAGTCTAGACATCACACGAATGAAACCGCGACTTACATCCAGACCTTTGAACCACGATCTCAACGAAACATTTGGAATAATGGAATGTAATCATCGCCCAAGAGAATTACTTGTCCAATCGTTTTGCCAACTTTGAAGAGAACTCTGACGTACTAATGGGAAAAATTCATCATGTGAAATTCTTCTTTCAAAAATCTCGCCTTCTTGTGCGCCCACCTTTGCTAGAGAGTCCGCCATCTCATTGCCTGGAATTGAGCAATGTGAGGGGACCCATACAAAGGTAATCTTAAATGATCTTATCCCCAATGCGAAATTGATTGCTGCCAGCTCAGCAACATATACGGAACAAGGTTCCTGAAGCTTCCGGAAGGCAGATGAGTATTCATTGTGAACACCGAAACCAGTGGATCCATCAATACGCGACCCATCAGTGAAAAATCTACTATTGCAATTGACATGTCGGTACTTTTCAATAAAAATATGGGGAATTAAAATAGGCCGAAGTTGATCTGGAACTCCTTGAATGGCCTGTTTCATGGAGAGATCATAATCAATGGAGGAACTGTGTTTTGGCATACTTAAAATAAAAGAAAATGTTTGCTCATCACTATGAGGCCTCAATAGTGGACAGTAATGTTTGCTAGAAAGAAACTGTTGATAGTTCCGTCAGTGTACGAGAGGTTGTGAAAATTCAATAGAAGTATTGAAAATTGAGCGTATGGCTTGGAAATAGTAATACACGAACCAAAGACGCATTCTTTGCCTCACATCCACAATGTGGGGTAGGTCATAGTACGAACAAATCCGCCACCTTGACAGGCAAAACATGCGTGCCTGATCGAGCCCATGTACTACAATGGCTTGTGATGGTTCTAGCGGTTGTTTGTACACACTCTGTTTTGCTACCTACATGGGATTGAAACACTCTCCTTTCGGGTTTTATTTTTATACACAACGTCGGGTTTTAACTAAATTTTCCTCTCATCATATCTGACTTAGAAACATCAGAAAGAAAGAACGATAAGTGTCGTGATACTAGTGTATTAATGGGTTGGGGGAACAGTTTCACGACACTATTCCTTCTACATAATAATCGTTACTCCACATACGGAGAATACAAATAATTATTGTATACTTAACTCAATTTTCGGAATGTTAGAAATTTTGAATAAGTGCTATTATTATAAGTAGTTCAATTTGTTACGTACAAATGACCTACTTTTGCTCTCCTACAAATCTGCATATGAACAGGTTGAAAATATGGTTTTCCCATTTCGTGTCCTCAAAAACGGGTAACAAATGGTTCCAATTGTCTTCTTCTTTTTATTCCTTTTCGTTTCATTCCATGTTAATACAGCAATAGCCACATCCCTCAGCTGTACAATTATTTTGCTTTATTGTCGGCATGGGTAGCAGTGTGAACGATTTTTCATTGCCTATACTGCCGTTCTACGCATAACTGTCCCATGTTGCTTTTGGTCACATTGCAGCTTTTTCAATATATGCTTAATTTTTAACTATACTATTGGATACAAACAAAAAATTATATACTTTGTTCTGAGTTTGTATAAAAAAAACATCAAGTTAGATTGTCCCATGTTGAAATTCTAGGCATAAAAGTCCCACTACGACATTTCTTAAGAGATCTTAGAAAACAAAATTGATTTAAGTTTACAACATTCTTTGTAGGAACTACTCGACACTCAGCATTGATAAGGGGCTTATGTGTAAACTTAAACAATGAATTTGACATGAAAACATTGACATTAAATTGTCTATATAGGCCACCAATTGCATTTGATCGAACTGTGTTTTTAATGATGATAAACAATAATCAGAATCATGGTAGGAGCATAAACAATAATGCACATGGCATGTGTATTTCAAAACGTAAATTCTATCGCCAACGATCCATCAATACATCATGCAGTGCGACTTATATGCCTAGAATTTTCTGCTGCAAGGCAAGATTCTACGCATATCAGTCCCACTGAATAATTTACCTCGTATTTTACATACAAAAATAATCTTCTTGTTTGTAATACCACAGATTACATCAAAACTCAGCCACATCTTCAAATGCCACTCATAAATTTGTGGGTTTTACCACGAATCTTACCAGCCCTACACAATAGTGACGCAAAACTTAAAACGCTTTTTTCTCAACTACAACTTTTGCAACATGGGACAGTTATGCGTAGAACGGCAGTATATTTTACCCGCTCAATCATTAACGATTGCAATCAGATTCAGCTGAGCGAGACTGATTGAATCACACTCAATTCTTCAAATCATACTTTAAACATCATTTAACATTTCAAATAATCATCTAACATGATGTTAAGCAATCAAATGCTACAAAAAAACCTAAAGCGTCATTTTAAACCGTATCTCTGCTCTGATTGCTCCAGCTGATTGCATTCACTGAGTTAAAATAATCTCATTCGGTGTATTCAAATCGCTGGCGTTCAGTGGCAACGCATTCATTCGGGTATAACGTAAAGAAGAGAATTTGTTTCGCATGATTCTGTTTTGCTCATTTAAGGCTCTACCAAACTGTAGCGTTTTTTTTTTGCCGCCGTCGCAGCGGAAAAATTGCCGCGGTGAGATTACATGGCGGAGCGCACAAACCGACGCGATGCGTTTTTAAATCGCGTTGGTTTGTGCGATTTTTTCCGCCGCGATTTCGCTGCGGCGGCGGCAAAAAAACGCTGCATTTTGGTGGAGCCTTTATTCTTTCTACAATGTTCGTTTTCGAGGATTCGTGTTAAATCGTTTGATAGGAAACATCACACTCGTTCACTATTCTGTTAGCAACCTACTTTAAATCGGTGGTGCTCATGCGAGTGAATGAGTTTTCCCATGCTTGATTGCCGGTGTCTGGTTTTATAATTTAAGCCCGTTCCCTCTTGTAAAATTTGCTTCGTACTGCATTCTCGTGCATCTCTACTTTGTAGGCAATGCTATCAACACCAGTATAAAGCACATGGTTTGAACCTAAATATCTCATTGGGATATTCAAATTCGAATGAGCGGCACGCATAGTTGTGTTTATCGCTCTCTCGTAATGAAGATTTTTTCTCGGGTTTTCTTTGTATCATTTGTTCTCCTGCGTTTGCGCGTCTTGCTTGCAATCTATCGCCTGTGCTGCCTCATCTACAAACCAGAAGTAAGAGAACGGGTCAATCAAAATAGAAACATTTTAATATAAACCTATCATATGTGTTTTGATATGTATGAATAAGATGATACCATTATTACTATACACCATCGCGGTCCTACGTGAACCTCGCGGTTATATCCCTGATTTAACCCAACTCTAATGTTTTTTCGTTTTCGTCAATTCCATTAAAAGATGACTCACTAGAAGTATCGCGAACCGACGGCCTTTTTATCTTGTGATTGTGTACGGCATGGATCTTGAATTAACTAGCTTATTCACAGCGTTGACATCATGTGGCTTCTGAAATCTTCTCCAAGCAACTACATCGTATTTCTCGATTGGAATCACCTGATCGCAAAACGGATAAATAATGGTAGAAAAAAATGATTTCGGCATTTTCACCGCCTTATCGTAACTCATTTCCATCGGCATTTCACAACTAAATCCATCGGCTGGAGCAAATGGCTGGTATGTGGAGGTAGTTTTCATATGACCACTTGTTCTGGGAAGGCTTTTTCAATTAGTTTTAGCGACGTATGTGATGATTGCCCGTCGTTAACCAAGACCCCAGGTCTTGCCTTAAAAAAAACAAGCTCGAAATAGTTTTAAAACGTGATGGTTTCCATCCGTGCATTTTGAGTGGCATACCAGGCAATTCGTCACCACTGTTAGTTTTTCAAGAATCCCACACATTCTTCTCTTTGAAAATAATCAGTGGGGACAACTTGTCCCCTACTGCACTTCTCCCAAGTAAGACGGAAAAATTCTCTCTACCCGACCCTGCAGTAGCCCGAAGGGCCTCGGATTCTTTTTCTCCAACCACTTTCACTTGGGATGGATCCAAAAAGAGATTTTTCTCGTCGACATTACAGTTACGTGAAGGTCGAATACCCGTGGTAACTTCGTTGACATTTCTTTTACAAGCAATTTCTACCGCTTTGGTTTCTTCTGAGATAGTTTGCGGCGACGCATAAATCCTCTAAAATGTCGCTTCCAGGGACACAATTTTTAAATAGAGTTTCCAGTCCATTTTTTTTGGAAGTACTGGCCAATTGCTAAGATCTCTTGTTTGGAAAGTCCAAAACTCCTCTTTTGCATGGTTTAAATATGGGCAGCTAGCTTGGATTCAATGTAGCATGGTTTTGCCATATCTCTTCCCTGAGTAGAGCTCTTTGCTCCATGTGTTCCTTTCAACCGGTAACTTAACGTAGATACCGGAGTACCGTAGTTCTTGGATGCCTCGGTTTGAGACATTCACTGTTCCTAACAGCTGCAAAAGCTTTGTACAAATCGTGCTTAAGATATTCAGCACGCGTCGTTACCCTCCGATAGTTGCGAACCATGTTAGCCTACAATGCAGAGAGAGAGAAAGAGAGAGAGAGATTCATTCTATAAATAGTAAATTTTCACTTGCTCCAGACGGCTATTAAAACTAGGTAATGTATTTTATGACTTTTTCTCGTTAAAAACGAATATTTTTGCCATCAAAACGCATAACTACTAAAAAAAACTACTTACCAATGCACCAAAGGAGTTTATTCCCCTTTTTTTCTCGGAGAAATATCGATTTAAATTATGCACAAACCAATTTACGCACTACGGAGAATTGGCAAGTAAACAACTTCTTGGTCCTTTTTTGCCTAAGGGGTTAAACATTACATGACATGTTCTTGGGTACGAACGTGACCCCGTTGGCTGCGTACCATTTCAGGACAACATTTGAATAGTGCTCTTAAGGCCCTCGTGTTGCTTCAACAGAGGATGTAGACGCTTCTGTAGACACTCTTTCAGGAACGGCGCACTTCATTTGCTACCTGAGTAGATCGCTTACCAAATCATGTATTTCTTGGCAAACTTTGAAAATTCCTGCTTCCTTACTTCCTCCGGAACATCAAACTTGTGCTGGGCGGCGAAGAACAGTAGCCCCATGATGAGACAAAGAGACTTCGTCAGCATCTGGGTGTACAGTTTCCGGACCCGTGACTTTCCCACTGGATTTTGCAGTTCGTCACGATTGGGAGCCTTCTGCACTTTGTACGTATGCAGTCCCTCCCGGTCCTTGGCTCTCTGAGCGAAAGACTTGAACAGATTAAACTTTTTGGTCACATCTCTCACCGAAGGGTTGGAATTCCGCTTAAACGCATTCACGACACGCTTGTGATCCTGATCACTAATAGAACATCCATTCTGACCGCATTTCTCCTTCCGTTCGAGGCTCAGAGTTTCGTAGTAACGTTTAATCACAGGTCTCAGTGTTGAATGCACGATTCCGGGTTGTTTGCCGATGTCCTGATAAGCCTGAAGTCCTGAAAAACTGACAGCGATAAAAATACAAAAAAAAAATCTCTAATTTGCAAGAGAAAATACCCAATAGGTAGTTTTCTACAGCGTTTTTTTTCGTGTTGCAATTTGATATGGGACACCCTTTAATGGATCAACCCTAAAAAGTAATCAAAATGTATTTAATCGTTCTCAAGGTAATAAAATGTAATAATTATGTATTTTACACCTATACCGAGTAATATTGCGTACTTTTTACTACCTTCTAAAGCTAGTTTGTCGTCCTCAAACGTTCTTGCGTATCCCTTTGTTGAATTTGTGTTTGTGATTGTGGAAGAAATGAATGTTATTCAAAATCATGAAGAAAACTTTGCGTTCCTACGGCGTTCTAAAAACATGTTCAAGTATTTTCAAACACAGTACGGTAATATGAAGTATAATTAAGGATCCAATGCGTGAAAACATCAGCAAATCGTTTAATAGACGAATATTAACGAAAGAGAAAGTCGACGAAGAGATTGTCTCACTGTTACTTAGGACCTAATGCATTGTTCAGCATGAATTTACGACCCCATATGTTGCCGATAGATGTTATCCATCATCTAAACAATAGCGTTAATTTTCTTGTTTTGTTGTGGAAGTAGGTTCCTTGTTTGTAATTTTCAATTCTCGAGTACTTTTTCAAAAGGACGTAAGTAACAAAATGTAAACAAACGCGTTGTTCATGGCATGTTATTAAAAAATCATGTATATATGCCCACGTTTGATGAAATTTGTGATGGATTATTTCTGAATGTTTTTACTAACTTTTTACAAAACGGTGTAATATCACTTTTGCACTTTTTGGGAATAATGTACATACGCCACTTGTGTTGAAAAGTAACTTGCGAATCACTGTTATATCATTTGAATGCCTCTCAGTAAAAGACTTTATACCTCAAGGGTAAAAATTTAGATTTTGTTTAGTAAAAATTGATATTTTTAGCAAAGATATTTTTACACCGTTTTGTTGCAGAAAAAACTAATACGTCGTTTTGATAATTTGGACGTATCTTTGTAAAATATGACAACATGACGTAACATTTCGACGTATCAACATTGTCATTTGCAGAATGACGTATCATTTTGACGCAAGTAACATGCCATCTACCATACTGACTTATCAAAATGACGTATAATCTTTTTCTATTGCAGACCGTTGTAAGAAACATTTTTCTAAATGAAACTTGAATTTTCACTCCTGGTGTAATTTTTAAGCACAGTGATGTAATATCTTTGACCAATGCGTCATTCAGTGGAGTTTAATTGGGATAAACATGTCCGGTTTTCAAATAGCAATAAAAATAAACTCAAAAAAGTTCAATGCTGATTTTCTTATTTTCGTCCAAATGTTACCTACGTCCATTTGAAAAAGTACTCGAGAATTCGATTTTGGAATCAGTTTGATCAAATTGAACATCGGGTTCAATCGCAGTAATCCAAGTAAAGATTTTATTCGACAGCTGTCATTCAAATACTGTTCTCTGATAAGGTTAACCGTTTGTGAAAATCCCGAAGAACTGAACTCCTGAATTATCCTAAAAGTCCGGAATCCAAGTAGAACAACAATAATGAATCTAAAACGCTACTGCAAGCATC
>JASCZW010000511.1:0-204839 GCA_034211315.2 Aedes japonicus | reverse complement strand
AGGACCTGGACAAGTACTGGTTGGATACGGTATGTTTTATTTGATTGTGGCTATGGATAGATTCGAGCTGAGTTTTTATTTTATTGTTCGCAGATATTGTGTCTTATTGGAGAGGCATTCGAAAGTGCAGATGAAATTTGCGGAGCTGTAGTGAATGTGCGCCCCAAAGGTGACAAGATTGGTAAGTATCTTATATGGGTTTTGGTTCAGGGCGCGCAGACGGTTAAATACTATAAGCGTTGAAATGTCTAGTAGAAGACTCTTAACCAACCGGAAAAGAACCATGACCTCAGTCAGGCTAGTCATCAAAGACACGGTATAACTAAGCCTGAAGGCGGTGGTTTAGATATTCGGTCCGGTCGGGGAAATCTTTCGTTTCTATTTATTTTGCACGGAGATTCGGTTCACTCGATTCGACAATTATCGCCCCTTCAAGTAAGAGCTGGGTCTATTCTGAGAGTTGCTTCCATTTAACGAGTTGACTGTTTTATTTTTTTTTTCGACTTGTTGACATCAACAGGCTCAATATGGCCCCGATGATGTTGAAAATAAATTAAGTTAAAGCGTAGGGTCAAATAATAAAATACATGTACATAAATGCGGTCATATAGTTATTCAACACCGGAAGCACCAATGAAATATGTAGCAAAACGCAGACGCAGCATCTGCCGTGAAAGGTGAAAGTCGAACGGGAGAGAGGCCCGGTTGAATACTCGCTATAATCCACCGATGGCGCCGTTCATGCTGTAGTTGGTACGGCGGAGAGGTAGTCTTAGCATCATGTTGTTTCGGAGCGCTCTAGGTTGAACTTTAACATTTATTTGCTCCAGTATTGCAGAGCAGATTATTCAGCCTTAAAATGTATCTGCAAAAAAAAACCTTGTCAAGGTTTCTCTTCTGGTACGGAGAAGTTCCTGATCGATCAGCTGGCAACGATGTTCATAGCTGGGCAGATGAAACGGGTCCCTCCACGGCAGATACCTTAGAGCAAATCGAAGAAAGCGTCGACGGACTCGACTCTCGCAGCACCATTGTTGTAATTTGGGTTCCAAAATGTAGATCAGTACTCCAATGTGGATCGCACCAGCGAACAGTACAGTGATTTGAGGCAGTAGATGTAGGAGATTTTTTTTGTTATCCTGAAGATGAAGCCCAATGTCCTCGACGCCTTATCCAGCACATTCGAGATGTGTTGCTTTTATTAAAGTTGAGAGTCCAGAATAATTCCCAGATCTTTTACTTGATCCACACGATCTATTGTTGATCCTTCGAGTCTGTAGGTAAATATGATCGGTTCTTTCTTTCGAGAAAACGTGATTACCGCACACTTCGCAGGGTTAAATAACATTCTGTTTAAATTGTACCAGCTGGCAAAAGCTTCGAATTGACGTCGGAGAAAGATGCAGTAACTGGTCGCATGAATCCGAGAGTAGATTTTAACATCGTCTGCATACGATAGTCGTGGGCCTTCGATGACCAAATTCACATCGTTGAAATAATATAGGAAGATCAACGGTCCCAGGTGACTTCCTTGAAGTTTCCCTGACGTGACTGGAAAATGCCGGATTGGCAGTTCCCAATAGTGACCATCAGCTGTCGATCGGTCAGATATAACGAAACCATCGCAGAAAGTTGCAACTAACTCCAAGTTTTTCTAGTTTCGCAATCGCAATGGGGTGGTTCAGCTTGTCGAATGCTACTGACAATTCGGTATATATGACGTCAGTTTGAGCTCGTTCAGCCATACTATCCGTGATATACGATGTAAGACACATTAGATTAGTGGTGGTGGAACGACCGGAAGTGAAACCGTGCAAGCTGAACAATGCATTAGGTTCTAAGTAACAATGAGAGATTTTCTTCTTCGACTTTCTCTTTGCGTTCCCACGGCTATATAAAAACATGTACAAGTATTTTAAACACACAGTACAGTAATATGAAGTGTAATTAAGGATCCAATACATCCAAAATATGAGAAAGTAAAGGCTCCACTACGACTAACTCAAATAGCTTCGAGATCGCGCTCGACGAAGTGATTCCACGGTAACTATTCATGTATCATTTGCTTCCTTTCTTGTGGACCGGAAACATGTGTGAAAATTTCCAGGCGGATGGGAACACTCCTCTTGCGACGGACATTTGGAATATGCGAAGCAATGGTGTCAGTAATTTGCACGCAGAGTCGAATTACTCAATTCGACAAATTGTCGACTCGTCAAGAGAGAACGACTCGTTCGTCTCGCAGAATAGACATACCCACGTTACCAAACCGCATTGAAATATGATGCACTATTTCTGCAACTTGCGATACTTCTTGTTGTAAATTGGCAGTCTGAATGTATAGCTGTTGTTGCATACGCAAAGCTATCGTTATGTTAGCTGGCGGATATGTGCATTTTTTATGCTTGATATATTATTTAACTGCGTAATTGAAGTTGTTTACAAATCGATAATTGTTCGAACATTAATTGTTTATAAATATGAAACAATCCAAAAATTTACCTATAAGGCTAAACAGAAGTCCTTCACCTGATTTCATGGAACAGTCATGTTCCACTTCTCCACAATCTCAAGAAGCTCGTGATGCATTGCTTCCTTCGATGATAGATGGCCCGTAGAATTTGGATGAAGATGATCCTCAATCACCTTAAGTGAGGACTATAATAGCCCTGATGAAAGAGTAAGCGAGGATGATAAAATATATGACGAACCAGATTTAACATTATTTCTACAAAGTTGGAGTTTGAACGAGAGATATTTGATAGTAAAATTCATTTAATGTGAACACAATAGATGTGGTTGAAGAGCCGGCCCTCGTTCCGCGAAATGTTAACAATAGGGAGGAGGCAATCCCAAGCTCCCTATCCAAATCGTTTCACTTGGGTGCCCTGGTGGTCCCTCCCTTTCCCCGCTATATGTTATGTCATGAATATTTAGTATATTTTGTTGTGGTCATTTGATGGCTTACCCTGGTTAGACAATTTGACTGAAAAGTTAAGCTTATGTATCGTTTTTAGCTATTGCTCGGTGTCGTCTCGGTGTTTCTAGTTTTGTTGAGCTAACTTTAGGCGAAGGCCTATGCTGGCCTATGGTTATGCGAGAATCATTTCGTATTTATTTATTTATTTGTCGTCAATCAATAGTAGACCGTTTTGTTACAATAGTGCTTACATTTTATGTTTCACTTATATATACAGTACGCCTTAGAAACTAACACATCAGATTTACATTTTTATATTTTGAATCGTTCGTCATTATCGAATTGAATTGAAGTATTGTTTTAGTTTTGTTTTGGTCATAGTAAAGTCTACATTTTCTCCATGCTTATTGTAAGTTGCCATCATATGATTCAGAGGTCCAAATTTGGCGTAATTTGTACGATGATGGCTTGTTATAAATATATTTCTATTTCGTAGTTGCCGCGACGGTATGTAAAAATTAAGTTTTGACAAAAGTTCTGCTGAATCAACGCGTTGCGAAACAATGTCATTGACGAATGATACTAAGGCAAATTCACGGCGCTCTTTTAATGATAGCATGCTGATGAGCATGCAGCGGGCTTCATAAGATGGAAGCGGAAACCTTGTCCAACCTAATTTACGAAGTGCATACAGTAAAAATTGCTTCTTTACCGATTCTAGTCGTTCTTCATGGGTGACTGAAAATGGAGACCAAATTACGCTACAATATTCCAGTATTGACCTCACATATGCAATGTACAATGTTTTTATTGTGTACGGATCATGAAAATTGTAACAACAACGTTTTATTAATCCAAGCATATTATTTGCTTTGTTGATGATAGTATTGTAATGTTCAATGAAAGTTAGCTTGAGTCCAAGATAACTCCCAAATCCCTTGTTCGTTTGCTCGCGGTCATATGATAGGAAAGAAAACAGAAAAAGGAAAGAAAGCATTAGTAATTAGTAACATGCTATGCGCATGTGAGATTTTCATGGTGATATTCTCACAACGACCGTTCAGAATGGTTCGACGGATGCATATGAGAGATCATTCCCGATGAGTTTCCACTCGTTTACTCAATTCCATCACGATTAGCTATAGAATACAAGAAACATTTTACTACGTGCTACATTTCGGAATATCAGGGCATTCAGGGCCTTCGCATCTTCAAGTTATTATTACAAGCTGCCCTTTTGGTTCAGGCACTTTTGAACATTGATGTGGCAACCGGTTCACACATGAAATCTGCCGCGACCAAGTTGGCAGAACTCTTCCATACCCCTTTCCGAAGCGTAAGCGTCCCTCAAACTTGAGTATTGGGTTAATTCGTGTAGCTAGTGACTAATTTCTGTCGAAAGTGTATTTGTTTATGTTTACTTTCAAGTGCTGCATCCAAACATTCTATTTGTTTTATTGCAAATTCGTCAAAATGTTCGCAAAGAATTGATCACCAGTTTGTTGCTCGCCAAGAAGAAGCCGAAAGAGAAGATGGGCAAAACGGTTCATTTGAATGAGCGGCTCAGAGCAATGTGTTCATTTCAATGAACCGGCTCATTTGAGCGGCTCAATAGCTCTTTAAAAAAAAAATATCCACCTACGGTGAACTCTAACCCTTCTTACACTTCCTTGGGAGTATCCGAACACAAACTCAGATGAAGCCAGTTTGATCCTGGGCACTTGATTCAATCACCATTGTAGTTACTCACAACCCATATTCACCGAAACATGTCTCGGTGATATCTCCGAAACTAGTTTATTAATTCAACTAAATACAGCAGGCAGTTATCACTTGGCAGTTGTTTAGTTGTTTCATCGAGATCCGGCTAGTGATCAAAAAAAAAGAAAACCCCTCTCCACCCCCAGCGTTTTTCTGCTGGGAAGCTTATAGGAAGGACACAACAATTTTTTTGAATCCGCATCTTCAACAAGCGAGAAGGGGTAAAATTCATTGCAAATCATGTTGATTAACTGAATGTCGACTAATCTGTTACGTTGGATAGGCATAGGTTTAATTATATCAACAAAATTCTTTATCAATGACTGAGGGGCCGATTGTGGAGGTGCAGGCCGTTTAGATGATGAAGCTATTTTGATGACTCTATTTTCTTCTGTCCCAGTCCCGGTTGATTCCTGTGTTGCACGGAGCTGACCACCAGATGCCTCGTATTGCATTGTAGACCACAACTGGCGCTGATTGTTTGCTTCTATCAACGGATATTGGTGGTTGTATGGTGGAAAGATGCCGTCTTAAATTTCCCGTTGAGCCTTCGGACAACGCTTGCGATTTTTTGCAATATTGACATGTTCCTGACACATTACAATTCCCATCACATTTGCGATCAAAATGATACCAAATCACACTTGAACTGATTGATGACATGGTCTTAAGAAGACAATAGTTTAAACTTTGTAAATTATCATTAAAAAAAACTTACGCTTCAGATTACAGTCGATTTACAGCTCGAAAAAATGTTCTCAGTGTTGTCTTTTTAACCCAAACGTAGTTTACTTAAGCTCAAGGTACACTAGGTGAATAAAAACGCAATATAAATCACGGGAAAATGCACTAATCTGAAAAAAATAAATCGAATCTCAACTGTTTCGTTTTAACTGCAGAAAATTGCTCTGTTCGTACCATCCAATGGTGTGAGCTTTTCAGCGTAAATTTATCGCACAAAATTGCACCTTCTGGGTAGAATAAGTGCGAGCGACAGGAACTGAGAAATCAATGAATTCATTCATCCCAAAATGCTAGAGAAAAAAGCCTAGAAACAAAAGAAACGCAATTTCATTCAACCTGCAGTATTGGCATTGATAAAGCCCAAAAATAAACGTATGGCCGACTACTTTAACTCTAGGGCAGCGTTGCCAAGTATATTTTGGCAATGTCAGGAAGTATATGAATTAAAAATCAGGAAAAAATCAGGATTGTCATTTTGTGTACTGACATTCACAAAAATACTGTTTATTAAAAACCAAAATGCTTACATAACATATTTTTATCTCTTTCAGTTTTATCAAACTTAACTTAAACTTAAACTTAACGTTTCCGGCTTCTTCTTTGTTCAAATCCGCATAATTCTTTGTCCACTCATTGTGTCTTTTTCCAATCTATTCCTTATTTTCGTTTTGTTTTGATTAAATTGTGAGATTAATCGTTTCACTGATGCTGAGGAGTGACCTAGTATGAGAACAAACTTGGTATGAACTCTCGCAGAAGCGGAAAAGCCAATGTGCCTTCTGATCTTCTGATCGACAATATGATACCCCATAAATCTAGAACATCTTTTGCTAGAGCATTACCCGTGCCCTCGGCATCATTTTCATCATCGGCATCATCATTATGCTGGGAATATTTGGTTTCCATATTTTCTGTGAAAATATTATTAATGGTCTGGTTAATATTGGTAATCAAAATCATTCACAAATGGTGTAATACATACCATTTCTATTGAAATAAATTAAAGTAGTTCCCGCTCATAATGGGTGTTCGTCGTTGTTTGGACATATTCATAATATTAATAAAATTATTTTTAAAAAGAAACTATTAATATTAATAAAAAGAAACTGGATCGCTTCAATGGCGGTGTCACTTAACCAACTATTTCAGTAAAAAAATGAACAGCATCAAGACATAAGAACAGAAATCACTCAATGAGCGTCGAAACGAAACGAGTCAACTCGTAGGTCTGTGTAGTTCTTGTATCGTTTTGGTAGAAAAGCGTGTCAAAATAGCTTTTTTATTGAATGAATTTTGACAAGTCCATTCCATCCCAACTAGCAAAAGCTTTGGCGGAACTCTATTATTTTAATTAAAATTAATTTGGATTGATAAAAATTACGAAAATCAGGAAAAATCTGGATTTTTATCAAAATTTGGATTTTTATCAAAATTTGGAAAAAAAAATCGTGATTGTCAGGATTTCAGGCAAAACGCAAAAAAGTCTGGAAAATCCTGAAAAATCAGGAGCTTTGTCATCGCTGCTGTAGGGCTTTCGTAAAGAGAGCTTCCCGACCAGGGGCCTGGCAACCCTATCCTTGTTACTAACTTTTGACAGTATGCAACATATCGCGGGCCTTATTTGAATAAGGCCCGGCTGACGTTTGTTTCTACGGGTACGAGCCCCAGTATTGTTTACAAACAATGAATCTTTTGACGTTTGGATGTTAGAGATGTTGGCTAAAGCAAAATGACTTCTCGCCAGCTCCCTGTTCCCGACCCACAATGTTGATTCATTCGACTGAGGAGAGGGAACACGCAAAAATAACAAAACATGCCTGTTGAAGGTTCTCGATCCGTGTAATAGTCAGGAGAGAAAAAGAGCAAAATGAACAAACAGCGCCAGCGGCTCATTTAGCTTGAGCCGTTCGTGGTTCAAAACGTTCAAAACCATTCTTAGTGAGCCGACGTTCATTCGAGAGCCGCGGTTCGATTTTATAGAGTTGTGGCTCGCTCACTCTTTTTGAAGAGCCGGTTCTAATAAGCGGCTCGTGAGCGTTCGGCCAATGGACTCCCGATAAAAGCGGTGAAACACCCCGTTCTTAACACCTCCAAATGCGTTCTCAGCTGCGAATCAAGCAAATACAGATCCGAGCAAATCATTGCAGGTCTCCAGGATCAAATCTAGACAATAGTCAAAAGGTCGAAAGGAACATTTGTAACCCTACCACCTTGGCAATCTCTTAAAAATATCTCCGACACCTTATTGCTCTATATCTTGGACTGGTGATCCTCATAGCAAGAGATAAGCGGAAATTCGATTCAACGATTTGGCAACGGTGTTTATTTTATTCACAGAGGCCGATAACATTTGCCGCAGCGCAAAATTTGCACGATTGGCTCAGATTTGACAGCTCTCGCTACACGATTGGCTCAAAAATGGCTGCTTCCGCATATCTCTTACTATGAGGATCACTATCTTGGACCACTCTTAAGTTTTGGTGAAATAATGACAGTGTTGAAAGTGATAATTTCGCACTAAAATCGCGACTATTGATGCGAATGCTGTCAACTGGCAAAGAACTTCTTATTTTTAGGTTTCATGTATTACTGCAGGGATTGTCCTTGGGCTCTGGCAAAACCTTGAGGTAGTTTAACTTCAACTACCAGGTCCCAGGGCTGGTCTGGTTCTTTACCATTTTGGAAAGAAGCACACTAGTGTTGCCAGATCAGTGATAATGCAGCCCAAAAATGCGTCTGAAAATCCACCAGTATTTCCTATCGACCAACATTATTATACTGAGATAGTGATCGATGGTCAAGTACAGGATTTGCGAATAGTTAGAAGTTTGCACTTGATCATATACGCAGTTGAAAAACCTGCATAGATTATTATCACAACCTAGCGCACTTTTGGAAAGCATTATCACATAGGGGAGCCTGTTCCATTATTCATCTCATGATCCATTATTCATAGTATTCGGAATTATAGGAGTTTGATGTATGAATCATTTTATTTCTTTTGTTATTAAGCTACTTTCAAAAATAAATAACATTAAATTTAATATAAAAAGTTAGAAATCCGATGGTTACGCGTTGATCTTTCGTGTTCAAGTTGCGCGAATTGCTAAAAGATGAGATGAAAATGGAAATGGTAACCCAAGATGCTATGCTTGTATCAAAGCTTTCTACCAAGAGGCGATTTTGCTTACTTCGTTCTCAGTTTTAAAGAAAAACGGAGCTCTTATAGTGCGCATCGGCAATTGACGATATACTATGTCACCAAGAGGAAGTCCTGTTGAAGAATTTCAAATAAAAATCAAGACAAAGCCCCCGAAACTCAATGAAAAATTCTGTCTGGTTCTAAAGAAACATTCCACGGAACTAGTGAACTAGTCAGCAGACGCAAGTTAAAAATTAAGATGAGTAATAAATGTATTATCCCTCTCAACATTTTAAAATGCTTTTAAGGTGCGCATCGACAATGGACGATTTATCTTGTCATCAAAAAGAAGTTTTGCTGAAGAACTCAAAATAAATTTCAAGACAAACTCGCGAAACAAGAAGCAAAATCTCGAGAGCAAGTTCTGAATTATAGTAATATCAAGCAAAACAGGTATTTTCGAAGATATCGTTGACAATAATGACAAGGTAATAGATTATATTTGCAAATGACTGATGTATACTCTTCTCCCTACAGCCTTACATACCAACAATTATCCCCCCCTCCCCAATCCTGTGGGTAGTGATGCAATATCATTGTACACTTTTAGTGTGCACTAATAGTGTATCCCGCAAAATTCAAATCCCCCATGGGAAGAAACGTTGCGTAGCCCATTCAACTACATCCCCTGATGTATTATGTAAGGTTTGAGTTCTTGTACTCAAACTGGTGACCTGGCGCCTCGCCCCCTTATACGTCAATAAAATAAAATAAAATAAATGTATTACTGCAGGGATTGTCGAAAAACACAGAGCAGTGCAAAATAGGCAACTGCTTCACCAAATTTCAAGTGTGCGTCTCCTGTTTCAGAAGAGCGCACAAAACGAATGTGCGAAAGATTTCGTAGCAGCACGAGAGACAGATAGCCGCACATGCATTACTCTTTCAGAGACAAAGAGTAATGCACAGTGCTCTACTCTGTGCTTTGGCTCATGCTTTGGTAAATGGTAGCGAAAATTTTTGATGCTAGTAACAAAAAGGAATTGTAGGGGTTCATAGAGGGAACATTTTACTAAAATCCTTATTCACAAATTAGTCGGTCCTGCCGCCATGTCTTTTTTTTGTGTTTGCACAGAGACTACAAGGGAGAGTGCAATCGTTAACGTACAAAGAGACGAGAGCAAATTCGAAAGGAGATGTGCGGCTTTGAACGCACGACACAACAAGGGTGCACGGGAGTACAGACTGCACTTTCACGTCTCTTTGAAATTTAATGTGCTGTCTCGTAGTAGCGCGTGCTGCACTCAAAGAGATTTAAATCACACCTTATTCCTAAACATTAAATAAAAATTACATGATCCACAGCTCAAAATTGATTGACATTTTCGCCTTTGAAAGTGCGAGTCTGGGAGACACTTGATTGTTGCAATCTTTGAGATTTTTTTTTTCTCAGGTGATATAATATTATCATATTATCTTAACCCAAATAAAAACCCCTCACTCCTAACTAATTTCCATTTCTTCTATCTTTTCACAGCCATTTGGACTGCCAACTTCCAGAACCGCGATGCCATCCTCTCGATCGGCCGTATTTACAAGGAACGATTAGGAATCAAAGCACCTATCACATACCATCTTCACAAGGACACGATGGCCAAATCCGGCTCGAACGTGAAAGCCGTCTACACCCTGTAGATCATCGAACGCATTGTGCCAGCCACTTAGCAGCGGAACTATTACTTCTTATATCCTCTTCTTTTCGCTCCCCCTTGTTTGTTGAATTTTCTTCGCCGTCACTTCCTTCGTTTGCAAACCAATCAGTCAATCAATCAACTAGATCGATCGAGATGAACACCCCCCGCTTTTGAGGATTGGATTTACGATGAACGCACGACGAATGCAAACCGGAAAACATACCATCCATGCGGAAGCCCTATATATAGACATATATTTACGACTTAAGCATACAACACTGCGAGCACTTTCCTCCTGATGCTTCTCGTACTTTCACTTCTTGCTTGAACGTTTTAGCAAAACGCAGAGCTAAACACAGAAACATGCATATTTATATTACGAATTAATACTAAATAAAGGAATTTATACAAGATCGTTCGAATTAACACGTATCGACCCACGAACCCTATGAGTGGCAAAATATTACCAACGAAACTCCTAGGAAAACAATTAAAAATACACCTTTGCAATCGATTACAAGTGCGGAAGGGTATCAGAGATGGAAAGAAGGCAATGCGCTTGTACGAAAGTAAAAAAAAAAACAAAAATTGTTAAGAGAAAATCACTACTTATATGGAAATTGAAACCCTCGTTTCTTTTAGTTTCGGAACTAGTTTGGAGAACAACCTACATCCCAGGCAATGCGTGACACTTAATTTGCGGAGCAATGTTGTGTAGCAAGAAACCCAAAAAAAAAACAATAGAAATCAGAAAAGATTGTATTGCTTTCGCATAGTCTGTTAGGACTGTTCTAGTAGGTTTGATAAGACGACGTGGAGAAAGTAGCAGGATGGTCCCCAGATAGGACAGTTTGATTTTTTTTTGTTTAGATATGGATTAATATAATGGAATTATTGACTAATTTACTACTATAATGATTATGTATGGATTATTTTTTACTATGAATACTATGATGATTAATTATTGTAACGTATGGAAGTCATTTATTACAACATATTTTTTCTAAAACATACAGCGGGGTAACAGTATGGTCAAGCAAAATTCGGAAAGAAATCCTCCGTGAATATAACCACCCATGTCTGGAGATAATTTTGATGATTTCCAAACAAGGAAAAAATGCACCACCTTGAATCTCCTCCTACTACCGAGGCTTATTTTGCTCCGAAAGAAAGTTAATCCTCCGTGGTAACATCATAGCGAATCAGGGTATCTCATTCGTGTTTTCGAAACAATCTTTAGGCTTTTGGGGAACCAAACCATTAGAAAAAAAAACCAGTTGTAACCACAAAAAAAGTTCTTATTTTAAAGGTTTAAAATCTATAATCGGAATGTACTGCACCAGGAATAGATACACATCATACCCCTTTCCACTTATAGATCATTGCACGGTATGTTATAACCTCACTTTTTTGACAATTCAGGGAGCTTGTCTACAAGGTGTCAGAATTTGGACCGCTCAAACGATTTTTTTCATTGACGTTTTCCGGATTCTGTACAATTAGATCCAAACAATGATGTGATAATAAGCACTGGTGTCTGTTTTCCGGCAATTTCATTTCAATCGTAATAAATTTAGAGCACAAAATTTCTAACTGATCCTCCGAAAAAATTATAAGTTCACGTAAACAAGCTCCCTGAACTGTCAAAACTGCATTGATCACGCCATCGTGCAATGATCTATTCCGCACCACGAGTGTGGTAAGGCGATTTGCTGTCATCGCAGCATCTTTTCAATTTTAACTTTCAAATCTTTTCGCCTGAAATCCACCAAGGCCTCAAGTAACACACCCGTAAACTCCCGGTCATTGCTGCACGCCCTTTCGGCCGTCTCCAGGATATCGCCGACTATTGCTTTAACATTCCTAGGATGGCGAAATTCAATCTCCTCCAGGCTACTATCGCTTAGCTGCATAAACCGCCCAAAAGTACTCCAATTACGGACAATTTCCTTAGTTAAAAGACTAAATATGCTATTCCGATTATGCAGATACTTGTTTGCAAAAGTGTCACTTGAGCTAGGTTCAGGAAGTCGCATCTGTTTTCTCGACGGTGTCTCTTCGTTTAATGGCTTTTCTTCCGATGATCCTAGTTTAGCTTGCTCGATTTCTTTCTCCAAAAGCGTACGACGGTCGCGATGCCGGAGATCTAAAAGATTGATAGATTTACAACTTTTTCACTGGATTTTTTTTTAACAGAAACCTACCTTCCAGGTAAAAACGTCTTATTGTAGTGAAATGTTGCTCCAAAGCATGTCTATACTTTTCAAGATATTTCGAAAATTCGACATCCTCTGTAACGAGATCCAGCTTTACCATTAACTGCACTTTTATCATACTCATCAAGTTCCTCCTCTCTAATAGGAGGAATAGATCATGTACTTCTGCCGTTTGTTCCATTTTCCTAACGGAATTAATGTCACGCTTCAAAACAATTTTGTATTTCGGCAATAGCTCCGGTTGTTGGGCACAGCGATTTCCAACAATGGTTTTCAGATTAAGATAATCTTTGCACAGCTGTTCGTACTGAGGGCGATCCTTGAGAAGGTTAGTTGACATTTTTGAATTTTTAAACAGGAAAATTATTAAGTGATCACTTTACGGTAGCTTCCGGTTTGAGGACAAAACTGTTCTTGTTGGATTTTCGTTTCGAGTTTTATTCAAACAGTCACCCGAACGTTACCGAAAAGTCAAAAGCTATAGGTGTAAACAAACTCGCTTTAATTTTTCCAGGGTCACGTGGTTCGTGTCCGTGCTGGCATTTGACGAAAAATTCACACGAAGGGAAATGTTCAATATGTTCATGAAAAATCACTAAAATAAACCTTTCAAAAGAAATGTGAAATGAATGCAGTACCGCAGACAGACGTTGCACCAAAAACAAAATTAATCGATAACTTTGTGTAAATTTTCAAATCGCTACATGGCAAATAATCTCTCTGAGAACAAATCTATCGTTATACCGACCATTATATCATGGTCAGGATGACTATCGCATATATTAGTTACAATAACCATAAAAATAGTCGAATTCACCACGTTCATGGCATTTTTGACTATGATCATGTTAACAAAGACCATTCCGGCATTATGGCAAATGCTGGATCAACTGTTTTTAATGGTCGTTTTAACCATGATCATAGTCGGTTCAAAATCACTATACTGCAATAGTCATCCTAACCTCCACTGATAGTAAAATTGACTATCAAATTTATCTCTATGTACACATACTTATTGGCAAAAATCCATGTAAAATGACACATCGACACAAAATTTTCATTAGGGCCTAACTGACAAACGTAAACGGCTTCTTTCGTAAATTTCTCGTGGCACAAAAGCAACCCAATGTAAGCCTCCTATTCTATCGGATCGGTGAACACTTCCTCTTCGAAATGATCGTGGTGGATTGATTAGACGAGTTTTCAATAACGAGAAATTTAAGGAAGAAGCCATTGTTTACGTTTGTCAGTTAGGCCCTAATGAAAAATTTGTGTCGACATAATATTCATTTATTCACACATAAACAGAACCTTCTGAGAAACACATATGAAGTTTATATAGCAAATGAAAAGCATGTGTGGCCAGGGGGTGCGACTCTATCTCAGATGCAGGAATTTTTTTCGTTTTGCTTTTGTGCGATGCGCGCACGCTTAGTAGATAGAAAGAAGATTGATGAAGATTGAAACTCAATCTTCACTATTGATCAAGAATCCATTACGACCGATTCAAATGTGCAGCGATCCCATGTGTCAAAACCTATAGAATCATTTTATCCAGATCAAATAAATGTGTCCAGAATTGCTCAGACATGAACCTTCTTATCAAGTTCCCAAGCGTGTTCTTGGCTTTAATAAACGTTTTCAGCGAACACGAAGATAGATGTCAGCAATATCATTCGAACAGAAATATTAAGACATTTTCTATTGTCATTTATGTCGGTTTGTCGGTGGTGGTAATGTGTACACAATAGAGGTATGTGTGGTAACAAATAAATATGATTTGTTGATTATATTGCAAAAAAAAAATCATAGATCGGACACATAAATACCACACTATCTTTGTTTTGACGTAGGACTAACGTCTCTCTTTTCTATTCCTGTATAGGGGCACCGTTCTAAAATTTCTAAAATCTAAAGCGTTTCGTGAGTTTGGAGACTTTGAACGCTAATATCTCCTCTCTGGTCAACATAAATTTTACGATAAGTATTTCCTTCGCAAGGTAGAACATCAAAGTTTAATCCCTGTGGCAAACTCAATTCATTACATTTGTTTGAACTAATAAAACAGTACCCGCATAATCACAAACTATTCCTGGACCATTTTCCTTATTGTTGACGACCCCTTAAGTCATTGTTACGACATTTACCCTTATAGTTGACAACGATAAACCTACAATCTCATATATAGTTTTAACAATATGTCAGATGGTAAAAGGCCAAATAACAATATGCTGAATAGGCGGTTAAGTTAGGTTACCATAAAAATATGGCAATTTTCACAAACAAAATGTTTACTGTACTCTATGTCAAACAGTTGGTATATAATCTAGACCGAGTGCAGACAATAAAAAACCTTTCAATGACAATATGGCAAACATTAACAATATGTGTTAATGTTGAGGTTGTATGGTGAAAATGGGATTAAATTATTCGATAACAATAACATAAAATGTTCTAATATATCTTACATTCGAAATATAGTTTTGACTATATAGCAAATTGTTTTTCGTTATGCGGGTACTTACAAGAAAAAATTCTGAACGCATAAAGCTATTGGTTAAAAATGACATCATATTTGCGCTACGCTCTGATTGGTTCATACTGCCAAAGTAACCTTGCCAGCAATTATGGAACATGTAAGAACGACCGAAGACCAACAATCTGATCTCGCTGTGCATCCGTGTAGAAAACGCCGCCAGTGAAAAGAAGAAGAGCAGAATCATCTCCCGTCACTTGCAGCTGGCCATCCGCAACGACGAGGAGCTGAATTTTTTTTTTCCGGTGTGACCATTTCACAGAACGGTGTCCTGCCAAACGTCCTGAAGCCCAAGGAGGGTACACTGGCGAGCAGTCGTTGCTCAGAAAAGCGTTGGTGCAGTTTGCTGTTGGTGCCGATGAACCATCAACCTCGTTGCGAGAAACATGGCTGCAGAAGCCACTCGTGACGAGACAAGAATCAATCATCCCACGTCATTTGCAGCTGACCAGCAGCAACGATGAGGAACAGAACGAAAATAGAAAGCCAAGTGGAATCGCAAACTATTTCTCCCCATCAACTAAATCTGTCCTTTTCAGAACGACTAAATCAGTTTACTAACTAAAGAGTTTGGTTGAAGTTTTCTCTTGTGCTGTTTGAACTTCAGTTACCGCGTCACGGCTGAACATAGCACTCATTAAACGCCGCGTTTCAGAGTATATCACAAAGAACCTTGAACAACTAACGAACGAAATTCTAGAAGTGATAATTCGAGCCGAACTGCGACACGTCAGAGACCAACCGTGTGATTGAGTTCGTCATAGTTCCTAGCTGTGCATACCGGATTAGTTGCTGTCAATGGCAAGCAAATTTGGCATATTTCTGTTAAGAAAATCATCCGTCTAGCGTACACTAATTAAAACTATTTATTGTGGCACAATGACTAAAGTTCGTTCCCTTTGATGCAATTTGTATCACACTGCCTTCGTAGGTACCGTCTTCTTTTGTGCAGTAGTATCCGACGCCATTACATAAAAGCTCTTAGCAAAAATTTTGACTGAGTCTTACAACAGTCGTGGAGCTGTGCAGTGACTGTTGCAACGCTGTTAGCGGCAGCAAGCATCCTGGAGGGTGAACTGGCAAGCAATCGTTGCCCAGGGAGGCGTTGGATGTTAGTGCCGATGCTCCTGTCAAGCTCGCTGCGAGAAACAGTCATGCTGAAGCCTGCAATTTGGTGGAAAAAACCCACCTGTGACAACAACGGGAAAAGGATCATCCCACGTCACCTGCAGTTGACCACCCGCACCGACGAGAAGCTGAACCAAGAATACCATGAAGAAACCCCAAGTTCAATCGCGAATAATGTTTCTTTGCCATCAACGGACGGATTTACATTTTCAATACGACCAAATCAATTTGCTTATTAAAGAGTTTGTTTAGTTAAATATTTCTCTTGTGCTGTTTAAAATTTAAATCATTTAATAATCAAATAATTTTGAGAAAGTTAAACGTCCAGCATATGGCAGCAAGTATGTGACTAGAAATGAGAAGAAAAATTAGTATTTCCCATTTAGTTCTGCACATTGTAGACGAAATACGCGTACCTGTCAAGATAAGCAAAGGTAGTGGGAATTAAATGGAAAATACCAATATTTCTTCTCATTTCTAGTTACAGGTATTCCACTGAACAGCTCAAACTCTTTAGGATTCATCATGCAAGTATGTGGTTCCATAGTTATCTTCTAAGCGTTAAAGATTGTGGTCCTCTCAACCAACGTAGAAAATACAACCGGGCCGTATCATTATTAAAACCAAACGGTCCTTTTCAGGGCCACCAAATGCTATTCAAAGAGTTAGCAATAGAATTTTCTTACATATTTACTTTCCAATGCTGGTGTATCGTTCAATTAGCACTATTTCGACCTAAACTCCTATCGACAATAATAGAAACAAACCACAACCATCTACAATGCAATAAGGATAATGATCTACAGGTAGTCGATCGTATCGACAGAAGATGCTTTTATGGTGCATTCTCGCTACACCATTTCGGAAGGCAAACAGTTCCAGCAGCAAGGTTCGGAAGAAGAAAATGTATAGCACATCATCTACCGGGTGTTGAAGCATTTTAACCCGATTCTGTAGTTTCCTTCAAAGCGATAAGCATTATGAAAAGCTTCGTAGATGACATTTCCGAGCGTATTGAAAGCTTAGCTTCCCGACTGACTTAAATCAATTGGCGAATGACACCTCTGGAAATATAAACCACCTTTGGATTCTGCTGCCGGGAGAGCTAGCCAAACACGAGGTTTCCGAGAGAAGCGAAGCCGTGGCCAGCTACATGACGAAATGAGGTGGTGGCAGCTGTTCCTTTGAACCCAAATTGGCCCTCTTCAGGGCCATCAAAACATCTGGAAAGAGAGTTGACATGTCTTTGGGAAAGCTGGGTTTTGGGGTGGTCGATGATGAACAATATCTTTCGTGAGCCGAAGCCGTATTGTTTACGACCTTTGTACATTTGGCAGTGTTGTAGAACCCGTATGCAATTGGAGGAGAATGAAACCTGCATTTTGGGTAAAAGTGTCCCAAATGACTAATAACCCATTTGCACTACAGTGTATATTACGTGACAAAGAGTCACAGAGAACAGACATCCAAGCTAGAGTGCCCTCCGTGTGTAAATTTCTGTAACTGCCATTTTGAAATTACTGTTTCTGTTAGTTTTGGTGATTCGTATATATACCTGCGCGCCTTGAAATTTGATAGGCTGTCAATTTCAGTTTGGTGAAACGTAGACTAGGCGGCGCTAATTTTCCAACGGTTTGCTTTTGAAAATTTACACAGTAAATTGAGAAAACATTTTCGAGCTTGGATGTCTGTTCTCTGTGATAGAGTATCTTAATATCATATGTCATACATATTATTTCCAGTGAAAGCAAGATCTATGAATGTAGATACCAAGACAGGCTATATCAAATATTTAAAGTTGTAGAGCGAACGTTTAGTGTATGTACAGAAAGAATAATGATTGTTAGAATTGAAAAAAACCATTGCTAAAATTGAAAAGTTGCGTTGGTTCTTTTTCGTAGAAAGCGGTTTGCTTTCACAACAAAAACGTTCAAACTTTCAAATCAAAATTTTCTAGCTTTGTCCGTTTAAAAGTTGAAACTTTCAAAACCAATTGTAGAACTGTCAAATCGAAACCGTGGCATCGTTGAAAATGAAAGCAAACTATTTTTATTCCAAAATAAACTTTCAACGAGAAAGTGTCGTGTGATAAAAATAAAAATATGCCATTTGCATTGAAATAAAAAATAGTTTTTACATCAAGAGGTTTATTTTTCAGATAAACTGTAGAATTTTCATCCCGAAAGCAAATTATTTGTATTTCAAAGTGAACTATCACGATGGAATTGTCGTGCTATTAAAATGAAAGTATGATGTTTGGAACAATTTTTATTTGTTGTAACATAAAGAAGATTTTTCAGATGAATCTTTTCCATTTTCACAACATGCCTCAAACAAAGTGCAGGTAGTTTGTCTGACCGTTTCTTTCTAGCTCATAATATCTAACCCAACAAACATCAGTGTCAAATAAACGCCAACAAATTTGGAGAAGTCATTCAGCTTTCTAGAAGAACCAGCTGAACAATTTCCAAATATTGGTTTGAATAAACAGTTATTCAGCATGGATGTTTGTTAAGTAAGATTCCTATATGTAAGTCGTAGAATGTCATCCTCATTCGTCCACTCGAATGGCAATCCACATTCGTCCATCCTCACGCAGTTCTCACAGCAACTCGGCTAAAAGGTGCTCCGAATGTACTTCTAAATCACGAACGAATTCCTTCAATGTTCGACCAGCGATTGTAGCATATCTATCACCCTTCGCCTGGAAATAATAGAAGTAAAATAATCACTTACTTTCCGGATCAACTTGAATCGAAAACACAGCCGACGTATTTTTTTACAGAAAACGAACTCGAAAAAAACATTTTCCTCGCAATTTTCTCCAAACGCGTACGAAAGCGGACGGGAGCAACGAAGAACGCACTAGATGCGTACGCAGACAACAACATTGAAAAATTGTAAACGACAATGACAACGACTACCTGCTTTGACAGTTCTACAAATTTCATTGTAAAAGAAACCACTTTTAAATTTACTCACTGAACCGAAACATAACACTTTCAAATCAAACGAAGATTTTTCGTTGTAGATAATTTTCCCTTCATTTTAATAAAAAATAAACACTTTTCAGAAGTAAAGTGCAAAACTTTTAATAAAACAAGATTTGTTTTTTGTGTGTGGGAGTTCGATTTGGAACGAGACCAATTTCGGCCAATCCTTAAACAATCAAGCAATTCAGATTGCACATTGCTGCTGCACCTGTACCTGCTACACCTTATAGTTTTTTCCGCGAGAAAAAAAGATATACACAAAAATTGAGTAAAATGAAACGGGAGTGTGAAATTTAACGGGGATGCCTTATAGACACTCAAGTAATAGACCGGACAACGTGCCGCCATGTTGTATCCAAAACGAACATTTCTCGAGTACATTTTCAAAAGGACGTAAGTAACAAAATGTAAACAAAAGCGTTGTTCATGGCATGTTATGAAAAAATCATGTATATATGCCCACATTTGATGAACTTTGTGATTGATTATTTCTGAATGTTTTTACTAACTTTTTACAAAACGGTGTAACATCACTTTTGCACTTTTTGGGAATAATGTACATACGCCACTTGTGTTGAAAAGTAACTTGCGAATCATTGTTATATCATTTGAATGCCTCTTAACAACGCGTCAGTAAAAAGCTTTATACCACAAGGTTAAAAATTTAGATTTTGTTTAGTAAAAATTGATATTTTTAGTAAAGATATTTTTACACCGTTTTGTTGCAGAAAAAACTAATACGTCATTTTGATAATTTCGACGTATCTTTGTAAAATATGACAACTTGACGTAACATTTCGACGTATCAACATTATCATTCGCAGAATGACGTATCATTTTGACGCAAGTAACATGCCATCTACCATACTGACTTATCAAAGTGACGTATAATCTTTTTCTATTGCAGACCGTTGTAAGAAACATTTTTCTAAATGAAACTTGAATTTTCACTCCTGGTGTAATTTTTAAGCACAGTGATGTAATATCTTTGACCAATGCGTCATTCAGTAAAGTTTAATTGGGATAAACATGTCCGGTTTTTAAATAGCAATAAAAATAAACTCAAAAAAGTTCAATGCTGATTTTCTCATTTTCGTCCAAATGTTACTTACGTCCATTTGAAAAAGTACTCGAGATTTCCTCGCATTTCCAATACGATTTGACAGTTGTTTTTGATACATCAACTGTGCCAGACTCACGTTGTCCGGTCTATTACTTGAGTGTCTATACACGGTTGTACGCGAAAACCCATTAATGAGTAAAAAACACCCATTTTCATATAGCTCTCGTATCTGTCACAAAATGGGGGAATTTCTCAATCACACAATGGGTAAAAAAATACCCATTAGAGGGAACCTCATACAATTGAAAAATGGGTGAAAAAAAGTTCAAAGTTGGTGGAAACATGAACATGGAGGAATTAAAAAACGAGCTTAGAAAGCAGTTGATCGCAGATTCATACGGAAAGCTGGAGGGTAAGAATTTTTAATATTTGAAAACCTGATCTATTTTAAATATTATCCCTGCCCTGGTTTTCAGCACATCAAATTTGAGCATATCCTCAGTACAAGCCCGAAGAATGCTGTTCCGTTTATTTGAAAAAAGTATGAATCCTTACAATCAACATTTTGGAGCCTCAGCTGGCACATTTTTTCATGTAAACAGCCAAATAATGTGGATCTGGAAGCCCGATTGGAGGATTTATTGATGGATAATTCCATAAGTATACCAAAAAAGGCATGAATAAAACAAATACAAGTGTTTATTTTATGTTTTTTTTTTAATTGCATTTATTGATTAAGTACCATGAAAACCATAAACTTATAATATACCAAACTGCTGCATAATCTGCATGCAAAAATGAGTAATTTTTTACCCATTATGGGAAAACCTGGCTTTTTTGCAGTGGGTGAATAAATACCCATTTTGTGACATACACTGCCTTTACCTATTAATGGGTAAATCGAGTTTACCTATTAAATGAGGGGAGGCACTTCTAGCAAAAATGGGTGTTTTTTCACCCATTAATGGATTTTTGCAAACGTCCGTGTAGGATGTCTGTCCTCTGTGATAATGGTCGATGAACACTTTATCAACCAGCTGCATGCTTTTCGATACGTTCAGGGATCTGGCAGATAGAGATTATTCTGTAGTTAACATCTCTAACAACCAAACGTCAAAAAATTCATTATTTCTAGACAAAATCGTCAAAAGGTCGTAGGTAACATTTGTAAACAATGACTTCAATAGTAAATTTCCTGGAACTGACATGTTGCTAACACCCATATCCACTACCGACGGGAAGGTAATAACTCCCTGTACCTGTTTCTGGTGCGACTTTGTTTGTGGAAGCAAGCAGATCCCAGAAAAATACGCAAGAAGTCATTGTTTACAAATGTTACTTTCGTCCTTTTGACTTTTTTGTCTAGATTTGTGAACAATGCTGGCTTTCCTACCCGTAGTGACAAACGTCAGACGGGCCTTATTCAAGTAAGGCCCGTGATATGTTGCATACTGTCAAACGCTAGTAAATAGGATAGGGTTGCCAGGTCCCTGGATACGTTTGCTAATGTTTAACGAACGCTTACATGACGCAACGAACGCAGCCAAGTGCATAGAGTTCGGTGCACCAATTTTCTTTCTCTCTATCTCTCGGATTATACCACCACCACTCTCCCATTGGATTAATTCTCGTTCGAAAAACAAAAACAAAATCCCCGAACAAGGTTTTAGAAAAGTGACAACCATCGCCGCGGAAGCATCCAATCTCGTTCGTGCATAGTGCGCGTCCATTTCTTTCAATGTCACGTATTTATCAATAAATCAAATGAATTCTTACTCAATCTTCTCGTTCTGAAGCTTTCTCCTTATCAAGTGCATGTAGTTTACATTGGCAGACAATTTGAGACGTTTGCAAACAAAGTGCAGTAATATAACGCGTTTAATCAGTTCGTCACAGTCACAGACCAGCTGCTGGACCGAAAAAAAAAATGATAAGACAAACAACCAGTAGTAAAGTAGGAAGATTACGTGAGTGCGCAAATATTGTAAAAGAGTTTCGAGTTGTTTTACTAGGCGGTGTAATGGTAAATTAGTCGCTCTGTTTTGCTTGGGATTTTTGCTGACGACGACGACATGATCGTGGGAAGTTAATAATAAAATGATCCGTAGTCCGTGTGTAAAATTCACAACATTGTGTGAAGAAAGTGGCCGAAAACCGTGGTGAGAGAAAAACTCCTACCATTTTTGCTGCGAAATTGATGCGTCGTATGCTGCTGCTGCTGCCTCTTGGGACAACACAAAGCAAAGGTAGGTTCATTATTTGATCGAAAATGGTAGTGCTGGAATGCGATTTGTGTATAGGGTTCATACAGCAGAAGTTTGAGAGCGGTTCCAATCTTAAGAATGATGTTGGATTACATAAGTATAGAGGCAAGTGAGGGAATTTGATCGCAACATATCGTATCGTTTCCTACAATAACAAAAACAAATATTGTGCTAGCACTAGCACTGCTATCTACATATGAAGGAACAGCACGATGAACGAAAATAGGAGCAGATCGATTGCTGGGTCATGAATGGAGAAGTGTGCATTAGCTCTTCCTCAGGCCCGCTTCACAGAGATCGGTTTCGTCCGTGTACTTTTATAAGTCAGTGCGACGTTTAGATGCATCGTCACTTTGATGTACCAACATTATTTTCGGCAAATCACACTCAAAACTGGATCATTTTCTTAGGAAATTATTGAACATAAACATTCGTATCTGGTGCTCCCATGTTTAGCAATGTTTCTATATTTTCTGCCTTAGAAAAGTGATGAAAATTACAGTAGAAATTCATAGAACTACATTTAATTCATAAGAATAGCTTCTATCTTGTAGTCTGCTTCAAACCCAAATCTATTTACTTTCATGATATAACTTAAAGTGCTACTAAGCTATGCTACGCCTTATTGAGCGAGTTTTTCGACAAAAATCATTAGGGCATAACTGCCAAACGTAAACAATGGCTTCTTCCGTAAATTTCTCGTTGCACAAATAGCGGATATGTGTACTCTTCCTCTTTGAAATGACCGTGGTGGATTGATTAGGCGAGCTTTCAATGACGAGATATTTGCGGAAAAAGCCATTGTTTACGTTTGTCAGTTAGGCCTTAAAGAAAAATCTTTGTCGATTTATTTAATCTTCAACGAAAAATCCGGAGCAATTTGCGATAAGAGCGAACATGCAGAATGTAAACAAAAGGGAAATGGTGATTGTAATATTGCAAATAGAATTTCTAACAGTAATTTACAAATTAACGAATAAATTCAAATACAATCTAGCATACAGACAGAGAACAAAGCTAGCTTCTGATTCATATATAATACTGATGGAAATTCGTTCGTTATTCATTTAAATTTGCACTTTTTCAATATTTGCCTGTCTATACTAGGATGTTCGATTACGCCATTTTCAATGTTGGCCCCACAAGCACTGGAAATAAAAGTATCGCCTTATGGTCCAAATCACAGTGACGTCACAGTGATTTTTCTTCCATCATACAACAGACCGCTTTTAATAAGAATTTCATTTGAATTTTTTAGAAGCATTTTAAAATGTTCGTCCTATACTTCAACATGGGAGCTGTCAGATTTATCACCACTCGGTGTCTTCTTCTTTTTTCAATCTGGTTTCTTCCATACTATTCTCCGTTGTTTTGATTTTGGTTTCGCATTTCACTTTTCGCCGTTGATTGGATTATTTTCTTAGTATCGCCTTATGCTTTTCGCCGTTGTTTTGATTTTTTGTCAGTATCGCCTTTTACTTTACGCCATGTTTATGTTTTGATTTAAATTACGTCTTTCACTTCGTCAAAAATCAATATGGCGTAAATCACAGAGTGAATTGTTTTGATTAAGATATAACTCTACGCCCTTTGCAAAAACAATATTTCGTAATTAAAATTGAAGCACAATCAGGGCTCATGATTTAGATGTAATAATTATCGATTGCATTGAAAAAACATTATGTTTATATTTTGCATGTACGCTCTAATCGCAAATTGCTCCAGAAATGTTTCTGTAGAAAGAAAACGTTAATATAGATTACTAAAGAAAATAGTCAAAAGGTCGAAAGTAACATTTGTAAACAATGACTGTTTCTGGGATCTGCTTGCTCCCACAAACAAAATAGCAGCAGAAACAGATACAGGGAGTTATTACCTTTCCTTCGTTAGTGGATGTAGATATTAGCGACCTGGCATTTACAGTAAATTTACGTTTTAAGTCATTGTTTACAATTGTTACTTTCAACCTTTTGACGATTTTGTCTAGAAATATTTTTTGCACGCACACGTACCAGCATCATCATAAAAAAATATAATGTTCCTATTGCTTTATGGTAATGCTAGTTTGCTCAGGAATGCAAAGGTTCTTAAGACTTTTACGTTTGAATTTTTGTTTACCTCTTTGTTGACAAAATTCAGTCGTTTTTCAGTTGTCAAGATATAGAGCTGCCAAACAGTCCTGGCTTTGAAGTAAAGGGATTTTGCTTGGGAAAGAATGTTTCGATATGTATATAACTGAATGTTTTCTTCAAGTGTTCGCCCTTTAATATTTTAAATTTATTCTATTGATGCTGTGTTGGTCTTATCGCAGATCAATATCTTAGATCTTTTTTTTTTGTATCATATAGAGAAATTAGCTGTTGTAGCTTCCAAACACGCTTTCAATTAAATAATTACTTAAATTAAATAAATACTCATTGAAGACTAGACTCGGAAAAAATGATACACACAAAAATGATCACAAAAAAATCATTTTAAATCGGATACTTCTCAAATTTTCAGGGATTAAATAACTATATATTAGTTATGTTTTGGCCCTAATTTATTTATTGAATTTTTTCCCCCAAGCTGAATGCTCGTACTCTTAACACTGCTCATGAGATCTTGGGTGAGGCTTTGTCCATCTTCCTTACACAATTTCTCCCAATTTTTCTTCAAAGTTTTTCCACTTGTCTTCAACTTTTTCTTCATTATCACCCAAAACTTTTCGATCGGACGAAGTTCTGGTGTATTTGGCGGGTTCGCCTCCTTCGGGACCACATTAACGCCCTTCGCTTCGTACCAATTCATGGAAGACTTGGCGTAAGGAGTGTATCGAAAATAAGCTATCCACATACATTTTCGTTGTACGCATGTATTTGTGATGGTTTTTTATGCTCTGAACACTGCATGCTGTGCGTTTGACTGTCAGCTTTCTTTTGTATACTTGTTTGTGCGGTTCAAATTCTGCGTTTTCAAAATGTCGCGTATTGAAAAGGAAGTGAAAATTAAGGTTCTGGACACATGGCTAAGTGAAAAGGGTATTACTATGCGAAAATTGGCGAAGCGGTTGTAAAACCATCACTAATAAGTTTGGGGAACACTATTCTTTGGATGAGCTACCAGGAAGAGGCAGAGAACCCGGTTCTTCCAACCCGAAACTGGAGCAGAAAGTGGTATCTCTAATCATGAAGAACAAATCAATGTCAATACGTGATTTGGACAAAAAAGCAGAAACGATTGTCGGAATGATCCAGCGTATCAAGAGGCGAAACCACCTGAAGCCTACAAGAAGCAGAAAATCTCGAAACAAAGTGCAGAACAGAAGAAGCGAGCAGCAACAAGGGCCCGAAAATTGTATTCGCGTCTTTTGCAGCGTCCGGATGCATGCGTTTTGATGGACGATGAGACCTATGTAAAGGAGGACTCAAAAACCCTTCCAGGTCCACAATACTTTACTGCCGTCGTTGGGGAGGATGTGAGCGATGCGGACAGGTCGATTCAAGTGGAGAAATTCGGTCAAAAGGTACTGGTATGGCAATCAATATGTTCCTGTGGTTTGAAGTCAACCATTTTTTACACTACCGAAACTCTATCGATCTGAGTGTCTCCAGAAGATTGTTGCCTTTATATAAGAAGCATAGTACACCTCCACTGTTTTGGCCGGACTTAGCGTCGGCTCACTATGCCAAAACCACTCTCAATTGGCTTGCGGAAAAGGGTATAGATTTCGTTGAGAAAAATATCAATCCACCAAATTTCCCCTCAGCTTCGACCCATCGAACATTACTGGGCAGTCGTGAAGAGGGTCTTCAAGAAGACTGGTAAGGATGCTGGGAACATGCAGGAGTTCAAAAAAAATTGGGCTCAAGCGTCCAAAAAATGCGATGCAACACTTGTCCGGAACTTGATGAAGAGCATTCGATCCAAAGTTCGAAAATTCGTGAAGGAATAACTTAAATTTCATCCGGTCTTAATTATGGTCAAGGTTTAACCTCGTGCAATAAAGGATCAATTTTTGTATGACTAAAATATCGGTTTTCAACATAATTCGAAAGAAAGTTTGTGGATAGCTTATTTTCGATACACTCCTTAATAGCACGAAGCGAGATCCAGCCAGACCAGCGTGAGACCACGGTGAGAGCGGAGGAAGGGTAGCAAGCGCTTCTGCAAGCATTCCTCTCGAATGCCCGTTTATGGTGCCGGTTGTAACGAACGGCTTGCTGTACCGTCCGCACTCGCAGATCACCTGCCACAACAGGCACTTCTTCGTGAATTTGTCCATCTTTCTCTTCCGGAACTTTTCCGGAACCTCCATGCGGGACGTACCGACAAAAAACTCGAGGCAGGGGATTTGTTTGGTGTCCGCCTTGATATATGTCTCGTCGTCCATGACGAGAGAGCCAGCCACTCACGGTACAGCTACCTCGCACGCAATTTGGCCACCGGTTTTTGCTTGTCAGTCCGGTTTGGCGCCTTCCTGACCTTGAAAACACGTAGCCCAGCCCGCTTCATGGGCTGCTGAACGAACCACTTCGACGAATTGACCTTTTTGGCCACGTCTCGGGTGGAAAAATTCGGGTTTTTCTTAAAGTACTGCCTTATCTTCCGCGCCTTCTCTGGGTATTCCGTTTTTGGTTTTCGGCCGCTTCCAGCGCGTCGCTCGATGGTCTTCGTCTCCTGGAACATCTTCACAACGCGTGACACGGTGGAATGGTGGATTCCAAGCCTTTTGCCGATCCTTCTGTGTGACTGACCAGGATTATCGATCACCGCGCCCAAGATTTGCTGGCGTAGCTCTTCTTGTTTCGAATGCATCTTGAAAACTACTTGACAGATCGCAATAAAATTTTGCACACATAAACATAACACTAACTAGTATTTCTTAAAATTGCATTAATTTTTATCCACGCGATAAAAAGCTACACCCAAAGTGTCGCATTTTTTCCGAGTCCAATCTTTATGCATCTAGTTACTTCATTTATTTATGTAATACATATTCAATCAATCAGAAATAGACAAGACAATTTTAAAAAAAATCTTCAGATTTGTTATCATTTGTTTTAATCAGCATATTTTTTTTACCCAAAAACAATACTTTTTTTTGTGAGAGTGTAAAATTATGTTTTGCAGTTGTCAAAATATCCTCTTTTTTATAGGTTATAATTTTTTTTTTAAGTTATAAAGTTATAAATAAATTTCAATAAAACTTCATTGACAAAATGGTTCGTGCGTCAAGGTTGAGGTTTGTTTTTAATAGTTTGATAACATTTCTCCAAGTGTAAAAGCTGACTAAAAGTAAATTGGTGAATCGACAGTCTTGGACAGTGGATTGTTTACAGTTTCTAGCGGTCAGTTTCAACCACTTTAAACCAGATCAACCAGATTTAAAGATTTTAAAGATCAACCAGATTTAAACCTTGTTTTATCCAGTCTTCGTTCATAGCTACCAATGCAGTGATACGAAAGTCTTTCAGTATACTAATTATATTAGTCCTTCGCAGCCTTAGAGCACCCTTTTCAGCATCCATTTGCACATATCGATGCAGTGGAAGCCTATAAAGAATTATAAACATTGGACTCGGAAAAAAAAAATGCGACACCTTGTTTTGGGTGTAACTTTTTATCGAGTGGGTAAAAATTAATGAAATTTTGGGTAATACTAAATAGGGTAATAGAATGTTTTGTTTATGTGTGCAAAATTGCGATCTCTCAAGTTGTTTTCAAGATGCATTCGAAACAAGAAGAGCTACGCCAGGAAATCTTGGGCGCGGTGATCGATAATCCTGGTCAGTCCATCTGTGCGGATCGGCAAAAGGCTTCCCACATAATCACAAACCATTCCTGGACCATTTCCCTCATTGTTGACGACCGCTTCCGTTATTGTTACGATATTTACCCTTATAGTTGACAACAATAAAATAACATTCTCCTATATAGTTTTCACAATATGTCAGATGGTAGAAGGCCAAATAACGATATGCTGAATAGGCGGTTAAGTTAGGTTACCATAAAAATATGGCAATTTTCACGAACAAAATTTTTGCCAAACAGTTGGTATATAATCTACACAGAGAGCAGACAATAAAAAACCTCGCAATGACAATATGGCAACCAATAACAATATGTGTTAATGTAGAGGTTGTATGGTGAAAATGAGATTAAATTATTCGATAACAATAACATAAAATGTGATAATATATCTTACATTCGAAATATAGTTTTGACTGTATAGCAAATTGTTTTTCGTTATGCGGGTTGGAATCCACCATTCCACCGTGTCCTGCGTTATGAAGATGTTCCAGGAGACGAAGACCATCGAGCGACGCTGGAAGCGGCCGAAAACCGAAAACGGAATACCCAGAGAAGGCGCTGAAGATAAGGCAGTACTTTAAGAACAACCCGAACCTTTCCACCCGAGACGTGGCCAAAAAGGTCAATTCGTGGAAATGGTTCGTCCAGCAGACCATGAAGCGGGCTACGCTACGTGCTTTTAAGGTCAGGAAGGCGCCATACCGGACTGATAAGCAAAACACGGTGGCCAAATTGCGTGCGCGAAAGCTGTACCGTGAGTGGCTGGTCAAGCCAGGCTCTCTCGTCATGGACGACGACACATATATCAAGGCGGACACCAAACAAATCCCCTGCCTCGAGTTTTTTGTCGGTACGTCCCGCATGGAGGTTCCGGAAAAGTTCCGGAAGAGAAAGATGGACAAATTCACGAAGAAGTACCTGTTGTGGCAGGCGATCTTCGAGTGCGGACGGTACAGCAAGCCGTTCGTTACAACCGGCACCATAAACGGGCATTCGAGAGGAATGCTTTCAGAAGCGCTTGCTGCCCTTCCTCCGCTCTCACCGTGGTCCCACGATGTTCTGGCCGGATCTCGCTTCGTGCCATCACGCCAAGTCTTCAATGAATTGGTACGAAGCGAAGGACGTTAATGTGGTCCCGAAGGAGGCGAACCCGCCAAATACACCAGAACTTAGTCCGATCGAAAAGTTTTGGGCGATAATGGAAAAGTTGAAGAAAAGCGGAAAAACATTCATAACCAATAAAGGTTTCAAGAAAAACTGGGAGAAATTGTGTAAGGAAGATGGCCAAAGCCTCGCCCAAGATCTCATGAGCAGTGTTAAGAGAAATGCACGAGCATTCAGCTTGGGGGAGGAAATTGGTGATCATTTTTGTGTGCCTCATTTTTTCCGAGTCCAGTCTTTACAAACGACTGAAGGAGGGTGACGTCGGTCATGCTTTATCAAAAAATCTGAAGCGGTAGATATAAACGGAGCGATGTCTTGAACACTTCCGCAACAGAGATCCAAGCTTTAGTGGATTTCATTTGCAACGTGGGAGATCTGGGAGAACGTTGCCGCACTGTACTGCCGTGAAACGCATATCAGTCCAATATGAATAGGAAATCAAGCAAAGATGGGACTGATATGCGTTTCACGGCAGTGTAGTTGTCAAGAAGGTGTACACAGATAAAAAGAAACATTAAAATTACTGCGTTATCTAATGCGCATAAAGAGAATGCTAGATTTGACCGAAAATAATGGGATATTTCATGTTAATTTAAGCCAGATAACGCCTAAATCTACACTGTTGTATGAAAAACTGCAAACATTGTTGTATTACGCATGAAAGATTGCAAACAATTTCGTTGTTTACGCCTCCTTTGGCATAGAATTAAACGAAGGAAAATTTTACGCGCTTGTTAATATTAATTATTTCTTCTGTGTGTAGTTTGGTTGGAGCTGACTAACAGGTACAGATAAACCACCACCAAGATTTCAAATAAACCACTGGTTGATGTCAAAGCCATGAGCTTTTGTTTAATAAATTCGAGTTATTTTGGGCCTTAAGATTGGCTGTAAAATATGATCGTTTTTTTTTTCAAACTTTAAACTTTAGTTTTTATGAAAAATCGCTAATGTTTCTGAATTTAAATTCTATGTTCCGGTATAGAACCAGTGACCTGTGGATAATTTGCACGTGTATACAAAACTTGAGGTTCCCTACACATGACCGCTCTGCCTAACTCTAAATCCAACTCAATTCCGTCACCAGCGGATACTGCCGTTCTAAACTGGCTGAAAACGACTCGATTTTGAGTTAAGTAGATCGTTCAGTGTACACACTGAAATTTGGTTGCACAACCGCTATTGTCTTACCATATGTTCGATACAATGTATGGCGAAGATAAAACCATAGAAACTGTACGATAAGACTGCCAAATCTATTGGCCCCAACAGGGGCAACGAATGGCTGCGAATCAGCCAAGTGAGTATCCGTATGTATATTTATTCAAAACAACAGATTGTTTACGCAGGATTGAAATCAAAACAAACCCAACATATATACCGTGGCTTTACTTATACATTTTCCACATCTCATCTGCTTTTCGTTTTCAGATTCCAACCGTTGTTCGACCATCATTTGGCATCACTCTTCCAGATTTTCGCACGAATAAACGGCAGACGCAGCGAGTTTGCAGAAGCATTGGCCACGGTTCCTCTAGTGAATGTGAAAAGTGAAGATAGTATGGATGATATAGGTCCTCTCATTATAAACGGTTGAGAGGAAAACAGTAAAACAGGAAGAAAATATGTGTGTCGAGTCGGTGATAATATGGTTTATGTAACAAGATCGAAATTGACCACATATGTGTGTCATCAACAATAGCGGCCAAAATGCACCAATAGCGAAACAACAGCCGAGAAAGTAACACATGCAATTGTCCAGAGGTGGCGACGGGTGGTGAATTCAATCAGAATGAATGAAACTGATTCGTAAATGCTGAAGACGGAAACGTTCCCTATTTTGCCGTGCCGTGTATGTGACCTGGTTTACATAGTCTAACAGTGATCTTGGTCGGTGTGTCATCACGGGTCAATTGAGGGCCGATCGCAATCATCGTTTCAGTCAGACAGCGTGTGCGATGATGCATTCCAAGCCGCTACTGCTGTGGATTGATTCAATGCAAAAAGTTGTTCATTCACGAGTTGTTTAATGCCACGACTAAAATTAGATCGCGTTAATGTGCGTTTATGTCAATGTGTTACGAACGTATAAAATTAGGATTTTTGTTTGGTTGTTCCTGTGCTGAAGCAGTAAGCCAGTAAAAGAGCAGAATCTGGCAGCTTTTGGTGTGGGTTGAGCGATTCGTATTTCGGAACGGCGGAGTGTTTTTGTGTCGTTATCGGCCGAGAAAACAGGAAAATTAATTACTGTGTGAAAAGTGAAAATCATCAACGAGAATCAACACAGCACACCATCCGAGGATTACGCAGCGAAAATGTCGATATCGAATGGAAAAACATCCTCTGACATTGAGAATGCCGAATGGAATTCAACCGGGATGCTGACCCATACCAGGTACGAAGAAGATACACGCATAACATGTGATGTAATTCATTTACGGCTGAGATATTGATTTTATTGTGAGCTGAAGCTATGTGGCTGAAGAATTTGAAAAATATCTTTATATCTCGTCTAACGTTTGAAAAGAGCCTATTGATTGATTTTCTTCATCGATTTTTTTGATGGTGTATCACGGTTAAATCATTAAATTTATGACGTTGCGTTATTCGCAGAAGAGAATCCATCAACGAAGATAGGTCCTTTTCAAATGTCAAGCAAGATATATGTATTGGGTGAGTGACGTATCCAGAGGCGGACAGAGGCCAGACAAAGTACGACCGAGCAGACACATTGCAGTGTGATAGCACATCCTAAACTGAAGAGACGTGCAGTGTACAGTTCGCATTACAGCTCATATGTTATGTGTCTTAACATATATCCCCGTACTTCCTTGTCTGTCCACATAGGAAAAAGATCCCACAGCGAAAAATTCCAAAATTTCGAATTATTTTAAAACCTTACCAGTAGTTTTGATAATAACGCTTATGTATTTATGAACTTCGGTCTCACGATCTGAAGTTTACTGTCTATTTTTCAACATCAGACTTAATGGAGCCTGGTTCGCAAGTTTGAAAAGAGGCATTTTTCTAACGAGTGAAATATTTGCTCTCCTATCATTCCACCGGGCCTAACAGCTTGTGAGTGAGGTTAGAGTAAAACGGGAATGAGTTTTTCTCCTCTGCTTCTCTGCCACAGCTGATTCGACTTGAAATGAGATTTATGGCCATCGATTACTCTGTGTGTGTGGGTGAGCTTTGGTCTTGTTTACCCAGATTAATAGGTTAACTGGAGCTTTAAAAGTGCTCTTAATATCTGACCCCTATAGTTTTTCTAGTTTCAAATTTATTCTCAGATACATGCTTCGCACATTGCAAACGTGTTACAGGAATTGCATTTAATTTTCGATTTTATTCTAGCAACCTAAAAGTTTGATGAAGATTTGACCACCATTCCACCACGAAAAACTCGTTCTTAACCCTTATTTTACCTAGGTATCCTAGGCCACTCAAGTATCCGTTTCAGTGCATTTTAATTTTAGTTAATTACACTCCTGAAAATATACGTGTCCAATCTATGTGAAAATATTGGTACTTTTCGTTCATATCTTTTTTCATGTAACAGTCACGTGAAAATCATGTAGCTTTAAAATATTGTCTTTTCGTTGCCAACGTGAGCTGTAAGGTAAATGTTACATGATTTGGAGTTGAGTAGGAACTGATTTTTACGTATTGTTTACGTGATTTTGCAATGAAATTTACTTAAAAAAATAACTAAATAAGAGTAACGTGAATTCCACTTTGATTAGACTGAATACTTACGTAACGTGGGTTTGAAGTAAAAAACACTAGAAATTAAAAAAAAAAATCTTTTTAATTGTTATGTTTTGTATTCTCCGTGCGTGGAGTAACGATTATGATGTAGAAGGAAATGTTCGCTCATCACTACGAGGCACCAAAAGTGCCAATTAATGTTTTTGCTAGAATGAAAGATATGAAGAGAAAGTGTTGAAAGTTCCGTCATTGTACGACAGGTTGGAAATCGAACAGATGTTTTTCGCAGCTCTTTTACCCGCTCCGTAATCAAGTTGCGTTTCACTCTAGCTCTGGAAGGTGTGTGCAAGTCTTCTTTGATGATTCTACGCATGGATGTTTCAGAAATGTTGGAAACCTTGGCAAGTTTCATAATGGAACGAACCGGGTTGCGAGCAAACTTTGCACGGATCAATTTCATCAAGTTTGGCGTACGTGTAAACCGCGGATCTCCACTTCCCAGCTTCCGCTGCTTAGGATCATTCTGTAGAGTCTTTGATGCGATAAATTGTAGCCAAATGATATCCTACCACTATCTTGGCGATCTCCTTCGGCGTCTTCTTGGCGAACAGCGAACTAGTGAACACTTCTTTGGTGTACGTTTTCATAAATTTGGAATAAAACAATTCCGATCTTTAGTAGCACTTGAAAGTAAATATAAACAAACACACTTTCTACAGAAATAAGTCATTAGTTATACAACTTAACCCAATATTTAAGTTAAACATTTTCGTATTTTTTTTACTTCCGTACTCTGTAGTTTAATTGAAAAAAATGGAAAATTTAAATAACACTTCAATTGTTCACATTTTGAAATAAGAATTAAAAAACTAAAACACTTTTAAAACATTCACTAGTACGCGATGTTTTAACAGATAGGAATATTTCGTCTGCGATTTACAAACTTCAGCGCCAACATTTGATTAGGGCAAATCTGATTTTGTATACAAACACTGTCTGCTAATTTGTCGGAATTTGAATACAATTCTTTCAAGTTGAATATATTAGCGGATAGAGATACAGTTCCTTTTTCTCAAAGAGTGCTTAATTTGCATTTGTGACCTTTTGTTCAAGAGAAAATTACTTCTTCAGTTGAGCACTCGACACTAAAGCAATTTGTAAGTCCCAGTCGAAGTGCTTCAGATTTTTATTTTTTTATTTTAAAAAGTGAAGAATGTGCACGTTAGTTTGATTTTTCCAATTTTTCTTATAACAATAAGCTCGTAAAAGTGAGTTTTTCTTTTCAAAGTGAACATAGTTTGTAAAGGCTTAAATAAGATCAAATCATTGTTCGAAGAATGTGAACCACCCATGTAATTTTAAATTGTTCCAAATAAATCCCAAGATGTCATGAAAGTGGGTTCAATGACCGATTGATAACCGTTTTTGCTCATTATTTTTAAGCTTTTTTTGTGTCTAAAGATCGCATTACTTTCCAATTTGTATTATGCTTCCATAATCCCCTTCCTGCTAACAAAACAGATACAGAGGTCTATTCGGTCTCTAGTAGCAACGGAAGTTCAACTAACCATCCTTCTCTTCCCCGATGAACCATGAGGAGGTGGCCGGTGCTGTTGTTGCCCACATAAAGTAAGGAACGTTCGAAATGTGTATATGTTTATATTGAAAATAGTTTCTTATTCCCAGACCCCTTTCGTTTGGATCTTTGTGCAATTGTGCTGATTCCGGTCAATCAATGAGTGGTAATTACGAAATTTGTGGTCATCCAAGCTCAAGCTCAAGCTCAATAAACTCACTGGGGCCCGAAATGAACAAATCCGTCAATTCTTTAAGTGGTTACATACAGACATCACTTTGTTTTTAGATTTTGATATCATGCAACAGCATTTACTGAAGCAATAACCTTTTTTTTTACCAAAGTTAATGGCAACTATTTGTACCTACAGTATTTGATCAATTCCTGTTACTATTTCGAATTTGAACGTCACTGTTTAGGTGGGAGATGATCCAGGTCGAGGCTGAATATCTCTATAATAATTAAACATAAAATTACGTCACTACTTGAACATTTTTAGTAGACTTGGCAGACTCTTATGTCATACATTATCTTCGCGTGATTATAGAAGCAAAAATCTCAGCAAGAAAGTGTCAAACAACAACGATCTTCTTATTTTAACTTTCTTGCACTGCACAGGCTTAAAACAAGAATAGTATGGAGGCCCAAACAGACCTATGTGGCGATCATTTTTGGACTCTGACTCGTTTCACCTTAAATGATTTAGTCACTACTGTCGTATAAAAGGCTCACTACTAGCCCTGTTATTAAATTAAATTATTGTACTATGTTTGTATTAGAATAATTATACTGTTTCCGCTTCGGTTTCAAAATTTTCAACACTACGTATGATGTTATCCTTAATGCACGTAAATACTTTGAGTCTTACACATACATATGATTTAATTGTATGTTCTATTTGATGTATTGTTAAACCCTAAGTTAAACCCCAAAATACTAAATACTGCCACACCCAAAGTCACGTTCCAAATGCTACATTTACAACAGCTTCCAGAATATATTTTTGAACCTCAAATCAAAATCTGTAAAGCGTAGAAAAATAGCTGAAACACTGAAAACTGGGGTTTGCAAGCCTTATATTTATTTGATTGTTATTTTTGGTATTACCTGTTTTTAACGTAGTTGGTTCGATGCGTTACGACAAATTCGTTCTCTTCAAAACGATTATTTATTGTTTCATAAAATGCATAACAGATTGAATTTTGTAACTTGTAAATACAATGCTCGAAAATTTAAGGTTCTGCCTTGAAATAACGAACATTTTGAGCATAGGAAAATAAGGTCAATTTGGAGATGATTTTTTTTTGCACCACTCTGACGGTTACTTCAGACCCTTGGGATTGAAACTGGCATCAAGAAGCATTTCAAAATACATTAAAAGCAGCAGCATTGGTAAAGTGTAATTTTGTGCTCCTCAATTTATTTTTCGTCTTTTCATGTAAGTTGCCATTTTCAGATTTTAGGTCTTGTAAATTTAAGAAAAGAAATTTCATTGGAGCGGTCCACTCCTTTTACGTGCACCTAAAAAAACTTAAATTTTCAACATTTTTTCAAATCGGTATCGCTAGTACGGAACAGCTTTTAAGCAGCCTATGCATCACCTGGGATGTTTGATGAACATCTATGTAATCTATAATTAGAACTGCTAATTTTCTGCTTGCTTCTTATTTATCGGAACTTACCTCCAGAATTGAGCATTGGACTCAGAAAATTTTATAGCGATGTGATAAAGTTCTCAATCGCAGGAACTTATTAAAAGCATGCGGATTGCTTTCCGATCATAAAAATGTTTTCTTCAGCTCCGCAATCCATCAGCTCTCGAAAACAATCAACCATAACACGTCGATTGCTGTGATAACAAACTCGTCTATTAGCAGGTTATGAGACAGACGTACACTACCAAACTTTTAGTTTGTTATTGATCTTTAGATTAGCAATGTGTACTTCTTATTTCATTTACTCTCACGGAAATGTTAGACAAAGCAACTGTGACGACAAACGTGATACTTCGTTTGAAAACCAGCAAATGTAAGAGATAAAGGGTGTCCACGATGAAATTGCCACACTATGAAATTGCTCTAACTTTTTAACCGTTGGGTAGAATTTAATGAAAATTTGGGTGGATTTAGTTCATAGTGCATTATTTATTGTTTACAAATGGCTTTTAGGCCCTTAACATGAATTATTCGAGACTTGTAAATAGGAAAGCAGTCAGGCTTATGAAGTTCCAAAGCATCGTTTATAAGTTTACCCTTATGAAATTCTTAAGTTTATTTGCCTGACCGGCGGGACAATTTAACTCAATTTTGAATTGTTTCTGACTTACTCAGACACCGACTTAAATCAGATCAATGTTTTAGCTATGTCGACTTGTCAATCCTAGTCACATTTATTCATCTATGAGTGACTTTACTTTTGACGAAAGTGAGTCAAAAACGATTCAAAATTGAGTCCCAATTGTTCGCCATGTGGGTGTATAGACATGGTTACCAAAGAAGAGAGGAAACATGGGCTCTCTCGAAAGCAACAGTGATGCCATAGCTGCCGTTTAATATGATAGTACCAGATGATGTCCAATATAACCATAAACATAGAGCAACCTCAAATGATTGGAAGAAACAGTTAATAGCAATTACAGAGCATGAAATAAATTTTAACCCATGTTCATCATCACATTCTGGCTTAGATGTGAGAAAAAGATGATGAAGACAGTCCCTCCGGTACACGCGACCAAAGGCATAATACGCAAAGGGCCCATGCATAAACCACGTAGACTCATTTTTGAAAATCTCAGGACCCCCCTCGTAGACTTTTCTCCATACAATTTTTTGATAAGATTGAAAGTAAGAAGTCTCAGAGTAAATTGCGGCATAACCCGCCTGTATCGAACTTGATGTTAGTGCCTTTATATAAACGTTCTATGACGAGGCAGTGAAAAAATGACTAAAAGTTGTGACCAAATTATTGGTCTCACATGCACGTTTATAGCATGAGATAAGCCCTCTCGCCGTCGACAAGGTGGAAAATTTGACCCACGAGAGGGAGATAGACTGCAGCGCCCGTTCTGCGGCAATATCTGGAACTAGTGTGATAATGTCGAAAGACGATAAATAATTTACTGAAAAACTTTGCCCAAGACGGCAACTCTCTAGCGCTTCATTTGGTTAAGATAGACTGCAGTGCCATCTCTGCGACATGAACTGGAACTAATATGATAACGTCAAAAGGCGAAAAATTACATACTAAGAAACTTTGTCAAAGATGGCAACTGTCTACACCTAGTCTGGAATGTTTTGTTTGCAATTCTGGTCACACATCGAAATCGAAACCTCCTTCCCTTTGTAGCAGATTCTCGGTGGCCAATGTTACTGGAACAAGATTTTTCCACCACCAATGGAAACCACAACCTTTCAAATGGAGTATAAACATTGTCTTTAAAGGGCGAACACGAAATTATTGCGACACCGAAAATGTCATGCCAATTTTCTTATAATGTTTAGAATCAAACCAAAATTTTTGGGGTAGTTTTATACATATATTTACTTCAAAAATCAAAAGAAAAGTTAATCGATGGAGCCTTGAGTGTAAAATTGAACGCATTTTCGCTTGATGCCCTCCATCAAAGTCTTTACAGTGTCATCCGGTACCAGTTTCTCAGTTTTTTTTTCATTTTCTTTACATGTCCTTCTCGTCTTTGACTGTCTTCTTGCTCTTCCGAAGTTCCCGCTTCAGCATTGCCCAGTACTGCTCCACCGGGCGCAGCACCGGACAGTTTGGCGGATTCATGTCCTTTGGAACAAAATGGACATAATTGGCCTCATACCACTCCAGGACACTTTTAGAATAGTGGCATGATGCAAATCTGGCCAAAAAGCGGAGCTTCGTCGTGCTGCTGCAAGAACGGCAAAAGGCGCTTCTCGAGGCACTCAGATTTGTAGATCTCGCCATTTACTGTGCCCTTTGTCACGAAAGGCTCACTCCTCAGTCCGCAAGAGCAGATGGCCTGCCAAATGAGATATTTGGAGGCGAACTTCGACATTTTCTTCTTCTTAAATTTGTCGTCCACATAGAACTTGCTCTTGCCGGTGACAAACTCCAACCCCGGAATTTGCTTAAAATCGGCTTTTATATACGTTTCGTCGTCCATCACACAGCAGCCATATTTTGTCAGCATCTTCTCGTAGAGCTTCCGTGCCCGAGTTTTAGCCGTCGATTGTTGCCGCTCATCGCGATTTGGGAAGTTCTGTACCTTGTATGCATGTAGTCCAGCTCTCTTCTTTGCATTCTGGACGTAGCTCTGTGACATGCCGATCATTTTAGCCAAATCACGGCTTGAGACGTTGGGATTTGCTTTAATCATCCGCTTCACCTTTCCCTCCGTCTTTTTGTTCTCCGGTCCCGGTTTTCTTCCAGCTCCTTTGCCGTGGTCCAACGTCAACCGCTCCTGGAACCGCTTCAACACTCTGGAGACGGTTGAATGGTGAATGTTCAACATTTTTCCCAACTGCCGGTGCGACAGGTCAGGAAATTCCAGGTGTTTGGAAATAATTTGTTCTCTCGACTCGGGTTTGGTTCACCTCCATTTTTGTTGAATCGAAAAACACGACTTCGAGTTTGACAGCATGTAAACAATACACATCAATGAGAAAGTGTGCAAAATTTGGTTGATTTTTACCCAAAGGTAAAAAAGTTATGCCCTGTTGAATGTGTCGCAATAATTTCGTGTTCGCCCTTTAGGTTGAAGTTTCATAATTCTAGGAAGGGTTGAAATCGGGTTTTTTAATACCCTAGGAAGGTTAAACCATATGAAAGTCACGAATAACTTTAGCTTTAACGTGTACACACCTCCTAAGCTAAGTAAATTGAGAGCTTCTTAACCTCCTAAAAAACTTCATGGAACTTCCAATGACTTTGACGAAGACAATATCTTCAAATTTTTCGACATCGAAAAATCATCTTATTTTGAATACTGGCTCCAAACAGTTACCGTTTCATTTCTTGAAACTGTATGGTAAGTGCCTGATTTGGCCTTGCCTCATAAAAACTTTCCAATGAAAAGGTTCATGCAATTTGCGAGTAAAATGTATGCGTACCCCCATCACTAATCTTCGCATCAATGATAACACAACTCAAGATCTCTAACCTGCAAAAACGTGAAACATCGTCTAAATATGGCCTAACCGGTACATTTCCCCGAGCAGTTCGCAATAAACACTTGCGAGTTACGTTCTGGATTTGATCAAATTTCGAGAATGACCCGACCACTCCGGGAGCGGATTTTCAATTTCTTTTTCCCACCGACCGCATGACTGCAAATTCAATTAGCCAGCGGTTTGGGCTGGGTGGTGTGCGGAGCTGCTTATAGCAAAGCAAGATAATCAATTCACGACATTGCTGCTTTGCGATGATGAAACTGACAGGGTTCAATGCCTTCGCCAAAGAAGACAGCAGCTGCGAAGACTTAGTAGATACGAAGTGGATGACTTGGCCAGGCGAAGTGAAGATTGTTCAAGCACAAACAAACACAGAGTGGAGAACCATGATGATATCGAATCCATTCACCAGTGTGTGATTTGCGAAAACATAACATTGACTTAAACTGCATCGTATCGAAAAGATTGCTGTTAGACATCATCATGCTCATCAGCATGACTTTCTTGAGTCAAAGCCGGCTCTTAACTTACTCACGTGCGGGTCTTCGCCGAGTTGAACCTTGAGGCGTGAATTGTTTGAAATTCAAGTGAAGGCCTTTACTTCAAACCCGCCGGCAGTACGCTGAGTTGCACTTTGGATCGACGAGAAATTACCGGTAGAAAGTTTTCGCAGTTTGCGTGTGTTTACCTGCGCACCGGTAGGTCAAGTAGACAGCAGTTATCAACTCTTTATCCGGTTTCGAATGAATTCATTGAACTTGTTCGATGAGTTTCTTGGGCAGCTGGCCCAAACAATCGGTGCACGTGACTGTAATCCATCCATCCATCCATCCGAGAAAGGTGTCGCTCACATAAGTTTGCATCCGCGTAACCTCTTTCTCTAGATGGCGATGACGACGAAGGCGATATCGAGGCTTTGTTATCCAAAACTGAACCAAGCGATGTTTATGCATCGTAACCACTTCCACCGTTCGCTGATTGAATTGGCTTTACGATTTGCAGCAGCAGCAGCAGCAATAACAACACTAAAAATGGTAATTGATAATTGGTAAAGTTTCCAGATTGTGTAATTGGAAAATGATGAATGCGGTACTTATTATCTCTGCTGCGTACAATCCGACCGGAGCCGATCTCGATATTCTAGACACGTATGTACGTTGTCTGTGTTGTATTGTTATTTAATTTCGCTAAATATGAATGGATGACGTGAGAGAAACTACTTTGTTTTGTTTTGCTGGAAGAAGTACAAGGTACAAGTGCACGGTTTTTTTTTCAGCTGCACCCTGCCTGCATTACCACAAAGCGATGCGTGATTGTTTACAGCTGAAACGACCAAGTGCTGCTCGTTGTCGCCATGCATCGAAACAGCGATGCAAATATAAGGTTTAGTGTAGACATTCCCAATGATCGACGACCATGACTTAAAAAAATGTTTACATATATTTTGACATGATGTAAAACAGCTGAGCTGACGGCAGGGTGATAGGGTGTACAAGCAAGTTCCGCTCTCAGTACGGTGGAAAAATGAGAGGACTCTAAAGAAAAGTAAATAAATTAATGGAGTGTTTGCTTAGGCAAAAGGGTAGATAAGAGTGCAAAACGCACAAGATGTTGAACAACAAACAATATTCGATTATCGGAAGAGGTAATATTTACCTGTCGTTTACACTTGCAAAATTTCCATAAATAAGGTACAGAATATCGCGTTTAATTAAAACAAATTGCTCTGTTTAAGCGTCCACGATTTAGCCCTTCTCGAATTTTTCATTATGGCGTATGATGCGTTCAACGTTTTATTTCTAAATGTTGCAAGGATTATGCAACCCGTAGATGTTTTGGCATTCAACAGCCCTTAAAATTGACAGAAGGTGCCCGAAGAACGAAACGTGGCTGAGATCTGATCTGAGAATAAAGCGGCATAAGAAGATGAAATAATAAATCTTTAATAAATTCCTAATAAACACTAAAATATGGGATTTTAGTTAAGTTTGATGTCCAGCCAATGCATGTGCATTTGTTAAAAAAAAAAAAACAAAGAGAAAAAACATCTAAAGATATTTTGTATATATTAATACTTCAATCTCTGTGCGAAATATGGCGAAACTGGTTTCTAGGGTGGGATTTGAGTAGTCAAAATTAGGGTATAAATAATATATTAAAAATGTAACATGCAACAGCATATTTATAATGTTTTATCTATTTTTTATGGGAATAGGTAGAATGCCTATGTATTTATGAAATAACACATATGATATTCATAACAACACAGCACAAAGTTAGATTGGACAGTTGTTTATAAGACATGCACGTGTAATCTGAGCGATTTATGGATGTGTTACCCTACCAAAATGGGTCCACTTAGGTTAACCCAGATATCCCAAATAATACTTTTGGTTATTCGAAAGATATTTTGTAGCTCTTAGCTCGAAACGTTGATAGTGCCGGTAGAGACGAAACTACCGAGTAGATTTTCGACCACAACTATATATTCAAATTCTTCTTCGGGAATTTGGACACTTCTTTGCCCGGAAATGCTCGGTTATGCCGTTACTCTGCATTTCGGTATTGAAAACCAGACCTGGAAGCTGTTTAAAGTCATCGAGTACGTATGTTTCGTAGTCCATTGCGATCCTTAGTACGACATTTACAGTGAAATATTGTAGAAGGAGATGATCGCTGATCAGGTTGGAAATAGAACAGATGTATTGAAAATTGAGCGGGTACAGTAGTACTCGAACCAAACTTGAGTGATCTTAGACGTTGCGAATCATAACAAACCCAAAAAAGAGAGAGTTCCTCCCCCATGTGCGCATCAAAACAGAGTACATACAATATATCACTAGAATAACTATCACAAAACCATCTGTGGTACATGAGCGCTTTCCAAAAGTCACCTTTTGCCTGTAGAGGTGGCGGATTCGTCCGTGCCTCGACCTACCCCGCAGTGGGATGTTAGGCAAAGGGTAACGTCCTTGGTTCCTTCTACATCATAATCGTTACTCCACGCACGGAGAATACAAAAAAAACATAATAATTAGAGTAAGTGAAATATTGCTTGTCATAACGAATGGGCACCTTTTTCATGTTCTACGCCTTCAGTACTTGCCTTTGTTTCACTTTTTGTACGTATGATTTCGACTTCCCAACTTTGCGAGCCACATTTCGCACCGAAAGATTGTGATTTTTCTAAATAATGGCTATCACCTTCTGGTTCATTTGCCGGGAGCATACTTTTCAATTTGTTCCAATTCCAACCTTCCGATCAAGCGCCGGTCAAATGATTTGCAAACACAAAACACGGTCTTTTCGGTAGTTTTTTAGTTTCTTGGCAAGATCACGTACCGATAAATTCGGATTTTGCTGCCATTCGTAAAAAATGCGATTGTGAACTTCGACTTGAGTCGACGCAATTTTACGGAATGTAACAAGAATGTAAACATGTTGTACCACAAAATAAAGTGGAGTGTTTCAGCTGTCATATAAGTGAAACGTTTCAGCAATCCATGAAATTATTCAAAATCTGCACTGAAAGAGAAATGTCCGAAATTTAATGTAGTTGTACAATCGATTAACTCTTTAAATCCAACTTTTTACAACTATATTGGGTTTCCGAAAAGGACCGTTTTTATAATTTGATGTCTTTGAACTAGTTCATGCAAAGCCAACTATAATCAAGTCCCAGATGTTGTTAGGTCTGATGGCTTGGACGTTGGCTTATAGCCGCTAACTGAAAACAAACCATAACTTCATGATGATCCTGAGCATTTATTGTTATGATTGTTGTATTATTGTCCTTGTGGAAGTATGAGCATGCATGTATGTTAGAATGTATCTGTAAATGTACATCTTGTGTATGTTTGTCAACATTAAATGTAAATAAGGGTGAACAGCAAAATATTTAGATGGAGAGTAGTAAAGTAATAGGATCGAATACTCCTTTCTCGGAAACTAAAATTGTGTATGTAAACATGTGGAAATGTCTATAAACCAACGAGGAAGTACGCCTAAATAATTACAGTAAATGTAACAGTAATTTTAACTTGAAATATAAAATGAACAACTCAATTGTCTATATATGTGTGCGTGTGTATACGTGCAACTATTCAGCTTCCGTAAATTTTTATCATGACATCAACTGTACTCACGTATGTCATCAATTCCATCGGATAGGTGAACTCTTCCTCTTCAACATAATGTGGAGGATCAATGTCGAGAAATTTGCGGAAAAAGTCATTGCTTACGTTTTTCTATTTCGCCCTAACGATGAATGTCAGTCGAATATATCACTCTCTACTGAATGCCTTCAACAATCCAAAATATACTGTTTTTGATAATATGCAATGATTGTTTAGGTTTTAAACGAAAATTTCACTCAAACAAAAACTCCCTCTCCTCGGATATGTGATCTGGACGCGATGGAAGGGCCTACGCCATCAGCATTGAGATGGTAACCAAAGACATATCCTGACGTGGTAGTATCACATCTTGAATATTTTGATTTATTGCCGCGTCACATATGTGGCATTGATGCACTGATTTTACAGATGTGATACAATGGACATCCTGTCTGGGAGCTTTGAATGCTGGTGCAGTCTGGTGGGGCTCTTTCCTCAGTAATAATGATGTGGGATTTCTACTTGGCTGCAACACCTTTCTTAGCGTTCCCTGACATGATGAGCCGAAGCCACGCTTAATTATAAATCTAGCTAGACAGGTATATATTGGTACACAATGTGTTCAAGATTAATGACATTTGTAGGAAACCGACTGTTGGATTCACTGAGTAAAGTTTTAAAACTACGAAAGTGGCACCATTCTTATTTTATTTCTCACACACATTATAACAATGGTATACAAACAATCTTATAACGGCTTCTTTCTCGATAATGTTTCAATAATAGATAGGGACTAGGCGTGATGAAGCTTTACCTTGCCACCGAAAAGTGAATCTAATAGCTTACCAAGATTGTTAGGCTGCATTGCTGTCATACTTTGAAGCGATTAAACGACTTAGAGATTAGTATTAGACAAATAAAAAGAAGGCAATGAACAGACAAGTAAACTTAAACGATTCTACAGCAGAACTATAGAGTTTAACTGAATAACGCAGAAGACAAGAACGGACTAAGGCGGACAAAGTGATAGGTCATCCAAAAGAAGTTAGACGAGTTTCGGAGCACATAAGAACGCCGAATTTCAGAGCACATAAGAACTAGACATCTATTAACCTATTAACGACTGAAGAAGGTACGAAATGCCCTCTAACATTTCTAGCATAAAAAGACGCAACGTCCTCCCAATTTTTTTAAAGAAAACTTCTCTCATAACTCCCATCAGTAAACCATTAAAATAATACTGTTGGGACTACTGAGACATCAGACATGACTAAAACTGGTAGAATTCAAATATCTCGACGATTTTTGATTGGAGAAAACTGCTCAAACAGACTTTCACAGCACATAAATGACATTCTAAACTAAAGAAAACTGAAAAAACACTGACAAACTAAATAACAAAAAGACGAAACGACACCATACAAAACAGTGGACATAAACTGAGAGAAAGGTGAAGCAAACTTAAAAATGTAACACCTTTTGAGGCAGTTTCAACAGCGTCTCTATGGAAGACATGACCCTTGCAGGGCTGGTGAAATGATTCAAAAGGAGTTAAGTTATATCACTCTAACGCACAAGTAACAGGAACAGCTTAAAAATAGCTTCTTATTTTTGGTTCGAGAAAACTTCTTCGGAAAACTTTCATAGCACATAAATGCCACATATCACGATCTAAACAAGAAAAGACTCCGTATAAAAGTTGTAAACGTAACACTGACTAATGAAATAACAAAAAGACAATTGACGAAAAAGACGAACGGACTCAAATTTTTCAAACGTGGCTCCTTCCGAATCATTTGCAACAGCGTCTTCTTGGACGACATGCTCCGTGTACGGCTGGCAAAATGATTCGAAAAGATTTACGCAACGATATCATCAAAGGCCTGGCGTAGTGGTTTCTACTCTATTCAGAGTCTCGCCAGTAAACTATAAAAAAAACGAAAATTTCACTTAAACAAAAACTATTTTGAAGATTGTACTCGAAAAAAATGCAACAGACAAAAAAGATATCCAAAAATACATTTTCAGTTGGATATTTTTGAAACTCTCAGGGAATAAATAAACACATATTAGCTTTGTTTTAGCATAGTTGGTTTATTCCTGGACTTAACGCTACCAGTCAAATCCTGTGCAACATTTGCGCCCACTTTCTTACACACTTTCGCCCACTCTTTCTTCAAATCCATGTCGTTTTTGAAGACCTTCCCTGTTTTCCGAAGCTTGCCTTTCTTAATCGCCTAGAATATTTCTATTGGGCAAAGTTCTGGCGAGTTTGGCGGATTGCCTCCTTTAGTACCAAAATAACATCGTTGGCTGCGTACCACTCCAACATCGGTTTCGCCTTATAGCACGATGCGAGTTCCGACCAAAAAAGGGTGCCACCTTCGTGGGAGGAAGGTCAGCAGGCGCTTCTGAAGGTATTCTTATGTATATGTTTGGCATTCTCCGGAACATCCAGGCTGGACTTGCCGAAGAAAAACACCAGGCCGGGGATCTGCTTGGCGTCCGCTTTAATATACGTCTCGTCTTCCATTACGATGCATTTGAGCCCCTCGCGGAATATGGTCACCGTATTCGGTTTATCGGTTCGGTTAGTTACCTTCCTTACCCTGAAGGCATGAAGTCCTGCCCGCTTCATTGCCTGCTAGACCAACCAGACGAAAAAATTGACCATATTGGCCACGTGCCAAATCAAATGGTTCGGATTAGGCTTGAAGTAATCCCTCGTCTTCCTTGCGTTCACGGGGTCAGTCGTCTTTGCTTTTCTTCCGCTGCCACCTCGCCGCTGGGGCGTTTGGGATTCCTTGGACGGACAAGTGTTTCGCGATCCACATGTGAGACTGGCCTTGATTTTCCACGACCACATCCATATTTTTTTGTTGAAGCACGTGTACTGTGGCAGATCAACGAAGCCGCGTCCAAACCACCAGCTGAGAGCTTATGTCGGCCACTGAAATCATTTCGGTTCAGGACGCCCACAAATGTTTCGGGACGTCGCGAAAATGCAGCATGCAGCCAAATTCACAAGATAATCAGAAACCGACATCAAAGCAAAAATATGTTGCAGCTATGAGGGGTAGCTATTGCAGCATTTAACATGGAATGAAATTTAATGAAACAGAAAGAAAACAAATTGCTACCCGCTTTTGAGGACTCTGAAAGGGAAAACTAAATTTTCAACCTGGTCATATTAATGGATTTGTTTGACAGCAAAAGTTGGTCATTTTCAAGTATAATGTTATGTATATTATTATATATTATTGTAATAGCGATTAATTAAAATAGTAATGCTAAAATTTTGTAAGTTTTTCTGATGAAATGGTGTACGAATGAAGTCTTTCTGTACCGTCGAACGAGAGTTATTAGCATTCAAAACCCTTTCACTTTAGCGAAACGCGCTTATTTTTCAAGATTTTTGAATAAGACCTAGTATAGATAAGAGAAACGTCGTCCTACGTTAAAACTGAAACACTTTTTCAAACGAAATGCAATTTCACCAGAAAAAGCTTATATTTTGACAGATACGCCTATTCCTTCTTCAGTGCTTACCCGAGGAATACACATTTGGTGTTTCAGTTGCCTGGATAATTCTCATGTTTGGTTGAAATTTGTGTTTCATTTGTATGAGAGCCCATACCCCCTACAGAGAGTGAAGCGTTCTCGAACCACCATAGAAGGCTTTCTGAAAATCTGCCTGTGCCTTCTAGCTCTTACTTTCAATTTCCTCCAGAGTTTTCTATGAATTTCTATTACAACTATTTTCTTAGCTCATTTTCAAGTATTTTTTTCAAAGACCCGAATAATTATTAAAAGGTCTATAATAAAATAAAAAAAAAACAAAAAAAGTATTTTTTTCGAAATTGTGGTTATTTTTTTTGATCTTTCTTCATTTTGTCGTAAAAAACTTTTATATTTTTCAAATCACGTTCTCAGTATCTTCGTATGAAATTTATGAACTCCTTTCCACTGTAAACTGACTCCAGATTTTATTATATCTAATCTAATCTAATTTCACACTAACGCAGCCAATTCTTGAAAGCATCCTGGAAAATGGTTGTTTCTTGAAGGCATCATTTTTCTTGTCACCAACCAAGAAATAGAGCGATTACAGTAAGCAAGACACAATCGCTCTACGACTTCGAATCAAGGAAAGGAACAAAGCGTGGACCTGTGTGTATGTATGTGTGTGTGTATGTGTGTGTATGTGTGTGTGCGTTACAAATAATGTCACATCGGTTTCTCAGCCATCTGTGAACCGATTTCAGTTCTGTTGACGGCAAATGGAAGCTACAACATTCCCATAGAACGCTATTGATTTTTTTTTCATTCGGACATTTCGTTACGAAGATATGAACGAAACAGTACTTGAAGGCCTATTATAATAGTAATCAAACAGTTTAGTCTCCGATTACATACTGAGCTATTTGTGTACCGATTTTAGTTTTGTTGATGCCAAATCAAAGCTATGAAATCTCTAAATAACTGGTCAAAATTTCATTATGATTGGATAATCCTTCATGGAGATATGACCAAAACAATACCTGAGAGCACATAATTGTGAGATGACAATATACTCGTTGCAGTGCAAAACCGAACAAGACCAATCACACCAATCGATGCCGCTTGCATTCTATTGTGTCGCATCTGTTGCGTTGTATAGCACATACAGCGGACTAGCCACACTATGCGACTGTATAGAATTAGAGCAGCATCGATTGGCTCGAGTGGTCTGGTTTTGAACTGCAACGAGTATATTCGAAAATTACACAAAGTCTCCATTAACTATTTTCAACTTACTATTTCAACTTACAACTATTTTCCATTTACTATTTTCGAATATGTACTTATTAAGCATCTTGAATCCATATCGATAATCAAAATTGAAGCTCAGGGTTGAAGCTTTGTTAACGCCAAATAAAAGTTATAAAATCTTCAAATAAGTGTTCAAAATTTCATGAGCATGAGCATGAGCATGAGCATGATTGACCGCCCGAGGTTGCTACTCCGTTATTGCCAGATCAGCTGTTATTACACAAAGAACCAATAAATGATGCTTGGGACTAGCATACATCCTCAATGTGTAAGAACTGGTGATCTTAAACTAAGGCAATACCGGCGCCGGCCTCGTCCGAATGCAGGTCAAATAGGGAATGGGTAGGAATATGTTGACGTGATACTCGCTTTGTTGGAAGCCGAGAACACCTCTGCACTTCCACGAGAAATCACTGGGATGTTGGATAAAATGGTTGGGTTTGCAGCCGGATCCGTTTTGGTAAACGGTGTGCTGAATTCAACTGACGTCGGCAGCGAATAAGATCTTTAACTATGTTCCCGATTCATTCTCTGTACAGAGATGCACATTAAAGCTATTTAAATTTTGGCACCGACTTAAACCAACAGTAGGGATGCTGTTGGGGCCACTCACAAGTGTGGGTGGTTTATTTCAGCAGAAAACAAAAGTATGTTAAAACACCGAGTTTGAAGACCGATTTAAACCAACAGTAAGGATGCTGTTGTGGCCACTCACAAGTGTGGGTGGTTTATTACAGTGGAATACAAAAATACGTAGGAACATCGAGTTTGAGGACCGATTTAAACCAACAGTAGGGATGCTGTTGGGGCCACTCACAAGTGTGGGTGGTTTATTTCAGCAGAGTACAAAAGTATGTTAAAACACCGAGTTTGAAGACCGATTTAAACCAACAGTAAGGATGTTGTTGGGGCCACTCACAAGTGTGGGTGGTTTATTTCAATGGAATACAAGAATACGTTAAGAATATCGAATTTGAGGACCGATTTAAACCAACAGTAGGGATGCTGTTGGGGCCACTCACAAGTGTGGGTGGTTTATTTCAATGGAATACAAGAATACGTTAAGAATATCGAATTTGAGGACCGATTTAAACCAACAGTAGGGATGCTGTTGGGGCCACTCACAAGTGTGGGTGGTTTATTTTAGTAGAATACAAAAGTATGTTAAAACACCGAGTTCGAGGACCGATTTAAACCAACAGTAGGGATGCTGTTGGGACCACTCACAAGTGTGGGTGGTTTATTTTAATGGAATACAAGAATGCGTAAAGAACATTGAGTTTGAGGACCGATTTAAACCAACAGTAGGGATGCTGTTGGGGCCACTCCACAAGTGTGGGTGGTTTATTTCAGCAGAGTACAAAAGTTTGTTAAAACACCGAGTTTGAAGACCGATTTAAACCAACAGTAAGGATGCTGTTGGGGCCACTCACAAGTGTGGGTGGTTTATTTCAACAGAATACAAAAGTATTTTGAAACACCGAGTTTGAAGACCGATTTAAACCAACAGTAGGGATGCTGTTGGGGCCACTCACAAGTGTGGGTGGTTTATTTCAATCGAATACAAGAATACGTTAAGAACATCGAGTTTGAGGACTGATTTAAACCAACAGTAGGGATGCTGTTGGGGCCACTCACAAGTGTGGGTGGTTTATTTCAGCAGAATACAAAAGTATGTTAAAACACCGAGTTTGAGGACCGATTTAAACCAACAGTAGGGATGCTGTTGGGGCCACTCACAAGTGTGGGTGGTTTATTTTAATGGAATACAAGAATACGTAACGAACATTGAGTTTGAGGACCGATTTAAACCAACAGTAGGGATGCTGTTGGGGCCACTCACAAGTGTGGGTGGTTTATTTCAGCAGAATACAAAAGTATGTTAAAACACCGAGTTTGAGGACCGATTTAAACCAACAGTAGGGATGCTGTTGGGGCCACTCACAAGTGTGGGTGGTTTATTTCAGCAGAGTACAAAAGTATGTTAAAACACCGAGTTTGAAGACCAATTTAAACCAACAGTAAGGATGCTGTTGGGGCCACTCACAAGTGTGGGTGGTTTATTTCAGCAGAATACAAAAGTATTTTAAAACACCGAGTTTGAAGACCGATTTAAACCAACAGTAGGGATGCTGTTGGGGCCACTCACAAGTGTGGGTGGTTTAATTCAATGGAACACAAGAATACGTTAAGAACATCGAGTTTGAGGACTGATTAAAACCAACAGTAAGGATGCTGTTGGGGCCACTCACAAGTGTGGGTGGTTTATTTCAATGGAATACAAGAATACGTTAAGAACATCGAGTTTGAGGACTGATTAAAACCAACAGTAAGGATGCTGTTGGGGCCACTCACAAGTGTGGGTGGTTTATTTCAGTGGAATACAAAATAACGTAGGAACATCGAGTTTGAGGACCGATTTAAACCAACAGTAGGGATGCTGTTGGGGCCACTCACAAGTGTGGGTGGTTTATTTCAATGGAATACAAGAATACGTTAAGAATATCGAATTTGAGGACCGATTTAAACCAACAGTAGGGATGCTGTTGGGGCCACTCACAAGTGTGGGTGGTTTAATTCAATGGAATACAAGAATACGTTAAGAACATTGAGTTTGAGGACCGATTTAAACCAACAGTAGGGATGCTGTTGGGGCCACTCACAAGTGTGGGTGGTTTATTTTAGTAGAATACAAAAGTATGTTAAAACACCGAGTTCGAGGACCGATTTAAACCAACAGTAGGGATGCTGTTGGGACCACTCACAAGTGTGGGTGGTTTATTTTAATGGAATACAAGAATGCGTAAAGAACATTGAGTTTGAGGACCGATTTAAACCAACAGTAGGGATGCTGTTGGGGCCACTCACAAGTGTGGGTGGTTTATTTCAGCAGGGTACAAAAGTTTGTTAAAACACCGAGTTTGAAGACCGATTTAAACCAACAGTAAGGATGCTGTTGGGGCCACTCACAAGTTTGGGTGGTTTATTTAAGCAGAATACAAAAGTATTTTGAAACACCGAGTTTGAAGACCGATTTAAACCAACAGTAGGGATGCTGTTGGGGCCACTCACAAGTGTGGGTGGTTTATTTCAATCGAATACAAGAATACGTTAAGAACATCGAGTTTGAGGACTGATTTAAACCAACAGTAGGGATGCTGTTGGGGCCACTCACAAGTGTGGGTGGTTTATTTCAGCAGAATACAAAAGTATGTTAAAACACCGAGTTTGAGGACCGATTTAAACCAACAGTAGGGATGCTGTTGGGGCCACTCACAAGTGTGGGTGATTTATTTTAATGGAATACAAGAATACGTAACGAACATTGAGTTTGAGGACCGATTTAAACCAACAGTAGGGATGCTGTTGGGGCCACTCACAAGTGTGGGTGGTTTATTTCAGCAGAATACAAAAGTATGTTAAAACACCGAGTTTGAGGACCGATTTAAACCAACAGTAGGGATGCTGTTGGGGCCACTCACAAGTGTGGTTGGTTTATTTCAGCAGAATACAAAAGTATGTTAAAACACCGAGTTTGAGGACCGATTTAAACCAACAGTAGGGATGTTGTTGGGGCCACTCACAAGTGTGGGTGGTTTGTTTCAATGGAATACAAGAATACGTTAAGAACATCGAGTTCGAGGACCGATTTAAACCAACAGTAGGGATGCTGTTGGGGCCACTCACAAGTGTGGGTGGTTTTTTTCAGCAGAGTACAAAAGTATGTTAAAACACCGAGTTTGAAGACCGATTTAAACCAACAGTAGGGATGCTGTTGGGGCCACTCACAAGTGTGGGTGGTTTATTTCAATGGAATACAAGAATACGTTAAGAACATCGAGTTTGAGGACCGATTTAAACCAACAGTAGGGATGCTGTTGGGGCCACGCACAAGTGTGGGTGGTTTATTTCAATGGAATACAAGAATACGTTAAGAACATCGAGTTTGAGGACCGATTTAAACCAAAAGTAGGGATGCTGTTGGGGCCACTCACAAGTGTGGGTGGTTTATTTTAATGGAATACAAGAATACGTTAAGAACATCGAATTTGAGGACCGATTTAAACCAACAGTAGGGATGCTGTTGGGGCCACTCACAAGCGTGGTTGGTTTATTTTAATGGAATACAAGAATACGTTAAGAACATCGAGTTTGAGGACCGATTTAAACCAACAGTAGGAATGCTGTTGGGGCCACTCACAAGTGTGGGTGGTTTATTTCAGCAGAATACAAAAGTATGCTAAAACTCCGAGTTTGAGGACCGATTTAAACCAACAGTAGGATGATATTGGGGCCACGCACAAGTGTGGGTGGTTTATTTCAGCAGAATACAAAAGTATTTTAAAACACCGAGTTTGAAGACCGATTTAAACCAACAGTAGGGATGCTGTTGGGGTCACTCACAAGTGTGGGTGGTTTACTTCAATGGAATACAAGAATACGTTAAGAATATCGAGTTTGAGGACCGATTTAAACCAACAGTAAGGATGCTGCTAGGGCCACTTACAAGTATGGGTGGTTTATTTCAATGGAATACAAGAATACGTTAAGAATATCGAGTTTGATGTCCAATTTAAACCAACAGTAGGGATGCTGTTGGGGCCACGCACAAGTGTGGGTGGTTTATTTCAATAGACCACGGAAATACATCAAAATTCCGATGTTGAGGACCGATCTCTCATCCAGCCCTAACCTCGTCTGACACAATGCAGACCCCCATCCCCCTTTGGTATTGATCGTATGCATGTAATTTACGTGTACATGCCACATGCAGCAACAAAACACATCTGACATCCACTGGTCTGTCACTGAGAAACAAAACCATCACTTAACATGTTTCAACATTAAAAAAGACATAAAAAGCCGAAAAAAATAAACAAACGTCAATCCAATCAACAATGACAAAATCTCAATAAAAAGATACTTGACTACTTTTGCGAATCAACAGGCCACTCCACAAGACGTGTTCCGAAAATTCCTCCCTATGGCGCCTACAGCCACATCCAAAAAATTGCAACTTGAGCAATGTAAGTGTCCGGCCTGACGACCTCCGAAACAAGTGAAATATCCAATCACAACATCTCTCAACAAAAACATCCAGACACAATCCTATACTACTTAGAGACGGAATGGATTTAATTCATGGAATAGTAGTTAAAGTTCAGAAGGAGAGATGAGGAGAACTCCTCGATCTCTCATATGTGACACATGTAATGAAATGTTATAAGGGAGAGGGTTATCCCTGTTGAACAACGAACACAGATGATGCGTAGTGCACAAGCATCCGGGATTTCCTGAAAAATAATATTAATAGAAACAAGGCTTCATGTGATCAGAAGACTATTTAATATTTGTAATAAGATGGGAAATAATAGGGAACATATTTTAAAAAAAAGTATTAGAGTTGACATGACAATTGCACCATAAAAAATATAAAAATATAAAATATATGATAATAAAAGATCTTATTATTAAAATAGAAATCAATCAAACCCCAACAAACATATGCACTTCCTACAAGGGCAAACAATGAAAATGATAAAAAATGAGAGTAGCCATTAGCAAACGTGAACTCGGCAAACAACCATGAATAACGCACACACCGGGCTAGGGGAGTCAAAACCCACAAAAAATGCAGAAATGCGCAGCTGAAAATGAAAAATATTACCAAGCAGAGGAAACGTAAACGAATATATCCATCAATTACGCCTAGATGAACATGAAAGTACTAAAATTTGTTTCAGACAGCGAACGGTGCGTGCACAGGTTTGCGTGGGCAAAACTTCAAAATGCTCGGAAGACCCCACTAGCGCCAGTCGATTCCACTCTTGTTTCGTACGTTTGCACTGTGGCGCATCAAGCGCGCTGTGCAGTGCATCTGATGTGCTACACAGCGCTCCAGATGCAACACCCTGCCACCATATGGAAAATCAGTTACCTAGATTTGCGTGAGTGACTCTTTCCGGTTCCGAACTGCAACGAGAATACATACAGATCGAACAGCAAAAAACGAAAGCAAAAAACCCAGAGTAGTAGAAGAGAAAGAGACAGACAGAAAAACACGCAAACGCCGCACGTCTGGCTTTCTCCGCGTAAACAGCGCCTCCGCTTCCATGATCCGTTCATGTTTGCCAAGATTTCTTTGTTCTAATGTATGTTTGAATGGAGCAATAATATTTAAAACACTATACTTAGCTGAATGTTTGATCCGGTATCCAATTGTAGAAATGTGAGCAAATCACAAGGCATAGGTTTTTTCATATTAGGTAGAACCTTATTTCTTTTTAAGTACTAACACATACATATGGAAAATATGTCTGACAAAATCTTTTTCACTGCGATCCGCACAATTTATCTCTTTGTGTCGTATTTTTTTTTTCCATAGAGACTCTTCGTTTTAAAACCATCAAGTTCAAAGCTAACAAAACATTCCATCCAAATTGACTCCGATACAACCGCAAGCTAGCAACACAAGTAACGTTCAATACACTACCACTACAACGACACTAGCTCTTCTTGCGTTGTTGATTCTGCTGACATGACAACCATGACGACGGGAACGGGTGAAGAAAATTTTATTCGATGGAGGAATTTTTTTTCATTTTCACTACCTGGGCCCACATTTGAGTGAGATTTTCGATGCTCAACACTGGCACCACACTCCGAGGAACACTTTACGACAAAATTGTAGGGTATTACGGGTGAAAACTAACAAAAAAATGCAAATACCACACGCGCGAACTGGTTTGCAACCACTTGGATCAACAGCGCAGCCTACTCCACCTCAAATAAGTGTTCAAAATTTCATTATGTTAACTTCCCTTTTTACCCTTCTTACATCAATAGAAGGGTATTAAGATCGCTTGAAAACTCGACTTTTTATCCGAGGCCCACAGGGCCGAGTGTCATATATCATTCGACTCAGCTCGACGAACTAAGCACATGTCTGTATGTATGTATGTATGTATGTATGTGTGTGTGTGTGCGTGTGTGTGTGTGTGTGTGTGTGTGTGTGTGCGTTACAAATAATGTCTCATCGGTTTCTCAGCCATCTGTGAACCGATTTCAGTTCTGTTGACGGCAAATGGAAGCTACAACATTCCCATAGAACGCTATTGATTTTTTTTTCATTCGGACATTTCGTTACGAAGATATGAACGAAACAGTACTTGACGGCCTATTATAATAGTAATCAAACAGTTTAGTCTCCGATTACATACTGAGCTATTTGTGTACCGATTTTAGTTTTGTTGATGCCAAATCAAAGCTATGCTAAATCTCCAAATAACTGGTCAAAATTTCATTACGATTGGATAATCCTTCATGGAGATATGACCAAAACAATACCTGAGAGAACGAGAGCAACGAATTGTGAGATGAAAATATACTCGTTGCAGTTCAAAACCAAACAGTACCACTTACACTCATCGATGCCGCTTGCATTCTATTGTGTCAAATCTGGGGCATTGTATAGCACATACAGCGGACTAGCCACACTAAGCGAGTCTATAGAATTAAAGCAGGATCGATTGGCTCGAGTGGTTTTGAATTGCAACGAGTATATTCGAAAATTACACAAAGTTTCCATTTACTATAACTGCACAATTTTGACGTACTTATCAAACATCTTGATTCCGTATTGATAAAATTGATGCTTACGATTGTCTAAAAATTCATTCTGTGGACTAAATATACAAAAATTTTAATATATGTGTAATTTATTCTTTTATATAGTAGGTCGTTAAACACTTTTAATGTCAATAATTTAATCACTTCGATAAACAATATGTTCAGGATTGACAAATAGTTCATTTTATAAACTAAATGTTTGAATATTCCTTGATCTTCTTGGAATTTCTGATGAAAATGTGTATCCAGTACCATACTGGCCACATTTGAGTTCGTAATTCTGGTGAATTGTAAGAAGGGCTCAGTCTCACCATCGGTGGATTAATGCGGGTTTTTCATTTTAACCGTGTTTAAAAATTATAAATAATTAATTATTAATGCCAATTTTTAGTTCAAGCCGTACAACAAAATATATCCTTTCAAACATTTATTTGATGGAGGGAATCGGATTAATAGTTCAAGCCCGGGGCTTGAAGTTAGTTTGAAAAACTTGGTTTCGAGAAAAACGCGATCAAAGTTTTTAGCGCCTAGCGCAGCGCACGTGAGACAGGTGTGTTCGAGACGCTGCCATTCAATAAATATTCATTGTATCAAAAAATCCTTCTACACATATATTCTAAGAATATGTGGCTTTCATTTTTTGCCAAAAAAAAGAATATCGATTTTTTGGTTCCTAGAGGGTTTGAGTTGTTTAGTGGAATACCTATAACTAGAAATTAGAAGAAAAATTAGTATTTTCCATTTAATTCCAACTACCTTTGCTTATCTTGACAGATACACGTATTTCGTCTACAATGTGCAGGCTTTTTTTTTAACTCTTTATTTATTCCAAATTTTACATTATTTTACATTCATATATTATCCTAGGTGATCCTGCTAAGTAATTAACATTTCAACCTTATATGCTATCATTAATATCTAATTGTGTTAATATTATTTTTACTTTGTCTATTCAGAATTTTTAACAGGGTTTATTTTTCCTGCGTGTCAGAATTACAGTTGATTTCTTAAAACTAGTTCTTTTCTATAGAGAGAATTGATCATTGCAATTGAAGATTGCAATGATTTTTGTCTAAAATTATGAATTATTTTGTTGGACATTTCTTCTAGAGTTTCAACGTTTGAAATTCTATGTAATTCAATAGTACTGAACCAGGGTGGCAGCTTCAAAATCATTTTCAGAACTTTGTTCTGAATCCTTTGAAGTGCTTTTTTCCTAGTTGCGCAACAACTAGACCATATTGGCACAGCATAAAGCATAGCCGGTCTAAAAATTTGTTTGAATATTAGAAGTTTGTTCTTTAAACAAAGTTTGGATTTTCTGTTTATAAGAGGATACAAACATCTTATGTATTGTTGAGTCCAAAATTTTACAATGGACGAAAAGTCCAGGATCCAGTAAACACAAAAAAACTACCCTTTGCGACGAACTGACACGGCCGATGGTCTTTATTATACTAAACTCTTCAGTTAACAATTTCTACTCTATTATGTGCTGCGAACGATACGTTGCGGGTGTTGGTGTAATTGTTCCCACAGTGCAGGGGTTCGGCCGCATTGGTCGAAAGCTACTTAACTTCGCAACAACAGTATTTATTACATTTGGCTTGAATGCCCTCAATGTGAACTTGAAAGTTAATTTATGATCAAAAAAAAAAAATATTTTATGACTTAAAATCCATTACTGAATTTCAATGTCATGACAATATTATTGGCAAATTTAATACCAGTTTGAATAGCATCATACATGGAATTAGTTTTTAGCATATCGGTTATCATATCAATTAACGATTGCTGTAAAAATTCTAATTTAGGAGCGGATATGCTACCTAAATCAAATTCATCAGAAGTCCCGTGGGAATTTTGGTTAGAAGTTCCGTGGGAATTTTGGTTTTGGTTCCTACCCGCTGCAACGGAAGCATAGGTAGGTCCATTTACATGTTGAACATTGTTAACAACACGGTTAGGTAAGAATGTAGGGTTTGCAGAATGAACCCTGTTGGTACCTGCAGGTATCGAAATAGTATTTGTTGCTCGTTGATCGTTTGAAGTTGCGGATGGAAAACCCTGTCCACTGTTTCTACCAACGGTTTGGTAGGAATTTGTGCTTGGCTGATCGATGTTAACAGCTGCAAAATGGGTAGTAGCTGGTCGGGAACGTATATTGTTTCCTACCTGTCGTTGAGTGCGCGACTGCAAAATTGCATTGCAAGTCTTGCATTCCCAAAAATTTTAATTATGGTTTTCACCACAATTCGAACATTTAAATTTTTTAGGATCTTCCTTTATAGGACAGTTGTCCTTTGTGTGTGAGGAATCACCACAATTCATGCATTTACCAACCATATGGCAATGCTTTGTTCCGTGACCCCATCCCTGACACTTACGGCACTGGGTGAGGCTTTGGAAGTTTGCTCCAGGCTTCTTGAAATGTTCCCACTTCACTACGACATGGAGCAAAAGGCTTGCGTTTTCTAAAGCCTTAAGGTTATTAAGTTCACTTGACTTGAAGTGAACTAAGAAGAAATCGTTTGAAATCCCTTTGCGAGAATCGCCAGGCCGGGATTTCGTTTTCATTTTAATTACTTGGACTGGGCTTGTTCCAAGTAATTTTATCAACTCAGTTCTAATTTCTTCCACAGATTCACCACAGGGCAGACCTTTCAAGACAACCTTGAAAAGACGCTCAGCTTTGGTGGTATGTGAAAAAGTTATATTGCTTCTGAGTAAGATACTCTAGAAGACGTTTGAATCCGTCCAAGGTTTCTGCACGCAAACGGCATTCACCTCGTCTGGAAATTTGAAGGGAATATTTCACACCTTCAACAAATATTAAGATTTCCTTGCGAAAAGCATGGAAATCCGAAATTGTCACCACAATAGGGGGAACTTAATCCTTTCTCAATCGAGAAAGTTTATTGGCATTTTGGTTTGATGATGGATCACTCTCATCATCTGTGAGCATATCAAATTGATTACTCACATTGATTTGATTTGAAGGCGAATCAGTAGATTGCCCTCTACGTTTGCGTTTATTTGCCATAGTGGCAGAATAATTTCTCAAATCGTCGTCCAAGCAGATAACTATAAGAATCCGATGGACCGAAGAGGAATTTTCCAATGCGATATCCAAGCCGGGTTACCCGAAGGGCCTAACAAGGATCGAAAAGGAATAAGAGGAAATCAAAAAATGTTGGGTAGTATTTAGCACTGAAAAGTGCTGTTTCAAATTTGTTGTAGCGTTGGGTAGCAATAGCACTTCCTTCAGCAAATAGAAATAGAACCGCACGGCATGAGAGCACAATGCAGACTGACACAATGTGCAGGCTTCTTCAGAGTCTCGTACTAATAACTCGATTTTTTGGTTCAAATTCAGGGGAGGGTTCCCTTAAACAAGCAACAAACTGGCTCCAGATTTTCTTCTAGACCTTTTTCTCAGGAGTACCTGAATAACTTCCAAACTGGTCTATATTTCTTCGGGAAAACTCAACGCTCTCTTAGGTTTCTGGTGGACTTATGTAGACTTAATGTAGCCTGATAATTCGGTTTATTTTGTTAAAACACATCACATCGACTGGTGTACTCCGAATTAAAGTCAGAGTCATAAGCGATACAAATTTGCATCTTCTTAGGGATGTCCTAAATCCGGTTAAAAAACTAGATTAAAGCATCGCACCGGTTACTACTTGTGACAACTTATATAAAACATACGTAATTGAACGAACAAACAGTACATTCAAAGCCACCCCTTTGCCTCACGTAATACTACCTTTGGGTTAACTGAGCAGAAAACAAAACATAAACGAAAAAAAAAAACAAACCAAAACAAAACCTTCCTCCAATTCGTGACTGTTTTGCCAAACGGTGTTGTTATGCTCCGTCCGGCCATCCACTGTTATTGTTTTAATTTTTGAGTTTATTTCCTGTGTCCGATGGGTTGGCCACAGTTTTTTGTTCCCCTGAGTTTGGTAACTTGTTTATTTGTGCATGTGTGTAGGCAATACCTCCTCCACTGTCCGGCAGAACTGGTCTGGAGAGAAGACAAATTTACTTAACAGGATTTATCTTTTTAGCGCCATCTGAATGCATTCCAGGTTCAGGAGTTGGATGTCAGAATGTTTAAGAACGCTTGAAATAGGCATCTGCAGTGGAACAGGCACTTGTAATGTATTTCTTACCAGAGATTTCAAGTAAAATTATGTATCGAAACCGAAAACGAAACTAGTTCAATCTTCAAAAAACCTTCGATTAGTTGAATGAAAATAACTATTTCATCATAAATTCTTACATTAATTAATGGTCCACAAAGTCAGTGCGAATTGAAAACAGCGTTCTAGTACGGCATGAAGCAGAAGGGTTCTTGTTTCGAAACTTTTTGAAGTTCGTTTTTGAGGATTTCAATCGCTTTAGCAATAGAAGTGGACTTGTTTTTCTTGGTTTACTAACTTCAATTTTTCGTGTTTTGGTCAAGCATTGACAGTTCCGAAAAGCCTGTATAGCCGAAAATGTATTGGTTCTGGCGCGTTAACAGCTTAAAGGTGCCGCATAAATGTTTGACTCGAGTGCTTCGATCAAAGCAAGCATTTCAAAGAAGTTTCAAAAAGTTTTAAAACATTGTGAGACTAGTCCAATTAAAGCAAACACTCATTTCGATCCACAACTACTTCGTTTTTGTAACGATTTTTCTTATATTCTATTGGTTTCACGAAGGGGAACATTTCCAAACACCGTAAGATCTTCCACCTTTCTTCGCTTTTGCCGTGATATTGGCTGCAAAATAGACAGATAATGACTACACATAATTTCTAATTATCGAAAATTGATGCATTTTGTCTGCCTAGGTCAGACCTACAAGCCATCCTTAGGCATTACAATATTGAACAAGAAAAGCAACCGAGCCTTTTTTCATTCGCAAAGGTAACAACGTTATGGACGATACGTTATGTCATCTTGAGGATGATATTTTCTCTTGTTTAGGAGTGCAAACATATGTAGTGTTATCATCACCAGCCATAAGGTTATTTAAGAATTAATTGGAAAAAAAACTGACTACCTGTTCCATGAACAATTAGGAAGCTGCGGATGAGACGGTACTGCGAACATAAATACATCCTCATAGAAATGTAGAAAATATACTTTCAAACTGCAATGGAAAGCTACAGTGAATGAAGTTTTCTGTTCACGTTTCAACCGTAGTAATTAATTGGTTGTCCAGATTTTATGAGCAACAGCAGAAAGTAGATCTACAGTATAGAAATGAATAAGAATCTTCAATATGAGCTAAAATAACCTCAAATTACACGCCCTTCCTTTCAGGCAAACTCGAATGAAAAAAAAAACCATTTCTAGGAATTACCAGAATAAACATTTGCCTTTTAGTTTGTCAAGCACTCCAGCAATTTCAATATGTTCGATAAGATACCGCAAAAACGACACGAAAAAGAGCGCTTTGTGTACAATTGCTTCGCAGTGCAGTCGACTAGATTTTCCATGTCCTCGAATGTAAATAGAGCTATACAACATTCCGTGGTTACGCTGAGGCTTAAGCAAATGTACAAGGTACGATGGCAATCATTAATCACACACAGCAAAAAATTAAATCCTACGCAGATTCTAATTGCGACAGTGGAATCTCAATACTCTCGTAATCCCATTTATCAGAAACGCCACTCTTCGTTACGAAGCGCTGGGCGGGAAGGGAGGTTATAATTATTTATTCTATTCTCCATCTACTGTCAAGCGTCGACAATAGCTCAAAGAATTGTTTTGTATCGTCTTTGGTTATAAGTTTCACACTTGGAAACGCAGTAAACAACCGCCGTTAATTTTAGCGACAGGCGGTTGATTGCTATTGCTATTGGTGGCAAAACAAAGAATTACTCAGCCAGTTCGCTGCGGTTTACATTCCGAGGGCAAAATATAATCTTATTCGCGAGTAAATTGAATCTGTGTCATTCAATGTGATGTTTTTGTTATCAAATGAGACCAATCTGAGTTCCTCGAGCTCAATTTCAAGATACCATTATCAGAAGGGGACAAGCATAGCAGCTCGCCCCAAAAAAGGTAACGATCGATAATTTGTATGGTTTGTATATATATTGTCGATGATGGTTGACATTGAACTTAATTGTTCTACTGGTTATGAAGTGCTGATTGTTTTATGAACTTAAAAATTACCCCTCAAAAATTCCATAGCTTTTATTTCACATTTCCATATGCTATCCTGTGAACATTATAATTTGCAAACATCATAACGAGTACACACATAGCTTCCTCCAAACTCGAGGTCTATATTCGTTAACATAATTCATTTATATAGCTTGAAACATTTAGTATCAGTAGGTCAAATCAGTCTAGGTCATCCATAACGAATATTAAGGATTACCATAGTAAAATAGATTGTTGTTTACGCTTATCGTTATCTAGACCTGTACTCCCGGGACTTCTTTGGTAATTCGGACCTGCAATTCAACGTAACTTCGGAATCAAATAAGATGTGTGAATTTCCAGAAATGTGTTCATTGTCCATAGACGGACCAATTGTCATGTTTGTAAATGCTCCAGAAAGTTTTTCGATGGTCTAAATATCCAGATACCTCAACACTCTTGTGAGGTTCAGATTACTCAGAAAACCAACAGATGATGCTTGGGACTAATGTACATTCTCAGTATGTAAAAATTGTTGGTCCTAGACCTCGGAAATACCACCGTCGCTGCTACCGAATGCTAATCAAATAAGGAAAGGGTAGGAATATGTTGACGTAACATTCGCTTTATTGGACGCCAAGAACACCTCTGAATTTCCACGAGAAATCACTGGAAAGAGTTGGTTTTGCAGCATGCGACGTTTTGGTAAACGATACGCTGAATTCGTGAAACATCTATTTATGCATTAGACCGACTTTCGAATTTGACCGGTTTATACCAATTGTACAAAAAGCCGTTTTGAGCCGATTCAATCCAACAGAAGGGGTGCTTGAATGCCAAGAGGAATGGGTTTTCATTAGAAAAACAAGATAAAATGAAAAAAAAAAAAAAAGCGTGAGAGCTGATTTGGCCCTACTTAAAGCAACGGTAAGGATGCTGTTGAGTCCTTCCCCAAAGTGTAATAGTGGTTTTAATTTAAAAAACAAAATAATGGTATTGAGGCCATCCACAACATGTGATGGTGGTTCTTCATTGAGAAAAAACAGAAATAAAACTTAAGAGCCGATATAGCCCCAACTAAACCAACAATAGAGATGCTGTTGGGCTCACTAGCATAGTGTGATGTTGATTTTTCATTAAAAACATATTAACAACAATTAACAATTAACAACAACACATTAAGAACAACATTAAGACACGAGAATCTTCTTGAGGTAGATACCAAATCCTTTCTATTTCCAAAGGTTACATGGACTTGGCCAGGTGAGGAATGTCTCGTGGAGATTATTGCGTGAAGAAACGTATCAGTAACTTCCTTTCTTTGGTCAAATTTGTCACCTTGCCGAAGGTGAGAAGCCTTATCTCATACTGTAAAACTACATGAAAGACCAAGAGTTTGACCAGTAGAAGTATCACATATTCTGCGCATTTATTTCGCTGCCTCGTCGTAGAACGTTCATATCAAGGCACTAACATCAGGTGTGATACTGGCGGTATATACCGCAATTCACTCTTAGACTATTTACATTCAATCTAAGGGAAACGACAAAAAGTACATTTTTCACGATTTTGGTAACTTATGGTGTAATACCCTCTCGAAGATCGTAGTTGTCACCTTGTCGTAGGTGAGAGGGCTAATCCCATGCAAAAGGCCAGCATGGGAGACTAAGAACATGATCAGCAGTGATAGTATCACACTCTACTTTCTTTAAATTGCCACGCCGTAGTACGTTTATTTGAAGGCACTGAAAGAGGTGTCTTACTGGCGGGTTTAGCCGCAATTCACTCTTATTCGAAGCTGGGAACAATCTACAAATTCCTTCAAATAATTTAGGGAAACGACCAAAAGTGCACTTTTTATTTGCTTGACAACTCTTTCATTGCTGTTTACTCTCTAATTGTCATTGAATAAACAGCAAATATACCCACACACTTGTTATTCTTAATAATCTTATTGTTCCCATCATTATCGAAAAGGGTGAGTGTTTTGATCATGATTGTGAGCGACTAGTAAAATTTCCTGATGTGTCAGGTGCAAATAATGCAAATATATATTATAATTTAAAAGTACGCTCTATACGACAGCTGTGATCAAGGCACTGACTCTAACAACATATTATTTAGCTAGGGATCAGACCTTCTGAACTGAACAAAGGTCATTGAAAACTGTAACTTAGGACAGATGCTGACAAAGAGTTAAAGGCTGGGGCTTTATAAAAAGAATACGACGTGGAGGGTCCGCTTAGGGAGACAAGTGGCCTTGAGGACAAAGAACAATTCTTCTCTATATCTTCTCTGTAGTGTATGTCAGCTCCAAGAAACCTGCAGTCAACTTCACGTGATGACTATTCTGGAAACATTAAATGTCCGTTTAGAGCTTAGCTCATGTGGTCGGTTTTAATTGACAGTATATGGGACAGCAAATTTATTCAAAAACATATGCTGAAAGACTGTGGTATTCAGAACGAACAGTGGTCAAGTGGTCAACATAGACATAGACTGGTCATTCTGAGTATTCTGAATATCGGTACTAGCAGATATAATATACGATCGCAAAGGAATGGAAACTCGTGAGAAATAACATAGGTCATTAGTGAGTCAAAACTAACAACAAGGTGGACATCATCAAGGTAAGAACGTCATAATTAACTATTCTAATTTGAAAAATTATACAAATAATTGAAACTCACCACTCACTATCTTATGCGATGGGTCAACTTATATGACATTAAAAGACCATGGCGGAATAATATAAAGAGATCGGCCAAGACCGCCAAGACTAGGAAATTGGTTTCAAACAAATATAACAGACACAATGAAAGGATAGTAAAAACAAAATTCAATAATGTAGAACACATGAAAATAATAAGGCGAACAAAAATAAATGAATCAGAAGAGGTAAGACGAAATAACGCCAATGACGAAATGACACAAAATAATGGACATGAACATAATGCAAAGAAAAGAGAAGCAAACCTGGGAAATGTAACACCTTTTGAGGCAGTGTCAACAGCGTCTCTGTGGCCGACATGATCCTTGCACGGCTGGTGAAATGCTTCAAAGGGAGTTAAGTTATGTCAGTCTAACACACAAGGAACAATAACTTCTTATTTTTGGTTCGAGAAAACTGCTTCGGAAAACTTTCAAACAAATAACAATCCAACGGACTAGACTACAAAAGACAGAAGGAACAGAAGGAGTGCGGCAGGTAGGAAAATTAACAGATGTTTTTTGAAAATTGAGCGAAAGGGCATGTATCCAGTGGTACTCGAACCATGGACGTCAATCTTTGCCTAACATCCCACTGCGGGGTAGGTTGTAGCGACGGAACAAGTCCGCCACTTCAACAGGCAAAAATTGACGCATGGAAAGACGCTCATGTACCACTGTGGCTTGTATAGTTTATTCTTAGCGATCTATTGTGTGCACTCTGTTTACTGATGCGCACATGGGAGAGGAACTCTCTCCTTTTTTTGGGTTTGTTTTGATTCGCACCGACTGACGATCACTAAAGTTTTTTCTCGTCGTCTCCAACGTAGAGACCTCGGAGAGAAACATCGTGAAGCGATGCGATACTGGTCCCCATCAGTATAATTAATGGTTACCACCATTTATGGGTTTACATACATTAATTGTTATGTTATGTATTCTCCGTGCGAAGAGTAACGATTATGATGTAGAAGGAGATGTTCGCTCATCACCATGGGGCACCAAGAGTGAACAACAATGTTTTTTTTGGCTAGAATGAAAGATGTGAAGAGAAAGTGTTGAAAGGTCCGTCAGAGTGCGGCAGGTAGGAAAATTAACAGATGTTTTTTAAAAATTGAGCGAAAGGGCATGTATCCAGTGGTACTCGAACCATGGACGTCAATCTTTGCAAATCGTCAATCTTTGCAAAACCCAAAAAAAAGGAGAGAGTTCCTCTCCCATGTGCGCATCAGTAAACAGAGTGCACACAATAGATCGCTAAGAATAAACTATACAAGCCACAGTGGTACATGAGCGTCTTTCCATGCGTCAATTTTTGCCTGTTGAAGTGGCGGACTTGTTCCGTAGTAACAGTGTTCACGTTAGTCATATTCTTCATCATAGGATAATTGGACCTGAGGATAATACCATAAAATTGTTCCTACATCCCGAGCAGGATTGAATAACTCGATAACTGGCCTTGGAGCTCAGATTAAGAGGTAAAATACCTGAGGATAATACCATGAAATTGCTCCCGCAATGCGAATACCAAATTGAGGTAAGACAATTCCAGAATAGTACCTCTAAGGTATTCCCAGGTATCCGAAATAAAAAGTTTTGGTATTCGAGAGATATTTTGCTTGCAATTCTTAGGTATTTTGCTTAGGTATTTTACCTCTTAATCTGAGCTCTATAATACCAAGGCCAGTTATCTAGATCAAAATTAAGTATTCATATATTGTTGTCTCCTGCTCGTGTAGTTAAACGCAGTTAAACGCGGAATTGTGATTGAATCACTCAGGCTTTTCTTTGTGAATCTTACCAGGTCTTCAGCCGGGTTATTAGAGAATATTACCCTTCGAGTATTTTTCGGGATTTTAAGTTACTTCCACTCGATGTTGGTACAATGAGCCAAGCTTGGCATTTATATTGGATTCTACTGAGGATTTTCAGGGATCTTGCTAGAGAAAGTGATTTTTTTTTATGCTAGAGCTGGTTAGCATACAGAACCTGTAAATAACTTTGGAAAGTTTCGTTGGAAAGAGATTCTCTATCCTTTCCGTGGGTTTCGTGTTAGTGCTTCTGCTTATGAGTCCACACCCCCGTTTTGGCCCGTCATACAACAGAATAGTGAAGATTACAGGTATATACAGTTCAACCTTGTTATAGGGAGTAGCCATACGTCATGGCAAGTCCTGCATTGTTGATGGCATCTTATCACATCGCAACATATAACATTTAGTCAGATTTGCAATCAAAACTCGCTTGAAATTTTGCTTCAATCGTTTTTGTTTGCAATTTCTATGTACTATTTTTCCTCTATATTTTGTGCAAATTTGTCCCGGGATACCGATTGAAGTAAGCTCAAAGATCTAACGAATCATGCCCATGATTTTGATGGAATTTTCCAGTACTTTCACTCCAGCAAATTATGATCAGCATTTAACCTTTCTAAGATATTGGGGTCAATTCTGACCCATGGCGCAACTTCAATGAACGGCTATCTTTCTTATTTTTAAATCAATCAGGCTGAACATTTTCTGGAGTTCTTCATTTTTGCATAAAAATATTTTATTTTAAAATAAGTTTATGGTGGTTGTGACCCAAAAAAAGTGACTCATAAGACATTAGAGTCAATATTGACCCGGATTTGAACCCTTCGTAGAGTTTCTAAATTTTAGCCTAGAGTCAATGTTTATGCACCATTTGAAACGTTCTGGTCTCACAAATGCATTGAAAGAAAAATCGGTAACATTGTCCCCCGGGAATCTGCTACAAAGGAAGTTTTAGTTTGGCTCTGTTCACAGAAATGCATATAAAACATTCTAGACTCATTGTAGAGAATCGGCGTCTTCAGGAAAGTTTCATAATGCGTAACGAAACCTCTTTTGAATTTATTATATTACAGGTATGCCTCGATAGTACGTTCATCAACTTTCTTACTTCAAATCGCATTTGCATAAAAACTGCATATTAATCTAAAATCTAATACAACCAAAAAAAAAAAGAACAAGGTTGCTCTTTCTTTTGGTTGTATTACACATCAGATACAACCAGTAATATTTATGCATTTGCGATTTGAAATGAGGAAGTAGATGTACGTACTATCGAGGTATACCTGTAGTTCCAGATTTTGCCGCAGAGATTACGCTGCAGTGTATCTTTGTCAAATGATGTTTTAGAGAGTTGCGGTCCTCGGTAAAGTTGACGACATATGAAATATCACATTAGTTCCAGATCGTACCGCAGTGATGGCGCTGCAGCCTATCTTGGCCAATCTGCAATATTTGCGGCAAGATCTGGAACTAATGTTATAATCTCACAAGACGGCAAATGACATACTGAGAAAATACTGAGCCTCATTTGGCAAAGATAGACGGCAGCGCCGTCTTTGCGGCGAAGTCGGGAACTAATATGATAATGTCAAAAGACGACAAATGACATACTAAAAAACTTTGCCGGAGACGGAAACTCTCTAGCGCTTCGTTTGGCAAAGATAGACTGCAGTGGCATGGTCTGGAACTAATATAATAATCTCAAAAGACGACAAATGATATACCGACAAACTTTGTCCAAGACGGCAATTCTCAACAACTAGTCTGGAATGTTTTGTAGGCAATTCTGTTCACACATCGAATTTAAACCTCCTTCCCTTTTTAGCTGTTTCCCTGTGGCAAATGTTACTGGAACCAGTTTTTCCACTGGAACCAGTACATTTTCGAGACCATTGATATAAACATTGTGTCTAGATTGAAATTTTATATTTCTAGAAAGGGTTAAAATCCCGGTCAATATCTACCCTAATGTCTTATGTGTCCGTTTTTTAAATACCCGAGGTTAAGGAAATTCACCGTTTTCTATCGCTGTATTAACAGCATGATTCAAAAAACAAGACGGGCTCAACCGGGATTTGAACCCGGGACCTCTCGCACCCAAAGCGAGAATCATACCCCTAGACCATTGAGCCACCTCAATAAATCACGCAGTCGATCGATGCAACAACATGTTACTATCACTAGGTTTTCAATTTTCCACTGGCCATAAATACTACTTGTTGATAATAGCCCAAACGAAAACCTGCTGTGCCTGCAGCTAACGGAACCGTAAACAAGCTTAATTTTCTCGTTAGCTTGTTCGGGCAGTTTCGATACAACTGATTCGGCTGTTTCGTGGTTTTTATTTTAGGTTTCATTTTAAGGTGATGTGTTATTGCATGCGGCTCAATGGTCTAGGGGTATGATTCTCGCTTTGGGTGCGAGAGGTCCCGGGTTCAAATCCCGGTTGAGCCCGAATGCTTTTTATTTCTTTAATAATACTACTTTTTTCGGTATTGGTATTTCAAACATCCAAATCCAATACGTAGATGTTTAATTGAAATCAGTGCAATCATAATGCCTTAAGTGCAAGACAGGATCGTTTTCGTGTTGTTTTTTTGAAGAGCTATGATTATGTTAGCATTGTCAAACGATGTCAATAATTGAACTTCGTGCACCGAACTACTTATTCCGAAGAAATAAATCTAAGCTTAGCATTGAACACGCAGTAAATTCTCCAAGCGATTGTTGAACCCATCTATTCTACTTCTGAGCCAAAAGCCACAGCCAATATAACATAGATTTCTTTTGTCCTAACAAAACTGTTCTACAGGTTCGATCGTTAGCTTGAATGAATTCATATTTGCGACCCATTATTAGCGGCACATGACACCAGTAGGTACTTAGCAGCGCCACCGACCGCCTCCGAATGTAGCAATCGATCGATAGCGAAGCCCGGCCAGCGCACGGCACGCCATCATGCAGTATACCGACTATGTTACTACTAATCTATTATGTACCTAGATAGATACGCTAGCAACGAACAGCAACGCGCAGTCAAGTGCTGTTAATGTGGATGACCGATCGACGATGGCCCTGTAATGTGAGAACCAACCGAGCACCCACCAGCCTATCTACTGCAACGTGTTCACGCTTGGCGACCGAAAACCGAATACCACGCTCGACTGCATATTCAGATTTGCACCATGCATTTTTTCCCCTGCACGGTTGACCTGTTCTTTCCGTCCGTTTGTCGGCTAGGATATAGGAACGTTCCGATGGATATCATATTGTTTGGTTTGTAGTAGATTGGATTCTGATTTTCAAGCAAGAAAATGAAAATCTATGCATGAACAACCTGAAGGTCACGATATAATGATTACTTTGAATTACATCTCAACGAGTTTTTTGAGACGAATAATTAACACTCGAAAATCAAACAAATCGCTGACCTATAAAATTATAATTAATCATTTAGTTGCAGACCGGCTAGCATAATTTATTCAAAACAGAGATTACGCAGCCGCTGTTAATTTTTTTTCAGCATCTGAAGGCAATAATTAGTCGCGTGAACTCGGAGAAAGTTTAATTAGATAAACAGAGCACCTTGTTCTCAGGCGACAGTCTGTCATTCAAAGCAGACACAGACAGTGTACCGAACGGAAGGCAGGCCTATAGCCAACTGATAAAATCCATTTCGATGACATTTTCAATATAATCATCTGCTGGAAAACGTGTCATTTCGAGGAATATTCCCTCATCCCTATTCAGAACAGTTCGAAGCTGTTACGAGACAATCACGCTGTCAGGTATTATACATGCACGTGTAAAGAGCTACCCGAGGAATCGTTCTCAACGTTCGAATTGAGTCCCATTGACAACAGTCACTGTCGGCTGCAGGCAGCTGAAAATACCCAGGATGCTGCGTTCCATGGTAAAATTATACAGCAAAAGGAAAATTGAAATCTGAGTCCTGTGGCGTGAGATGCTTTAAGGTTCTTTTAATATTTGCTGCAAAAAAGCAGCACTTACTTACTTAACTATGGTAACACGTGAAAATTGTTAACATGATCACCCATAGGCATCTAGCTTAAGCCTCTAGGAACACGTGAGAATCCGTTCGCATGTGTAGCTCGTGTGATAAATGCGATAAGAATCGATGTCGATTAATTAAACTGCCATTTGAAAGGTGGCTGGGATAGAATTTATGCGTGCCGTTTTCATTTTTTGTGCCGTTTGCCACGATACTGATGCTGACTGTGCTGGAAGTCTAATTGCCACCGGTGTGGAGGCAAACGGGTTTACCGATTGAATTATAATGACCCAATAATGGGTTTCTGAACGTGGTGTCTGTACATCAGCATGGGGGCACTACTACTGCGACCGGAGCTTGAGATTTACAAAAAAATGAAAACAAACAAAATTCACAACAACAACAACAAACGTAATAGCAGACCCCTGACCTGCCCCAACTAGTCGACTGAAGCCGATGATGTTGGAATTTTAACCTCTTGACTTCGATGTTTTGGTGTTCTCCTTTTCATAATTCTTCACTCTTAAAATTAATGAATATAACGTGTGATGCTATCCTTGTTACGTTATGTTGAGATTTTAACATGAATATAATTGAATTTAGAGCTTTATTTGATATATTGTCAAACCCTATTTTGAAACCCAAGATAATAAATACTGCCACATTCAAGATCACGCCACTGTCACACTCAAGAATGCTACATTTACAACAGCTTCTAGAATATATTGAGTTACCTCAAATCTGAATTCGTAAAGCGTTGAAAACTAGCCACTAGACTTAATCCCAATATTAAAGCCTTAAATTTACATGATTGTTGTCTTTGGTGTTATTATCACATCCCACATATTTTAACGCAATCGGTTCCACGCTTCACGACAGGTCACAAGCATAAATTCACTCTCTTCCTCGATAGATAATTACAGGTGCAGTCTTGAAAGGAAAAATTGTAGTATAAGAAAAAGAAAGAGAGTGTTGTCCATTTTTTTTTGAAGTGATTCGTTACCGTACGCAGTATAACACACACAGTAAATGATTATAATTTTCATTAATCCAAACATGGTGACAACTTGTATTGGCACAATAATTTGGAGATGAAGCAACAAAATGAATCCTAGAGGAAAGGCTTGTAAGATGGAACAGTGCCACTTTTTACATTCGCAGCGACAACACTATCGCGCTGACAAGTGTTAACCTCATTTTTTTATTATTCTTCAATTTTCATTTGCTTTTGGAGTGAATACACTCATTCGATTTAGCTCTTCCAAGTTTCAATGTTCGAAAGTGTTGGCATAATTAAAATAGCAATTATTTCTTGCGCTTAATAAGTGGAAATTTCCAATCGGTATCAAAAGGTTAACATTTGTTTTGGCTAGCATTTTTGGTGTATTTTTATGATCCAAAGGCAATTCTATACAAATCGTAAAGTGAAACAATTTTTTTATGTTTGGTGTTTATGGCGTCATGTTTGTAAGATGGAACACTGTTCGGTTTGTAAGATGGAACACATTTTTCTTCGTTTTAAAACATATAAATGATGATTTATATGTTCGGAAATGCAATGGAATCAACAATAAATTGAGATATAACAATAAAATTTTTGGGCATGCAATTTTCGATGAATTTCGACTATAAATAATCAATTATGACTATAAATAATCAATTCCGTGGGCAAACTTGGAGCCTTTTAGTTCCTCTTTCGAAAGATCCTCGATAAAATAAAAAATAAATATGTTACGAGCAAAAAACGAATCGTGTTCCATCTTACAAGCCTGTCGTAACCGGACCGAGGTTTCCAGCCTCAGTCACAGTACACGATACTGCTCCTTCCTGCTGCCACAGCTACTGCTATTGGTTCGCCTGGTTCGCCTACCGCCTATGCTTCGTCCGTTGTCTTCAAAATCCGTCACAAGAATGATCCAACGAGTAATAGTAAAATTGATCTTTATTTTCATGGTTTGTCTTATATACTAATTTAACAAATTAAGTGTTTCAGCCCATTGGGCTCTTCAGCTTTGTTTTATGTTTTGTGTGTGTTTTGGGTGATAAGTGTGCTTAGTGTTTAATTATTTTTTTCAGTTCAGCCCTTGGGGCATTGTTTGTTAAAATTTGATAACCTACCTAATCTACAACTAAAACTACAATTTGAAAATCCTAGGGGTGGAGAACCAGATTCCGGATGATCTGGTGATCCGATGTCAGGCAGCGTGCCCTGTACCGATTGATAGACTCACTAAAGCGATCGTCAAGCATTTTTATCTCGGCCAGACGGTGGACCTCAGATGTTCTTGTCCTCGGAGGGGTGTTCATTATCATCCTGAGGAACTTGTTTTGTACTCTCTGAAGCTTCAGGAGATGTGTTTTTGCACAACTCTCCCAGATTGGCATTGCATACTCGATGACCGGAAGTATGATTTGCTTTTAGACAGCAAGCTTATTTTTAAGGTATAATGTAGACCTTCTGTTGATCAATGGGTATAGTAGATTCAACAGAGTATTACATTTTGTGACAGTTTTGTCAACCTGATCCCTGAAAATAAGCTTGCTGTCTAGAGTGACACCAAGATAGACAGCTGATTTGGTCCATTCCACCGTTGTGTTGTTCAGGCTTATTTTACAATTCTCAGGCGGGACAAGTCTGGGAGAATTAGAATGGGGAAACAGGATGACCTGGGTCTTCGCTGCGTTGATACAAATCTTCCATTCAGTGAAGTATTCTGACAGAACATTCAGGCTTCGCTGCAGTTTCGCGGAAAGCGCTCTTATTACCCTACCATTGTGGACGACTGCGGTATCATCGGCGAACAACGACAGAGATCCATTTTCAGGGAGCGGGGGTATGTCCGAGGTGAATAGGTTGAACAGAAGTGGACCTAGTATACTTCCCTGCGGAACACCGGCGGAGATCTCCTGACTACCGGAAACTGCACCATGCAACGAAACACGGAATGTCCTGTCAGAGAGATAATTTTTAATAATCTTCACCAGGAATATTGGAAGATTGTATCGCTTGAGCTTGTACACCAAGCCATCATGCCACACATTATCGAAGGCCTTCTCGATATCGAGAAGGGCCATAGCGGATGTTTTCGAAACAGACTTGTTCCGCCTGAGGATGTTACTGACTCGATTAAGTTGATGGACTGTTGAGCGACCATGCCGGAAACCGAACTGCTCATCCAACAGGATATTGAGCTCGTCAGCAGATGTTAGAAGCCGACGGTGGATCGCTTTCTCAAACAGTTTAGATAGACCTGAGAGAAGGCTGATTGGTCTGTAGCTTCTGGAACATGAAGGATCTTTCCCAGGTTTCCGAATGGGGATGACTTTGGCTGACTTCCAGCACGATGGGAAGTAGCCAAGTCGGAGGCATTGGTTAAACACCACCGCCAGATGGTTGTAGAACTGGGGGCTCAATTGCTTGAGCTCCAAGTTAAAAATGTTGTCGAAACCTGGGGCCTTCATGTTCTTAGAGGTCTTGATATAAGTCAACAATTCGTCAGCTGAGATCTTCAAATCTTCGGAGAAGTCGTTAGGACTTTGGTCGATGTTAGTGATAAGCGCGCTAACGGCAGCTTCGTGTGGACTGACGATGTTTTGACCGAGATTGTGGGAGCTGACGAGGTGTTGACTTGTCTCATCAGCCTTCTCTGCAGGTGTTATCAACCGATCCCTTGAGTCATTGACGTCTAGTGGGATCAACGGTGGAATGGGCCTTGGCTTAGTTTTTAAAATTTTTGTCATCTTCCAGAACGGCTTAGCACAATCTGGGAGAGAGCGAATTTTGTCAGCGAAATCATTATTTCTAAGTTCCACCATTCTGGCCTTAATAATTTTAGAAACTTGATTGCAGTGACGTTTTAGAGTTGGCAAACCAGTTCGCTGGTATTGCCTCCGAATGGCGTTGCGTAATTGTATCAAATCTTTAGTAGGTCTATCAATAGGTACAGAGTCGCTCACCTGTTCAATCGCTGGGATATGTTGCTCCCGGGCCTGGGAAATCGCCTGTTCGATGGACTGCAGTTGTTGATCGATGTCATCGACCGACTCGAGGTGCACGTTGAAATCGACGGTGTCGTCGACATGTTGTCTGAACCTCTCCCATCTGGCACGATGATAGTTCCGTCTGGTGATCCGATGCCGGTTGACCGAGGACCCAACTTCGGCCACCACCGGATAGTGGTCCGAGCTGAGCTCCTGGTGTACGATCGGCTGGGCGATGTTGTTCCCCATGTTGGTGAGGAAGATGTCGATTGTCGAATGGACCCCGGATCTGCTCAACCGGGTGGGAGTATCCGGGCCCAGGACGATGTAATGGCCCTCTTCAAGGTCTTCCTGTAGAATAATTCCGTTCCGATTCCGCCGGGTGTTCCCCCAGGTTTCGTGTTTCGCATTCATGTCGCCGGCGATGATAAACTGCCCCTGCCTCCAAGGTTAGCTTTCGGATGTCGTTTCGTAGAGCCGTTGTTGTTCCGTTGGTTGTACTGGCTTGCTTTGGACAATAGGCCGCGATGATGGTGATAGGGCCAACGGTAGTTTCGACCTCGACTCCGATAGCTTCAATAGACTGCAACTGGAAGCTCGGAAGCAGATGGCAGTTGATGTTGTAGCGCAGGGCGATCGCAACTCGTCCTCCACTAGAGCCGCTACGATCAAGTCGCACAATCCGCTATCCTGGGATGAAAACGGTAAGTTCCGGCTTGAGATGTGTCTCGGTGACGATGGCGATGTCGATGGCCTTCCTGTTTAGGAAGTCACCGAGCTCGATTGTTTTGTTCCGGATGGAACAAGCATTCCAATTTAGGATGTTGATGGTGCGATTATGGTCCATACTTGAAAATAAATTTCATCGTCACGGACGTGGCGGCTTTGAGCTGTTCCTCTTTCGAGCGGCAGGAACGTAGTTGGCGATAGAGCTCTTGGACGAACTCCACCATTTGCTCCGAGTCGTAGAGCTGTCCATCGACCGGTGGTTGCGTGGAGGTACTACAACCAGGATTGCCCCCCAGCAGCCGTTGGAGGAGGAGCTGGCGTGGAGGTGGCGGCGGCTGCCGCGAATCGATGCTGAACCGAAGCTGACGGGTGGTTTGCATGGCGGTGATTTAGTGGGATCGGCGGTAGGTTTGGCACCTGGTACCGAAGCGCCGGGAAATTTTCTTCATCCATTCGAGGTGGCGGACGGCGTTGCCCAGGCCGGGACTTTGGGGGTGTTTCTTCATCCATTTGTGCGCAATCCATGGTAGTGTGCGCTCCGGCACACTTGCAACGTGGTTTCATGTGGCAGTTTCGAGTTCCGTGGCCGAACACAAGGCAGTTGCCACACTGCGTCACGTCGTGCTGTCTCGGGCGATACCGGTCCCACTCAACAATGACGTTGAAAAGGGCCCGTGTTTTCAACAGGTCCGACATCGTGACGGAACCCTTCTCCAGGTGGACCAGATAGAGCTGGTCCCGATGATTTCCCTGTTGCTGTCGTTTTATAGGGAACACCTTCACTGGTTTGAGAGCGGCCGCTTGCAGTTCCTTGGTTATTTCCTCCGGAGTGAATACCGGAAGGCCACGCAGAATCACCTTCAGCGGCTTGTTTCCTGGTGCATCGTGCGTAAAAAACTCGTATCGCTTTGCGACTAGGTGAGCTCCAACAGCACGGTAGTCGGCTTCCGTTGGGCACATGATTTTTGTGCCGGTACTGCACAGCTTGTAGAGTGGATTAACTTTAATCGCTGCAAGCTCCGTTCTAAGGGCAGCGATGTTTCTTGACGTGGTGAAAAGCGGTGGGATCTTCAATTTTTTCGGTATCTCCTGCACCGGGAGCGCAGCAAACCGATTGCTCGCTAGTAGACGGTCGTTGGGGTCCGATGAACTGGTGTCGTCGTGCCGTAGCCGTTTGCAGCTGCTTGGTTTTGGCATGGTTTCAGAAGCTGATGCCGCTGGAGTGGATGTCACCACTTGTTGATTTTTTCGACCCATTGCCACGGCAACAGGTCGAGCGAGAAAATTTGCACAACCTTGCAGCGTTTCCTTCTGGCTTGCTATCGCTAATAACTTAGCAAGCGCTGGCGATATTTCACGAACCGAACGCGCAATCGTGGGAAATCGGTCGGAGGGGGGGGGGGGGGAACGGGAAAAAAAAAACTTTGAATCGATAGAGCGAAAAACACGACCGAACGTGTCGCTTGTTCAAACTGGAATGATGAATGATCCAACGAGCGCAAGCAGGTTTTATTTATACCATGCGTGAACTCTTGTTAATACTACATCGCTTGAGCAACCAATCGGATGAAGTTTCATGCGCATGCTTTGTTCTGAGTTTATCACGCTCAAAAGTGTTTACTCAAATGATGTGAAATATTACCACAAATTGCGCATCTATCGTAACCTAATGTTATCGAATATTTTAGTGCTTTTTGTTCCATACTAACTCTATCTACCACAAAGCCATTTTTTGAAAATGCAATTTTCGATTAAATTCGAAAATAGGCCATAACTTTTTTTTTGATGACTATAAATAGTCAGTTCCTTGAGCAATGTTGGAGCCTATTAGTTTTTCTTTCGAAAGATGTCTTTGGATGTCTTTGGAAATCAAAATTGTACATTTTACGAGCAAAAAACGGATCGTGTTCCATCTTACAAGCCTTTCCTATACATGATATGATAGAGTTTATTTTTAACCACGACAGTTGAGGTCCTTTTTTATTTATCAAATTTTATATCCGCATCTTGATTTTTTTCTGACGGTAATTTGAACTAAACCCTTGCGATCAAAACTGGTATCAAGAAGCGTTTTAATTTGCATTAACAGTAGCAGCATTTGGCAAGTGTCATTTTGTGTTCTTCAAAATATTGTTGCGTCTTGTAATGTAAATTATCATTTCAATGTTTTATGGTCTTGTTAATTTTTGAACAGACGCAAATTTCTGTCTAACAGGCCGCTCCTTTTATATGCATCCAATTGGACTTAAATTTACATGTTTTTTTTTTAAGAGTGTAGATTTTTAAACGCTTTTGTGTTTTTGTTTTCCAAATTAGGCGTTTATCTCTATTTCTGTTACCGCCTTCTTTGTTGGTCTCATTTCATTATTTGCTGTCGATAAATCGTCTTCGACGAGCTTTTCTTTATTTTTTTTGTGTTGGAAAATATAGTCTGAAAAACATTAATCAAATTCTTGATTAGGTAGTAGTGGAGAAGTAATGATTTGCTAACACCGCTTTTAAATTCCAGATAAAAAAGACTAGACGCGTCTCCCAGTCAGGCAAAATTGAGTTTTTAAAACCTACCATCTTTTCAGGATTCGAATTCCAAATTTCTTCAGGTTGCATCAAGCCACTGTACAGACATTAAGACCTTGTACAAAGCATCACAAGTGCAGAGAAGATGTTCCGAGGTTTTACGTTCCATGTTACAGAAACGACAGATATCACTCTCAACCTGGTCGATGTTTTGCAAATGATATCTACTCGGGCAATGTCGGGTTACTAGGCTAGTATAGGTACAAAGAATTCTCTTATTGAGCTTCAAAAGCGTTTTACTGATTGTTGCATTATGAATTATAAACCTTTTCGATCGAACACACTTAGTGGTAACCAACCAGTTGGTCATTATCCTTTGTTCTTCCCAAGATTTCAGTTCCATTTTTATGGCACAGTACGATATACCGTAGTCAGTCAGACTCATACACTAAATTAATTACCTCTCGACTAAATTACAAAGAGGCCAACTTTGGTCCTACACGCATAGAATATTTCATGTTTTTAGATCCTACGACTTGAAGTTACGTTCTTGAACATGAACCAAAAGCTCAATTTTATATGCCATGACGCAATAACTACTACTCGTCCGTTGATGATATGGTCTCTGATAAAGTGATGCTTGATGTCTATGTGATTCGATCTCTTGTTTTTACATTTGTTTTGCCCTACCTATCGCTTCTTGGTTTTCTTCACAGATTACGACCGAATCTGACGAACGCTTCAGTTGAAAAATACCGTAAACAGGAAGCCCCAGACTGACTTCCTATCTTCTGCATCTGATGCCCAGTCTGCGTCGGCATATCATATCGACGGTTTAGCAGATTCGTCACGTACGAACTTCAGGTGCTTCGCTTTCGTCTCTTTCAAATACCTCACTACACGTTCTATCCACTGCCAGTGTTTCGTTGTTACAGTGGTGGTCACGAAAATAAGGCCACCCCTCCACTCTAACTACAATATCGATAAAATTCACAATGAAAAACATCACAAGAAGAGCTCACTCTATCTGTCATTAGAGGAACTATGTTAGTAACAAATTAAGTTAAAAATAAATCTGCTAGGTGTCTCTCATGCATGTAAAAAGACTTATTTATCCAGCAGCTGTCAAATTCGGTTGGACACGAAAATATGGGCGTATAACCGGAACCGCGCAAATTTGAAATATTATACAAAATTCGTCGTTATAGGCTGTGTTGAACTGGTTAATAATAAAATAACACTTGATAAACAATATTTTCGATCTATTTATGGTGCATATACTGCAAAAATGGGACGCGCATTTTTCACACTCGGAGAGCCATTTGATTTTGATATGGCATAGCGAAGGTAAATCTCAAAGAGAAATCGCTAGAATGGTAGGGGCATCTCGTGCAAAATGCAAAATGCACAAAACAATATTGGAAAACAACACCTCCGTCGAATCGGTTATGTCTCCAAATGTGATCCCTTCAAATCAGCTACAGCACTAAAGCAGGAGCATCAGCTTGAAATTAGTGCACGTACTATTCGCAGAAGACTTGAAGAGCTGGTCGGTTGGCTATTAAGATTCCTCTACTCAGTAAAAAGAATATTCGAAACAGGCTAAATTTTGCGAAACAAAATTTGAATTGGTCTCGTCCCGATGGCATCAAAAAATGGCGGAACGTACTATGGAGTGACGAAACAAAAATGAATTTATTTAGATAGGATGGTAGAACGTACACGGAAGAAACAAAGTACCCAAAATCAAGTTCATTTCACCCAACTCCGGAGTTCCGTTCGGGAAGCCAAATTTGAGTATATGCCATGGTACTCAAATTTGAGTAACTGTATCCAAAGTTTATGATGGGTAAATTTAACCTACTACAATAAAGCTTGTAAAAAACAAAAAATGAGCACTTTTCCGCACGGTTAGTTAGCAAATGTTATACAACATTTAAAATAAAGTGCCTTTCTCGTGGTGATAGAATAAAAACATAAAGTTTCTAGATATGTTTATTGATTTTGTTTATTTCTTAATTTCCGCGATTTTTAACAATAACGACTAGTTTAGTACCGTAACATATTTATTGTTTTTCGGTGTTTGAATCTGATACAGGGACGATGTACCTATATTAATCTCATCACTTTGCAATTCATCCTACTTGAAATAAAACGATATAAACGTGACAGGAGTAGTTAGTAATGTTTGTTGTAGTTATTTAACGTAAGCAAACATAATTAGAAAACTAAACCGATCCTTCAACTGTGCAATTGTTTGATTCATCGTAGGATGAATATAGGAATAATGAGATTAATATGGGGGCAGTTTCCCTACGTCAAATAATAAAAGTATACAAACGACTTCCATTTTTACTCAAAAATGAGTTGTCAATGAAGTACTTACCCATTGAGTAATGTTTACCTAATTTGCAGAATCAAATTTACCCATCTCTCCAGTTCAACAAGAGTACTCAATTTTAAGTTTAAAAATACTCAATTTTAGGTACTTTGTTTCTTACGTGTACGTCAGACGACTACCGGGCCGGGAATTGTCACCAGCGTACACTTAGAAGACGGTTAAACATGGAGTCATTTTCAAATAGTAAATTTTCGCCAAAACGTACATGGCCTTATTTTTATGATCACCACTGTATATTATGTTAATAACGGCCCAGAAATCCTCATGGAAACACAGGTCAGGTCTGGGGCACAACATTACGTTCACTATTGTACCCAACAGCTCACGGTACGGTTCCTTGGTCGCTTCGCATTCCGGCTCTTCTCCCTATGTGTCTTGGTTGCAATCCATCATCTTGAAGCGTACCAATAGTTTGTTGATGTTCGTTTCCTGGCATAGGTTCATGGAACTATTCGCACGATCATAATTCAGCTTCCTGCCTAGGAAACAGCTGATTTCTCCACAGTTTGTCTCGAACTTAGTGCTTTCTTCAGTTTCCTTCCAACGATCCACTTAGAGAATGGTGTATATTTCATCTCCAGGTTGTATACGTGTCTATAAACAATAATCGTGTTGCGAGCGATGGAATCCGCAATCAAGCAATCGGCAATTAAACGTCTCTTTCCAGTACCTGGGCGATTGCTTGGATCCATACAGTGACTTGAGTAAGCGGCGCACGGTATTTGGAAGAGCATGTACAATTCTTCCTTCAAATTTCCGTGGAGAAACGCCGTCTTCATATCCATTTAGTGGAAGCAGCGAAACCGGCCGACTAGTGGCTAGCCTTGCAACAGGAGCGAATACCTTCACGACCAGCCTCTCCTTGTACTTGCCGCATCATCTTTCACCCGGAACACCCACTTCGTCTTCTGCGATTTCACTCCTTTGGGACTATTTTTAAAACGACAAAGCCTGCGGTCCCGTCCACTATGCCTTGATAACAATTCACTGGGAATCTCGGGTCTGTTCTAGTACGAGGGGAGCGCTCATTCTTGTTAATATAAACCCCTAATTTGAAGTTGTAAGTTAATTCAACCCTTAAAATTAAATCCACAGGACCTATTCTTCTGCTCTTGATCGTAAGTCATTATTTCGCATCATATGTTGCACATGAAACTGTATTGGACGACCAATTGTCACTTTGTTTACATCGTGTCTTGGCTGTCAGTGGATGTGTCCTACTCTTGTAATCGAGTGTTATCCGGGAAAAATGGAGAAATATAGTGCTGTGGTTGCCTTGTTCCGAGCTGGAAAATGGCAGAAGAACATAGTTCGTGTGCAGAAGTTTTGTACACCACCGTACAGTCAAAAGATACCTGAAGACGGGAAGCACCCAAAACCGGTTTAGTGTGGGAAGTCGAGCTACTATGGTAACGCCTGCCATGGTGAATATCGTCAAGAGGCGCCTTAAAAGAAATCCTCGACGTAGTGCCACTTTATTGGCGGAGGATCTCAACGTATCGTATTGATCCTGAAGACCAAGCCCTACAAGATCCAGAAGGTTCAATGCCTTTTGGTGAGTCAGAAACAAGAACGGGTAAAAAGAGCAGAGGCGCTGCTGAAGAGGGCCGTGGAAGGAAGGTTTTAGAATATCATGTTTACCGAAGAGAAACTCTTCACCGTGCAGCAGTTCCTGAATCAACAGAACGACCGTTTGGTTGCCAGAAAAATAACGAACCCATGACAGAAACCAGCATTGGTGATAGTTTGGACTGAAATCACCCGTGAAGACCGGACTCTGCTGGTTTGTTGTCCCTGAAGGAGTGGAGAACAATCAAAATACATATCGGAAACTAGTTCTACAGAATGTCGTCGAACTGTGGGCACGTCGTCAATTTGGTTCCAGGGATTGGGTTTTCCAACAGAACTCAGCGCCAGCATTCCAGGTTTCATTTCGACCTCGGGTGACTGACGAGTTCGACCTGAATCCCAACGACTTTGCGGTCTGGAATATGTTGGAAGCCGGTTTCTTCTCCAAAAAAAAACATGAAAATGTGGAAGTCCTGAAGTGACATCTGGTGGGAATCTGGGATAAAATACCGCAAGAGCACCTCCGGGCCTCGCACGATGTGTTCCTCAATCATCTGCGGCGATTGGTCACACTTAAGGGCGAACAACTTGAGCTTGACCAGTGACCAAAAAGTAATTTGTTTGCAAATGAATGTGAATGAATTTGAAGTAATGTGTTTTTGTTTTGTTCAATTTATCTCTTTGTTTTAATGTAGCACTTCAACTGCTGGACTCTGTTAAGTCAGTCATTTATTGATTTACTTTACACGAAATTTTAATCTTTTGTCAATTAATGCTCGTTTTCATTTATTTTTAAGTGTAGCCACTTATCGGAAAAAAGGGAAAAAGTATGGTTGTGGTGATATGATCGACTAGCTGGAGACAATAATTCGTATCTCGTTATAGATTGTCAAGGGCCTGTTTGAAAATTCAAAGTCAATAGTAAAAGATCAAACTATATTTTGGCAACCAACTGACGTGAATGTGCGACGGTTAGATTCACACTTATAAATTATGAATTTTACACGAAACGTAATTCACGTTTGTAAAAAGTCGGGGTTCTTAAAAGAGATTTCGTGTCAAATTGCGTCTCTTGAAACTGACACATACGCAATTCGCAAAAGATGTGTTTGATTGAATTTATTTTCTAATCTCTTTCAACTCATTCTAGTATGGACGCTTGCATGTGTCGGTCTCAGGGGACAGAAATTTACTATACATTTTGGTAGTGTGTGGGATAAAGAGAAATTCCAATCAAACGAAGCCTTTAGCTGGGAAAATCGAATTAGGTGTCCAGAAATGGACTGCTACTATATTGAGAGCTGGAATTTAGGCCTTCTTCTTAGTCATCCATGGAAGAAGTTTCTGTCGTTGCACATCTCAGTTTCTAGGCTACATTGCCAGCACAGTTTATTCAAAATCTGGTCGTTGTTTTCAGGTGGCTGTCAACTGATATGCAATGGTAAGTTAGATAAATTTCTATCAAACAAACTCTTTTCCTTGGAAATTCGAATTGGTTGTCCTGGAAAGAACGGATTTTAGTCGGAGGGTATGGTTATTAGCAGATGATTGAAATCATTTTTTTAGCAGATAATGCCGATGACACTTAGCATATTGGCTAATTGATTTTCTGGAAATATTAGCGATAATATGACCCGGCATCAGCAACAAGCTGGCTCACACCAGATAGCTGACTATTTCGCTCCTCATTACGTTGTGCCATTCCGACTGACAGCTAATGCACCACTGGCTCTAATAGGCATCGTCCTGGTCACTTTTTGCTTAGCCACCGTCCTCACCGCTCTAAAAGTATCGAATTAATGGAGCTGCTGGCCACTAGAACATGGGAAGCGAACTTCAGCTACCACCGATTGTAGCACGGAAACTTATTCCGACAGCACTGGGCTCTCCTGTCTGTTAGAGTTGATCAAGCTTAAATAACCACTGATTATGCTCATCATGCCATTGTATGAAAGCCCAAAAACCAGTTGGTTGGATCGATAGGCAACATCACTTATACGAATCTCGGAAATGTGAAGAATCTCGTTCCAACAACAAGATTGAACAATTTGTCAAAAGAGTGAGCTATCTAACACGGGGATGCCCCAATGTGCAGGAGAAGAGCCCGCCCTCTATTCATAAACTGTTCGCAGCAACGGGGAGTTGGCATTCCCACTCTCTCCATTCAGATTGATTCAATCGGGTGCCCTGATGGCCCCTCCCATTTCTCTGTATTAGCATCAGTTGTTTAAATGCACTTTTGCCCTAAGACTGTTCATCAATCTCTGCATAGACTTCCTCGCAAATGTTTTGGACACTTTTCCAGTCCATCGTAAGTTTGTCGATAATATCTGCTGATTTAACAAGTTTTCTTACATATGCCTTATTCATAGCATAGCATAGCATAGCATTTACAGTTACACAATATCGTAGGCGGTGAAGACTTAATCTACTGTTAAGAGAACTATCACATCCGGCTCCGTTGTCGTTCGGTAGGAATCCTGGGGGATAATTTTGAACCCTTAGATACCAGACATGCTGCCTCCAGTAGACTAAGTCAACCCTGGCCACTGTAGGGGAATTTTCTTAGATATGCCTTGTTCGATCCCAAAATGGTTCGATTGGTCGGGATTGAGGACAGTTCGGAGAATTCACAAGTTTCAACAAGTATTAAACTTTATTGGCGTCGTACCATGCTATGATGTCTTTCGCATAATGCACAGATGCCAAATCTGGCAAAAACAATACTGGACCATCATGCTCCAGATCATTGGCAGTAATTGGCAGCATTCCCGGATGTATGTGTGTGTCTTTTTTGTCTCTGAAGTCACAAACGGCTCTGACCACATTCCGCTTTTTAGCTGTATAGTAGAGGTGCATAGAGGTATACAGCTGCATCTTATTATTAAATGCATATCATTATTATTGTCACTACGAAAAATAAGCATAAACACATTTTATCTGTTTCAAGGTTATAGAGAGGGTGATTCCAGGTAGTGTAGATGTGTTACTGCTGTGTATCATAAGGTCTTTTTCTATTAACCACCCACACTTGTAAGTGACCCAACAGTATCCTTGCTGTTTGTTTAAATCGGTCGCCAAATTGGATATTTCAACGTGTTCTTGTATTCCATTGAAATAAACCACCCTCACTTGTGAGTGGCCCCAACAGCATTCTAACTGTTGGCTTAAATCGGTTCTCAAACTCGATATTTTAACATATTTTTGTATTTTGCTGAAATTAACCACTCACACTTGTGAGTGGCACCAACAGCATCCTTACTGTTGGTTTAAATCAGTGCCACAATTTAAATATCTTTAATGTGCATCTCTGTACAGAGAATAAATCGGAAACATAGGTAAATATCTTATTCGCTGCCGACGTCAATTGAATTCAGCCCACCGTTTACCAAAATGGATCCCGGCGCAAACCCAAACATTTCATCCAACATCCCAGTGATTTTTCGTGGAAGTGCAGAGGTGTTCTCGGCTTCCAATAAAGCGAGTATCACGTCAACATATTCCTACCCATTTCGTACTTTACCTGCATTCCGCCTTAGTTTGGAATCACCAGTTAATACACATTGAGGATGTATGCTAGTCCCAAGCATCTTCTTTTGATTCTTTGTTTAATACCAGCTGATCGGGCAATAACGGAGTAGCAACCTCGGGCGGTCTATCATGCTAATGCTCATGAAAAACCTGTAACTAGAAAATAAGTCCAGTATTCGTACACGACACTGAAGATGTGTGCACATTGTAGACGAAATAAAGGTAATTGGAATTAAATGGAAATTACTAAATTTACAATATTTCTTCTCATTTTCTAGTAACACTTTGATCAGAACTTTTATTCAAAAAAGCCAGCATGATCTTCCTATTCATCTTTCACCAAATTTCTAAATGGCATTTCGAAGTTCTCCGATTCTTACACTTTCCAGTTTCGCTAGGTGGCTTAGTGAAATGTGGGTAAGAGAGCACCACTTGTGTACAATCTGTTAACGCTTTTCCGAAGAAATGCGTCGATATGACTTCCTTGCAAAAATCAAATCCCGACACGCAAATTTGTTTTTCAGAATGTAAACAAAGACACACAAGTAAGGTGTGGCCCATTTAGTATTGAAACAATTTTTTTTTATTTTTACAGCGACCCTAGTGGTCGGATTTGTAAACTATGACATCTTATGTGTGTTTGAACGTGTTTCAGAGAAATACAAAATGGAAAAAGAAAGAAGAAAAATAATTGTGCGCAATCATTTGCAAAACCCTTCGAGGTCTGGGCTAAAAGTGTTGGGTTTTCCCCGAAATACCGTGTGGCGTGTTTTGAAAAAGTACAGAAAAACTTGGATCGTAAGCCTCAAAGCAAGCGTCGGGCGGGTACTGTCAACCGTCAACTGCGGGAACAATGTCATCAAGAACAATGAGGCAAACCCCAACATCTCCGACCGCGATTTGACCAAAAAGTTTCGCGCCGCACGCAGTACCGTGCAACGGATTCGACACCAAAGAGGCTTCAAGTCATATCGTGCTTGTAAACTACCAAATAGGGATCGAAGGCAGAATAATGTGCTAAGAATCCGTGCCAGAAAACTGTATGATCAGGTTTTTAATGGCTGTCTCCTCATGGCTGATGAAACCTATGTGAAGGCCGATTTCAAACAGCTACTGGGACAAAAATTTCACATGGCTACGGCTCGGAGAGATGTTCCTGCTAAATTCAAGTTTGTGTTTACAGATAAATTTGCACGTAAATACATGATTTGGCAAGGCATCTGTAGCTCTGGTAGGAAGACCAAGGTTTTCATCACTGATAAGAAATTTAATTCAGAGTTGTACAGAACGAAATGTCTACAAAGGCGAATACTGCCATTCATCAGATCCCACAATGAACCTGTCATGTTTTGGCCAGATCTAGCAAGCTTTCATTACAGTAGATTAATTTTTGTTTGTATTTTCCCTCTAAAGTTCACATAAAGTCGAACATTTTAGTTAAAACAGAATACTATTTTGTAAATGTATATTCTAAATATGCGCAAAAGCCTTTGTTCCAATTCTAACAGGATCACACCATAAAATCATATATCCGGGTTCGTGCAGTTTCATTAGAAACCGTGTTTATACTTTTCAGGACACCCTATAACAAGTAGCATACTACGATCATAATTAGTTCTAGTAACTTGATTATGACTTAGCAAGTCATATTGATGTTTTCCCAACCAAATGGCAACAAGTGTAGTATTCTCTGAAATTTCTAACAAATGTTTAAACTTACGAAACCAAAAATAAACACCTGAGTCGGTATTTGTGGAATCTATGGAAGTCTATTTAAATACTGGAAGTATACAAAAAAAGGCTACTCGAAACTTTCTTGGTGTACACAATTTAATCTGAATGTGTCACGAAAAAGGATTTTTATTAGTCTAAAGGTACGGTAAAGGTACGGTATTCAATCTTTTGAGTTGAAAATTTCCTCGACTTTCCTGGGCTTGAAGTATCATTTTGCTTGCCACACAATATACAAATTTTAACATTGGTATTTGCTTCGAAGGCTCTCAATTCATATATGTAGAATTCTAACTAGCACACTGAGGTCGTAGAAGGGTCACAAATAGCCATTTCCAATTTCCTACCACATATAGCGCAAAGCTTGTGTCTCGGTTTTTATTTTAATTCTTTAGAGCCATCATCAGCAGCTCTCACATGTGTAACATTAGTCTATTTTTCCGGTTGCGCTCAGCACGCCATCAGGAAGAAATTTAATGACATGTTCCGAGTATCTGTCTACTTCTTCTACTTCTAGTTGTCGGCAACTTATTGTCGGCGGACTTATTGTCGGCTCTCAACTTAGTGTTGTAGATGTTCTCGAATATCTGTATACTTCTTCATCTTGGCATTTTCAGCTTTAAGCCTTCTCTTCCGATTTAGTACTTCCGATGCTTAGTACCATTTTTGTACTAGTGTGGTTATGTGGCCAATAAATCATATCCCATGCCCAGGGACTTGACATGATTTTATCGAAAAAAATTCTAGACCATACCCCGCCACCAGTTGATTTGTAGCTCCGTATTTACGAACTGAGCTGAGGGAGGAATATCTGCATACACATTGCTAAATAAACTAAGAGCTATTCTGCCCCATTCACGACAAACTCCTTCCCTTTGAAGCATATCCTCTGCTTCGGTGTCCCATGTTGCATATCATTTTGATTTAGAGTTTCTTCATTTAGATTCTGTAATTGAAATTGCTGATGTTTTCCCAAATAGCTCTATCAATCATTCAGATGTGATGCTCAGTTCATTGAAGGGTTTGATTCTGTTCCTACGTTTATCTCTGTTTATGATTGTACCGAAGTCATAAAATGCTCTTGATTCCCACAAAAGCAAGCATGCCGTTAATGTAGGACATATTTTGTGACATTGAATCGATTTGCTCTTGTGGAAAACTATATGGTTGGCTGCTGGTGCTCTTGCAAAGTGTTCCGTATTCGGTGACCCAGTTTTGTCCCTTTTTTTTCTTGCTCCATCAGAATGAAATAGTGTAGGGTAAAGGCGGAACGCTAACAGCAGTAGAAAGAAAAACTAGTGTAGATTCTCTCGGGCCCGTAGCCGAACTGCTTTTACGGTGGTAAATGAATGGCATCTACCCCGGCCATTTGATAAAGACGACGACGTATTGGCTCAAGGATGAATGGCTTCCTGTTGGATCAGTTCGGTTAGCCAATCGGAAAGGGCCAAGTAGGGCGTCTCTTGGGCTAAGCGGATTAGGGATTGCACTTGGCGCTCCGTTGTCTAGGGATTTAGGTCTGCTCAGGTGTTGTTAAGCATGTTGTGAATCCTTCTTTTTCGTGATTAAAGTAGCCTTTGCTATTCGGTCTAAACGTAATGTTATCAAACAATGATTGCTTCAAAGCCGGCTAGGTTACTTGGCCAATTTAACGACAAAATCAAACCGCTATCCGCAATAAATGTCTTATTGGTCGTGATGTTATCGAACCAGTTTCGAAACTAGTTTAGGATTGAATTTAGCGTTCGATGAAAATTTCGCATTTCTATCTGCAACGCAGTTGCCATCCTAACAAATCGACTAGAATTCAGATGAAGTTGGAACCGGTTCTCAGAAAATGGTCGATTTAGTCCGAGAGTGCAAACACGTTGAAAGCAAAATCAAGACTCTCTACGTTGGCTGAAGTTTTTTTTTTACCCCTTTTAGGATTGATATAATAAGCTCAGGAACCAGTTTTTTGCGTCGCATCCAAACGAACATCTCACATAGATGTGTTATTCTAAAGCTGTACCAGATCCGGTCTGTTCAGTGCAAAAACTCAAGCAACCGAAACCGCTAAACCCTAATCACCATGCATAGAGTTAGGTAATAATCACCTTCTTCATACACACACGTACACATTCAAACAGAACACCGCAATAAATAATGCAACCGCGTCATCGCCGTTCAAACGTACACTCACAGTACAGAATTTCCACTCAACTAATTGATTTGATTACAGCAGAGGAAAACCTGTCATTCGGAAAACTGTAGTGTACTATAGGACAAACATCCCAAAAAAGAACTTGATTTCTCGACTCGAGCCATCCATCACCATTAGCCGGATGAATAGAATGGAAATGCGAATGAAATGTCACCACGATGAAGGCACTACCATGTCAATACATTACCGTTTTGAATAATTAAACCGCTCAGCGAGAGTTATTCCTCCACCGGCGTCGTCGTCGGTTTTTGTATTCTGACTTGTTGACGTACGTATATTTATAAGTGCAGATAATACCATAGTACGGGCAACGGCATTTGTGCGTACTTCACTGTGAATATCAGTTCGGTTACAGAATCGGTGATTGACATGTATTCTTGAGCAAACACAAAAACAAAATATGTTATCTAGGGCAGTAGATTGATGCAAATTTTCAAATTCTCACTCGCCTGTTCTTGAACGATTTTAAATCGCCTCCTGAAAAGACTATTGAAATTCTCTAAGGCTTTTCTAATGATAGGCAACAAGCCTTTGTTTTAGAAATTAACATATTATAGGATTTATGTTTGCCGAAGATTTTTTTTCTAGCCAAACGTCAAACTATTAAAGTTAATTATTTTAGAGATTTTCATTTGGCATGAGCGCTGCTCATCCACCCAAAAAACCACATACTCATTTTCCACTGATCCACTAGAAATTTATTTAACTTTGATGTGATTCCGGAAGTGGAAAATGCTTTGTAAAATGAAGTGAATCTTATGTGCCCAGTGAAATGTAAATGAATAGTCAAGTAGAATTTCTTTTTCTATGTGATATTCATGTAAAAGTCACTCATTTTGGTGTTGAAAAATATCTACATGTGTTTCCAGTAGTAGCCAAGTGCAATATTTTTTCAGTGTATTGTTTGAGGCAGAAGCACAAAAGGCATCAAAAGCTCTCAACTAATGATTGAGAAAGTGCAATTTGATCACAATTTGAGAGCCAGCTATAAGCTATAGACTGTTTCAGAAATTATAAGCCCACTTTCATAATATTTAAAAAAGTGTTATGTTTTAGGATTTCAATTATTTTATTTGGCAAATTATATCAGCAGCTTGACTAGCTTGATAGCTGGCCTTGGTATTGCTCTGCATAAGAGCCCGAGCAGGAGACAACAACATATGAATACCTAATTTTGATCTTGATAACTTGTGTGGGAACATTTTTATGGTATTATCCTCAGATATGTTACCTCCCGAGCAGGACCGAATAGCTTGATAACTGGCCTTGGTATTTAGGAGCGAAGATTAAGAGGTAAAATACCTGAGGATAATACCATAAAATTGTTCCCACAATGTTATGCGAATACCAAATTGAGGTAAGACAATACCAAAATAGTACCTCTAAGGTATTCCCAGGTATCCAAAATAACAAGTTTTGGTATTCGTGAGATGTTTTGCTTACAATTCTTAGGTATTTTGCTTAGGTATTTTACCTCTTAATCTGAGCTCTTCAATACCAAGGCCAGTTATCAAGATCAAAAAAAGGTATTCATATGCTGTTATCTCCTGCTCGGGACCTGACGATAGTACCATAAAATTATTACCACAATATTATACGAATACCAAATTAAGGTAAGACAATACCAAAGTAGTACCTCTCAGGTATACCCAGGTATCCAAAGTTTTGTTATTCAAGAGATATTTTTCTTGCAATTCTTAGGTATTTTGCTTAGGTATTTTACCTCTTAATCTGAGCTCTTTAATACCAAGATCAGTTATCAAGATCAAAATTAGGTATTCATATGTTGTTGTCTCCTGCTAGGGTAAAATACCTTAGGTATTAAGTATTTCACTTCGTGAGCAGGAACGAATAACTCGATAACTGGCCTTGGTATTTAGGAGCTCAGATTAAGAGGTAAAATACCTAAGCATAATACCATAAAATTGTTCCCATAATGTTATGCAAATATCAAATTGAGGTAAGGAAATACCAAAATAGTACCTCTAAGGTATTCCCAGGTATCCGAAAGAACAAGTTTTGGAATTTGAGAGATATTTTGCTTGCAATTCTTAGGTATTTTGCCTCTTAATCTGAGCTCTTTAATACCAATGCCAGTTATCAAGATCAAAATTAGGTATTCACATGCTCTTTTCTCCTGCTCGGGTTCTTATGCTGTGCTCTTTAATACCAAGGCCATGTTCACAAGTTCAAAATTAGGTATTCATATGTTATTTGCTCCTGCTCGGGTAATTTTTCTCAAACATGCCCCATAAGCTTTTGCACAGTTGCACTTGCCACCATTATCACCATTTTAGTCCAAACCTTTTGAAATTTTTCGATGAAATCGGCTAGTTTTACGAATTTCCGAAACTTTACTTCGATCAAGGCCCAGAAGACTCAATTTGGCGAATTCATGTCTTTCGGCACGAAAAAGACATTTTGGATTTTTTACCACTCTAGTTTGTCCTTGGCGTAACGACATGAAGCCAAATCAGGCAAACATATGAATGAACCATCAACCAGCTTGATCATCGACAATCAACGCTTCTGGAGGCTACCCTTGATGTATTTCTGGGTGTTCATTGTCTCGGATGTTTCGTATGGGTTAGATATTTTGTCATATTCGCATATTGCCTGCCGGTGAAAATGGCCTTCTCCGTTTCGAGGATAGCCTTGTTCTTACGTACAGTGAAGTATTGTGGTCCGGGAAGGGTTTCATAATGCAATTTCACATACGTTTCATCGTCTATGATTATACACCCAGAATTTCTACATAAAATTATATCATAAAGTTTCCGGGCTCTCGGTTTCACAGACGCGGCCTGACTTGTGTTCCTTTGTAATTTCTTCTGCTTCCGGTATGTCTTGAGTCCAAGTCGCTTTTTTGCACGCATCACGTTAGACGTCGAGGTCCTCGGCACATCTCAAACGGAAGCCGATGGTTTCTGCTCATAGGCACCCCTGATCTTCTTGCCGATAACAAGACTCACAGGACCGGATTTCTGACCAGTGCTCGGTGCATCTTCAAACGTCCATTGTTCTTCGACGCTCACCCCAACAAACATTCGTGTCGAATAAACGCTTGTTTAAACAAATTTGGAGAAGTTATTCAGCATTCTAGAAGATCAAGCTGAACAACTTCTCCAAATTTATTTGAACAAGCGATTATTTGACACTGATGTTTGTTGGGACACCCTCTTCGTAGGCCAATTTTCTTAAAGAGATTCCACTCACAGTGTATCATTTGTGCACGATACTTTTTCTCTGCTTCGGAGTAAGACCACGCATTATAGAAGTCAACCAGAAACTATGTTTTTATTTTGATGCTATGACGTACAGAAATGTGTAAACAAAAGGTCGCAGCCAACATAATTTGAAAAATTTCATTGAATTCAAAATGACCGTTCACATTGGGTGTCCTTATAATTTCTGGAACAGTCTATAATTGTGAATGAAACCTTAGCTAAGGAATTTGTCTATTTGATATGCTGAGTACTTTGATAACATTGAATAAGACATGATTTTAAAGGGCGATACGGTCAAAATTTGGTCAATATCAAATTGACGTATTTCTTTCAATTTTGCATTTAAAAAACCTGAACACCCCTCATTTTAAAGGTGTGTGTGTGTAGAATGTGGCTCCTATTTTGATTTTGGAATTCACTCTTCAGTTGTCAAAATGCCGTCCAAGCAAGAAGAGCAGCGTATCAAAATTTTGCTCGCGCATCGCGAAAATCCGAGCTACTCGCACGCAAAGTTGGCAAAATCGCTAAAAGTTGCCAAATCAACCGTTACAAATGTAATTAAAGTGTTTGGGGAACGTTTGTCGACAGCCAGGAAGTCTGGATTGGGGGGAAATCGAAAACCGGAAGCCGCTGAGACGACAAAGAGAGTTGCCGGTAGTTTCAAGCGAAACCCTAACCTATCTCTCCGAGATGCCGCAAATAAGCTGGGTGTATCGTCTACAACCGTGCATCGAGCCAAAAAACGAGCCGGACTATCGACTTACAAGAAGGTAGTGACTCCAAATCGCGATGATAAACAAAATACGACGGCCAAAGCGCGATCCCAGAGGCTGTACACGATGATTCTGACGAAGTTTGACTGCGTGGTAATGGACGACGAAACCTACGTCAAAGCCGACTACAAGCAGCTTCCGGGACAGGAGTTTTATACGGCAAAAGGAAGGGGAAAGGTAGCAGATATTTTCAAGCACACGAAACTGTCAAAGTTCGCAAAGAAATATCTGGTTTGGCAAGCCATCTGTACCTGTGGCTTGAAAAGCAACATTTTCATAGCTTCCGGGACTGTCAACCAAGAAATTTACGTGAAAGAGTGTTTGAATAAACGTCTGCTGTCTTTCCTGAAGAAACACGGTTGCTCCGTACTGTTTTGGCCGGATTTGGCATCTTGCCATTACGGTAAAAAGGCCATGGAGTGGTACGCCGCCATCAACGTGCAGGTGGTTCCCAAGGACAAGAACCCTCTCAACACGCCAGAGCTCCGCCTAATTGAGAAATACTGGGCTATTGTCAAGCGGAACCTAAAGAAGACCAAAAAAACTGCTAAGGACGAGCAGCAGTTCAAGGCAAACTGGCTTTCTGCGGCGAAGAAGGTGGACAAGGTGGCTGTACAAAATCTGATGGCAGGGGTCAAGCGTAAGGCCCGGCAATTCGGATTTGGAAAAGCGGAAGCCTAACTGAATATTTTTCCTGAATTTTATACTAATTGAACTTGAAAAAGAAATCTAATTTGATTTTTTAAATAAACGATTTCACCGATATACACGCGTTTTCCATTGACCAAATTTTGACCGTATCACCCTTTAGAGCTATAGGACAAACACAAATTTAAGATTTTCTATAGTAATTCCAATACAATTTAAAATTGATTGTGCACTGTTTCAAAATAAATGACTTTAAAGTTTTGGAGGCTCAAAAGAACCTGACTTTGAAAATTTAAAATTTGCATCAATCTAATGCTCAAGATAACATATCCTTATCTTAATAATGGAGCATCGTGTCATGATGCAATGTCAGAAGCAGCTTTTCAGTTTGGAGTTATTGATGGACAGCAACGGACTTATTTTTATCAGATGATAGCTCGCGTAATATTTGCAAAGGGCCTATCTTGGTTGATCGGCTCTCTTCATCGACATTCTCTTCTATAGATAACGCGGCAGCAAAAGCATTTCTAATAGAAATAATTGTTAAATGTACAAGCTAACAACGTTTTCTTTTGATCTAAGCTGTTAGCAGAGTCATACACCGTGTCCAATATATTCACATACACTTTTCCTTGCATTGGTGTCGTGCAACTACTCAACATGCTTTACGTGTGTGTTGGTGTAGTTTTGCACTATGTTTATACAAACGCTTTTAGGTTATGTCCGGAGGTTTTCATTTAGTGTTTATCTTTTACCAGAGATGAAGGAGTTTCGTGCTGTGGTGATCAAAAAGTTTTTGAAAGGTGAGCATCCGGGCGCTTTTTTTCAGAAATGCCGATGGAAGTCTAGCGTGCCGCCTGTGACGGTTTCGAAAAACGTCTGGAGCTGGACAAGAAGGTTAAAGGCGGTGTTATTCGAAAGCATATGCTGTAGATGATCAGTATTGTATTGCAATATAATGGGTAAAGTTATCAATAAAATCTGGATTATCGATTTGAAATAAATAGAGTTTTATTTTGTATGAGAATATATTGGGAACGTTGTAAATTAAAATGTTTAGTCATGATAATCTAAAGATTATACTCGAAAAAAAAATGCAACAAACAAAAATGATCACCAAAAAATTATTTTATGTCTGATATTTTTTAAACTCTCAGTGAATAAATAAACACATATTAGCTATTTTTTGCAAAGTTGTTTTATTCAACCTCCTCTCCTAAGCAAAATGCCCGCAGCTTGGACTTAATGCTACATATCATATCCTGCGTAACACTTGCGCTATCTTTCTTACACATTTTCATCCACTCTTTCTTCAAATCCTTGCCGTTTGTTGAAAAGCTGCCCTTCATATTCGGTCAGAATTTTTGTATTGGGCGAAGTTTTGGTGAGTTTGGCGGATTTGCCAACAGGACTGAAGCGGCTGTCATCCACGAACAACAATCGTGAAGCCGAAAACTTGATGCGGTGTTTGGTGTTGATTTGACAGCTCGTTACTCTTGGTGGTAGGCGAAAGTGTCTTTTAGAATTCTTTTCATCAACTCACATTAATAATTGCTTTGTTATTGTCTCTTTTCTAATTTCTTTTTCTTCTCTTCTGTCTCTTGTTTTTGTTGCCAATAACGCATGATTATTGTCTGAACTGCTTTAGTAAGGAATTGGGTGACGTTTCGCTAGGTTGGTCGAGACGGAAATCAAGTAGGAGTAAGTGATGACATTCATCATGTCATTGTTGTTTGAATCCTAGTTCTAAAATACTGGGCTCCTTATTTCACCTCATCTTGTTCAAAAGGGCTTGAACAAAATAAATGGCTTACACAGACCACTTGAAGATGTAATATGACGAAACATTTTTAATATTAGCATAGAACATGAGTCGATGTTTCATAAGTTGACTGAGATGCTTTAATGAAAAATTTAATAACGCAAGGCTAACAAATGTATTTGAAATTGAACTTATCATCTCGTTGTTTCTTCCAAACATGCTTAATTCCGATGTTTCTTCATTTCACATCCGTTGAACAATATTGAATAGCCATTTCGTTTTGATAATATCACTTTTTAATGACTATATATCTGTTTCTTTTTGGTATACTGGAGTCAACAGGAAAGCTAGATTTGTATCATCGGATTTACCTCTGCAGACACGTGAGAAGTGGCAAATGCTTTCAAAATTGTAATCAACAGTAAGTAGATGAGATCGAAAAGCAAGTTGGATGACAGTAACTTGCGGTACCAGTGCAACAACAACCAATAGGAGAAGAAACAGATGAGAACTAATTCATAGTTGAACTTATCAATTGCTAAAATGTACTAATCACCAAACTATTATTCCGGTCTCGTTTCAGCAATCAAACGCCTCTCTCTCTCTTGCTTCACTTTCTGCCTCCTGATAAGCTCGATTTTCTTGAAGGCTTTATGCAGCAAACACAATAGTCGCGGCAGAAGTTGTCGTGTTTTGTCGTTAATTTGATTCGAGAAAAAAGAAATTCCGTGTTGTACTTAGTGCAGCGGTTATTAAAATGACAATATTTTTTCATTGTTTATCAGCCAGGCTTTATAATGTTTTATTTTAATTACTGCTACTAGTAGTTTGGTAGATGACATATTGTAAAGAAATATAATCCATTGTGAACCAAGCTAAAAATGTTCAAATCGTCACTACCGCCACACTAAAAGTGGCTGGCTTCAAGAACTATCGCTCTTTTCAGCCCTCTGGATTTGCCTCCATCGGCACAAAAATAACAGCGTTGGCTACGTGACTTCTTTTCAGACCGATAAAAGTTACGATCATCCCTAAAAACATTGTAATTGGTACCAAAAACTTCTCCACTCCAATCACTTTCATCCACTTTCAACTGGTTTCTTTTGCCAGAATTAGGAAGGAACAACATAAAATTTTGATGTGGATTTTTTTAATCTTAGCGGAACCATGCATTTGATTGAAATTTTGGCAATACACCAAAATTTCAGTTTCTACATATTTGTGTCTGAGGTGAAGTAATTTGTTTGATCGTGTCAGTAAAATTTGTGTAATAAAAACTATTTAAAAACTAACCGAACCGATAAAAAGGACCTCTCTACTAACTCCTTGATGTAGAGAGGTCCTTTTTATCGGTTCGGTTAAGCGCCTTTCTTACTTTGAAGACATGAAGTCCGACCCGTTTCATTGTCTGCTGGACTAACCAGACGGAAGAATTGGCCTTCTTGGTCACGTCCCGAATCGATTCGGATTGCGCTTGAAGTAATGCCTGGACTTTCTTGCTTTCACGAGGTCGGTCGTCTTCGCCTTTCTTCCTCTGCCATTTTACTACACGGAAACACGATCGAATTGTCGATTCCCAACTGTTTCGCGATCCACGATCGCGCCCATTATTTTTTGTCGAAGTATTTCTTGCTTGGAAGTTATCTCGATAACCAGTCGACAGATTGTGACGAAATTTTGAACATGTTAATATTAAGGAGGACACTGTAGAAGGAACGCACTGGTTTCTAATTTCACGTACGTTTCCTCGTCCATTCATGCAACGGCTTACGTCTTTCAGGAGAGGGCTATACAAGCTTCGTGACTTTGTTTTCGGTGATGCATTCTGGGCATTCGTCATTTTAGGTGCTCATTGCTTCTTATAAGTTCTGATGTTGTTATGCTACTTGATATTTTGCACAGTTCCGATACTAATGCTCAGTTTGATGTTTTGGAAATTTCGCGAACAGAATAATATTTATTTGACTTCCAAACATGCACCTCTGCCTGCTCCTTTGTTCGGTCGATTGGCTCCTCTCTGTTTCCTTCAAGTTTAACCATACTTCTTCGTGATTTTTAAAATAGCCAAACACTTCGAACGCTTTGCCATTTGATGATAATGATAGTTATGTGAACTACTATCTAATGCAGCAAGGCAACTGCCTCTAGCACTGGACTGTTTTAATTGAACGATTTGATCAAGGTTGTACTGTGGTGAATGTTTCATCATGTTCTGTATGAAAGGCCAAAAACGTATTGTGGGCCCGTAAGCAGATACACTTACGCGAAACCCAAAGCTACAGGGTTCCAGAAACAAGTTCGCAGAAACCACACCAAAATCGAGCCATCGTCTAGTAAAAAGTCATACTAGATGAGGAGAAGAGTCCACCCTTTATTCAAGAAATGTTGACAATAGGAAGTTGGCAGTCCCACTCTTCCTATCCAAATCGCTTCAATCGGGTGCTCTGATGGTCTCTCTCTTCATCCCAACATATACTTACCTTGCCAATTAGACCATAGACGCCACACGCCTCTGCTGTACACAGAAGTTGTTTCCATTGTATTCGGTCCATGGCCGTACCTCGACAGCTTCGCTGTCTGCGAAGGGATCGCAGGTCGCCTTCCAAATCTCATTTTTATCAATTTCAAGCAATAATATAGACATTTTCGAATTCAGTTATTGGGTCCTTTCAAACAAATTTACTCGACATTTCCTCCATTTTTATCAAGGGCATTCTTAAGACGATGCCGAAAGCTAGAACGTATTCACACTATTCAGCCAAAAGTTCATGTTTTCCATCAGACATTGTTGGTTTCGATTTATCGTGTAACATGGCGCTCCATCCTGTTGTAGGACAACGTATTGATCCTCACAGAAGTTGGCCGTCAGCCAGGGAAGGAAAATTTCCAAATTTACATCGGTGTAGTACGAATGCTCTCACGATAAATTATACCAGATCAAATTACATCCTTGAAAAATGAAACCCAACCATGCTCACCTTAATCCTCATCGATATCAGCATTCAAAATCAAACTACCTTTGCCACAGCCATAACATCTTTAATTTGAAACTATAATCACATCAACCGTTAAGATCGACCCTCACCACCATATCGTGTCTCATCATAGCACCTCGCTTCTACGGTTTCATCCAAAACAAAACACTGCGTAGTAATTAGTAGATAGCGTGGAGGAAAAACCACCAAAACATATCGTATCGACCAGCGTGGGATTCAAATTCATTGGCTCATACATTGAAATGTATTGGGTCTGAAAAGGAACCATCGACGGCAGTAGTGAAAATCGATTTGACTCCCTAAAACCTACTACACCATCAGCATGTATAAACGCGTTACCACGTGGAACACTGAACAACCTACGCCATCACCCGCTTTCATGTCCTCGGACAATTAGAAGGGCTTAGAAACAATCCGGGGGTAGTATCTCGTCTGCTGTCCTTGTTGTTGGCCCATGTGTCATAAATATCGGAGGAAGCATAGTTATTCGTAGTCGGTTGTTGCATGCACGCAATTTGCTGTGTCGGTTCGGAGGACTGGGCGGCGGTGGCGGTTCGAATGAATTATCGCACTTTGCATTGGCTGTTCATATGTTCGCCGTGATTTATGATTACTGGGAAATATTTTCACCCGAGGCCATGCAGTTTCCAGGTGAGTCTCCCGGAATATGATTTTCTGGTGCTTGTTGGGTTTCGGGATACGGGTCAATAATTAGTGAAGCATGTCATGATCATGTCACACGTTTTAATTGTTTTTTGTCTTCTTTCAATGAGATTCCAATATTTAATTTCTATTTATGATGAATATGTTTGATTATTTTCGTGAACCATCAAAAAATTGTATTTTCATTGTGATTTTTCCCACATGATACCGCAACTTGCAAGAAATATTTCAATGCAAGCTGGTCTTTTGCATGCAATATTTTTGACAATGTTTTAAGTATCTCAGAACTTCCAACGGTTTACAAGGTAGGCCCAAATAAGTGACGCAGTATCTTTTTTCAGTGTGGTATTCTCCTAGCCATCGCAAGAGCCATCTGCTTGCCAGCATATTAAAGAGGGACTGATTAATATGTAAACAAACAAGTGTTCGCTAGATTCCGTCGACATGCCGCACATTAATCGACTGGAAGTTAAGAAGATGGAGGACGAGAGGAACCATCGATCCAAAGAAAAGACCAGGGGCCGTATTTTGGATCTCGAAACGAACGACTTTTTGTACGAACGCTTGTGAGAAAGAGTTCTTCGTTTCGAGTTCCAAAATGTGGCCCCAGGTCGTCCTCTCAGTGTACGTACCAAACGGCGTGTAAAGGCGGTGCGGGAGCGAATTCGCCGAAATCTTTGCCGTTCTTCTTATAAACTGGCTCACGATATGGACGTCTCCAGGAAAACTATCAGATCAGTTCGCAAAGAGGATTTGAAATTGGTACCGTACCAGAAAAGAAAAATTCATGGACTTCCGGAAGCACAAGAAGAACAGAGTCATTCGTTGTCGTGAATTACTTAGTTGACACGATGATTCCATGATTGTGTTTTCGAATGAGAAAAATTTAGCATTGCACCAAAGTTTCAACACTTAAAATGACAAGGTCTATGCAGCGAGTATTCAGGATATCCCTTCTTCAATTCGCGCAGTTCAACGCTTCCATAATCATACTTCGGTCATTGTTTGGGGGAGCGATTTCTGCGAAAAGCCGTCAACCACTGCTTTTCATTGATAAGGGTGTAAAAATCAACGCAGCATACTACGTAAAAGAGGACCTGGAAAAGCATTTGAAGAACCACACTTTAACGATGTTCGGTAACCGCACATGGGTGTTTCAACAGGATTATGCGCCATCCCATGGAGCAAATATTACTCAAACATGGTGTACCAAAAATTTGCCAGACTTTATTCCTAAGGAATTATGGCCAGCTTCTTCGCCAGATGCAAATCTTCTGGATTTCTCTGTTTGGGGAATCGTGGAAGCTCACTTTCGAGATCTCAAGCCTGCGGGTACTGAAACATTCAAAGCTATCATACAGAAGATATGGGATAAAATCCCCGAAAATCAGGTGCGTGCCGCTTGTAATGCCTTTCCGAAGAGACTAAGGGGAATAATTGATGCTAATGGCTTTAGACTCTAAATGTAAATATGTACACATAAACAATAAAATATAAGAAACAGAATGACAAAAATTATTTGTTTTTTCGCGAGAGATACAGTCTTTGTTACATGCGTCACTTATTTGGGCCTACCCTGTATACTGTAAAGTTGTATCTTATGTTGCGCTCTTTTTATGTGCATGCATTGAACAAAAACGTACACTTATTTTTCGAGATTTTGGGCAATAGTGAGGTCGACTTCTTTTGAACTATTTGTTTGGTTCTTTGATTATCGGGATTTTCAGCCCTGGGCTGGTTTGACACCCATCGTAGTCACTCAAATACTTTTTGGGTATTTTCGTAACTTGTCAGGGACTGAGATTCGAACTCGTGACTTTGGTGTGAGAGGTATGGATGTTAACAACTACGATGTCATGGAATGAACTTGAGGAAAATAAAGGTTGAAAAATAATTGTGTCGGTATTAATAAAGGGCTCATAATATTTGTCTAATCATAGAAATTCGGACATGTATGTGATGTGATGATGTGATGTGTAATAAGAACCCACCATCAGTGCAAGGATTGCCTATGGCTGCAGGACTATTCTCAGCAGGTTGTTCTGAGAGAATAGCCCACGTGATGGCTTCTTGTAGCAGGGTCAGCCGATCAGAGTGAGGACCTTCGGAAGACTACGGCCAGAAGACCGCGTGTCTTCGCATGACAAGGGACTGGCGACTCCACGAACCCTTGTCCAGTCAACAAATCCCTCGACTGCCTTAGGATACCCCCCCAGGGAATCCCCGTTATATAGTTGTTAAAGGAACAGTAGACATTTTTAGCATAAATGATTTATGAAAGTTAAGACAAAATGAAAATTTCACGGCTATACTGAACTTTAGATTCAATTAACACATTTATTTTTGTTTTTATTTGCACTAGTAGATGTACTGAGATATTGCAAATTTCTACTGTTCCTTATAAAATAGTTGTGGGCAATAAAATGAGGAAAAATCACACAAAATAAAGAATACTTACATTTTTCGTGTTAGGGTAAGACTTCAGCATGCTATCTTACCGCGCTGCCTACATTGCGTTGGTGGGACTGCCTCCTAAGCTCGTATAGCTGACGAGATACAGCGTTTCTTACTCAGCCGCTGTTTGAGCCGCACCTCCTTGGTGGACAGACGCTCGGCACGCACCTCCTCAATCTAGCTGAAGTCAGAAGGACAACAGTGCCCAGGCTGCACTACCAGCTAAGTACGCAACCCTTAGCTGGCGGTCTTTGTCATCTGTTGACCCGTGGAAGCATGAGGTAGGAACTTGTGAGGACCAGAGCTATGTTGCGGGGACGCACGCTCCATCACAGTTGTCGACTCACCAGCCCATAGAAATTCGGACATGTATGTCATGATTAACTAACGAGAAATATTTTTAATTTCTATACAACAGGCGTTTTCAGCTGCCTTATTGTGCAGATAGTAAATTCAATTCTCTTCAGAACTGTCGTGTGGTGACGTGGACCGTACTTTTGATAAACTAAAAATAGGATAACATATACAACTTCTGTCAAAAATTAGATCGGCTTGAGCAGATCTAATCTCTTAATTTCATTTGTTTGTTAAATCTCACATTAGCGAAACCAGCTTGTAGAAATAAAATGTTTATGTATTTTAGAATACAACACATTTATTAATTTATTTGGTTAACATCTAAACAGATAACGCCGAATCAACAATTTCACGCCACAACATTCGATTCGTGGCTGCATCTCTCCATCCTCGGATGCGCCCGTCACTCGCCAGATCGTTGGTCTGCCCATCTAGCCCGCCGCGCTCCACGCTTTCTTGTATCTGCCGGATTTGAAGCGATCACAATCTTTGCAGTGTTGTTACCCGGCATTCTCGCAACATACCCTGCCAAGAGTATTCTTCCAGCTTTCCAAACTTTCCAGCTTCCAGCAGAAAACCACCGGTCTTATAAGCATCTTGTACATGGTACATTTGGTGCGGTGGTGAATCTTGTTTGACCGCAGTTTCTTCTAGAGCCCAGCACGACTTCCACTAATGATGCGCCATCGTATTTCACAACTAACGTTATTGTCATCCGTTAGTAGTAATCCAAGATGGGCGAATTCATCTACCACCTCGAAAGTATCCTTGTATATTGTAATACCTAGGCGAGCCCTTTCGCGCTCGCTGTCGCCTATTAGCATTTTTAGCTTCACGTTTCAGGTGGAAGTACAGTTCTGCCACCGTTCCAAATGTTCGGCCGACAATGTCCATACCATCCCCGAAGCAACAAATTGGCTGGATCTCGTGAAAATCGTACCGTGGCTGTTAAACCTGGCTCGTCGCATCTCGTGACACCTTCTGGGGCGATGTTGAACAAGTAGTAGTAATCCGCCTGTCGTACACCTCCTTAAAATCGATGAATCGATTCACGGCATTTCTGGAAAAAAAAATTCCTCTTATTCAGCCGCTGCCGCTGCGTAATTGCCTGCAGATCCGAAACCAGTTGACGCGACTTCCGCTCCCTGACATGTATGTTCATGTTCTCCATGTACTTGTTCACTGTTTGGCCGGTTGAATCGAGCTCCCGTCCAAGCGCACGTTGCGATGTAACCACTTTTCCCTCGGTCTTCCTCTTCAGCATCCTTTGGAGCTTCTTGTCGCTCAGGGTCGTCGGCCGTCTGATGGTTGTCTAATAGTGCAAAGATGTTGTAGATGCCGGAACAGGCAATGCGGCGTCCACAAAGTGCCGCACGATGTCCGTTTTCGACGCGGCGGGGTGCCGTTCTTTGTACGCACACTTCTGAACGGAGTTGCTTCACTGTTTTTGCCATCACGGCTAGAGTTCGAGTGATAGAGCTGTCAAATTTTGTCTGCTGACTCATGCTGACTATGGTTGATGCTGCATGGGTAGTTTCGTCAGTGCGGGTGAAGGGAAACCCATGAAAAATCGGCAATTTTTGACAATTTTTTTTAAAAATGTATTCGTTATATCTCCCACACCAAGCTCTCCGAGACTTGCGGTGAACGGGAAGATACAGTTCGAAGTGCGAGGTAGCCGGTTTCAAGAACATGTATCACGCGAAGAAGAATGTGGTCTTTTCGCCGGACCTGGCCTCGGCCCATTATGCCAAGAGATGGGAGATGTAGGAGATAGATCGGGTGAAAAAAAACGTTGTACCGAAGGCTCAGTAAACGTGGATTCTCAGGAACCTACATCACCGCATTACTCCGGTTCTTGTTCAATTGAATTATCTTTGGTAATTTTTTTTTCATAGCAATACGAAAGTAGCCCATTGTTTCAATGAATACGTTTAACCACATTTGTTTGTTTATCATTTTCCTGATCTGAATGAAATATAATACATATCAACTTTGCTTGAGCCTCACAAATAAACGAGTAAGTTAAAAAAAATAAATCAACTTTGCTTTTTCCATTCCCCAGGTACGGTTCCAGCAGCAGTCAAGCATCCCAGAGCAGTGGTGACATCTGCCGGATCTGTCACTGTGAATCGGACACGCACAACCCGCTCCTGACGCCCTGCTACTGCTCCGGAAGCCTAAAATTCGTCCATCAGACCTGCCTCCAGCAATGGCTGACCGCGTCGGAAACAAGTGCCTGCGAGCTGTGCAAGTTTCCGTTCATCATGCACACCAAGATCAAACCCTTCAACGAGGTATACATTATTGCATAAACTAAGGAACTAATCACCTCAGTGTCCACAAACCAAACTCATCCATCACAACACAACATCCAATTAAAAACAACCAGTATCGAAAATCGCCTGTCCTACTTGTCAACACGGAAGACAGCTTTATAATCGTCCAAAGGAATAATAGGATTACCACGTAATTCCTGCTGGACACAAATCCACAGGACGGATGACATTATAATTACTACCCACACCGAGCTTCCCATTCGTTAATCCACGTTTCCCTACTACTTTCGATGATGGCGATTGATACACAAATCCGACCTTCCCAACGTCCGGTAGATTGACTTTCTATTGAATCCTTCCCGTGGAAAGCGGGTCTGCATCACACGCTCACTTAATTACTTCCAACACATCCGTTTGCATTTTCGTAACTGACTGCTACACACCAAACCAATTTCTGTTTGTTTTCTCTTGTCCACAGTGGCGCAGTTTGGAGATGTCCGGCGTGGAACGGCGGCGGTTGTTCTGTGCGGTTCTGTTTCATTGCGCCGCGGCTCTATGTGTGATATGGTCTCTCTGTGTGCTGATCGAACGGGCCGCCGAGGAAGTTCGTCGAGGCCTAATCGGGTGGCCCTTCTGGACAAAGCTGGTCGTGGTGACGGTTGGCCTGACGGGCGGCGTCGTCTTCATGTACATCCAGTGTAAACAGTATTTGAATTTGTGCAATCGGTGGCGTGCTAGGAATCGGTAAGAATCATGTCGATATATGTATCTTGTTTGACGGGGTTTTGGGTTACCATCTGTTGGTTCAGGAGTAACGTAGCATTCTAAATGAGAGGGAAACTTGATTGTCGATGGTGAACTACAGTCCTTAATGGATTGTATCTTAGGATAGAATAAGAAGACAGTTTCAAAAGAAGATTCGGTTGCCAAAAATTCAGATCAATCTGCTAAGCCGATTACGCCTACCGCCTTTTTTCGTTGGTAACCAAGGTTAAATAAACTACGATTTAATGGTAGACTATCAATCAACATGCCTTGAAATAACAAATTGCAGTACGAGAACAAAGTAGATCTCAACGGCTACCAGGACAGATGGCAGTGATTCTGTTTCAAATCAAGTAGTCAAATCTTTGACAATCGTCAAAGTCTTGATTTTCTTTCATGGGATCTTATAGAATCTAATATTTCAAACTTTAGTACAGGTTCCATATGTTTATATGAACACTCCCCAAGTACTCAACACAAACCTAACTCACGCATAACGTTTCTTTTTTAGGATTCTCCTCATCCAAAATGCCCCGGAAAAAATCGTAATTCGCGCACCACAGTCGCCTTGTATGGTGCGGTTTCCTCGCGTTCGTACGGCAGTTATGAGCGGTGGCCTGGTTCATAATGGTAGCGGCGGACCGGGTAGCAGCGTCAGCAATAATTCCGGCAACAACGGTGGTGTATTGCATCGTGGCTACGATCAACAACTGATGGGAGCGATCGGAGGGGGTCATGCTTGCGAGTTGCAGATCAACCAGCAAGGCCAGATCATAGCTGCCAATATTGAGAACAGCTCGATCAACTACGATCGAGACTGGACGTTGGATGACATTAGCCAGATGTCCTTTAGACCATGCCCACAAGGGAGTGGTAGCTTGACTCCGATGCCGTTCCACGATTCGGCCCATAATGTTTGCGAAGGCAGTGGCAGTGGAAGCGGAGTCGTTGTAGCTACCCACAGGTACTCAGCGATCTCCGGATCCTCCCATACGGTTCACGAAGAGGAAAAAATGCAGCAGAATCCTAGTATTAATGATCAAACTGGTAGTGGTAGTTGTAATAGTAGCATTAAGACGGCGGATTTAAATTTATTCAAAGTGCCGAACGCAGAACTGAGTAGTGTTAATAGCAGTACCGGAGTGCCATCGGAAGCGACTACCGGACGATTCCCAAACTCAGCGATATTTCTAGAAAATCGTGATATTTTAAACGATCCTTCCAGCCACGAACAAGTAGCCGGTAATCAGGTGAAGCTGTACAACCGTCGTTCAACAGTTCTCGGTGCTACTGTCGGAATGCACCCTCACGAAGGCTCTCGACCTGACATACGCAGATACTCCGATACCAAACTCCTGCAGCAACAAAAACTCACATTCGTTAGCGAACAACCTGTTGAATACAGTCCTACCAAAGATCAACTGTTACTCAATCCTAAAAGTATAATCTACGATATGTCTAACTTCCTTGGTTCTGTCGTTCCACAGGATCTTGAAGACAGTCCAACCAATTCACATCACCAACATCACCGAACGCATCATCACCATCACCGTCATGTACTTACAACCGCAGATAGTCCTAGTCATCGACTACAAATTACTGACATTCAATTCGATAGCAACCGTGACGAAGAATCAGCCACTCCCCGACCCACGCCGTACGACCCGCTTGAGCTCAATATCCAAGAAATGCTTGAACTTGACATCGCCAACATCCAACGGTTGAGCGAGAAGAAAGACTCCCTCGGGAATATTTCCCACCAATCGTGCTCCCTGTACTATCAGGATGATCCATCTTCGCCCTGCCTTGGTCCACCCACTGCCACGGTACGTCCGATTAGCACCTCAGCCTCAAATTCACGGCTGCAGCAACAGTACGCCAATCAAAATCAACTCCAAATGCCTCAACAAATGCAACAACCAGCGGGGCATCACCAGCACCAGCGTCAAATCGAAGTCTGCAGCAATCAACAATTCAATAGTAATCGACTGAAACTGTTCAAGTCCCTCCCGAATTTGAGTGCCAGCAGTGAAAACCTGCTGCCTCCGCCAAAGCACTTCGACTAGACAGACCTTCAGCCATTAGGTACGTGAAGACATGACTATGGTTAATGAGTCTCTGTGTAAATGAATAGAAGCCATCTTGTGATATATTTTTTCGTTCCCTCCTATTCAGACCGATAAGAAACATCCGGTTAATATGAAACAAATAAAATTCTAATTACCAAACAATGGTTTTGCTTAATAACAAAGAACAGTTTAATAATAACCAATAGTGCGCAGAAGCGTATTCAAATTTCACTCAAGATGAGAGCAGGAAACGAGGCATTTTAGACAGGTTAACTACCAAGTTATAGAGAAGAAGAAACTGATTACTACTTAAACTATTATTTTTCACCTGTGAATGGCAACAGATTAAAGGCAAATTTACGGAAATCCTCAATTAATATTAACAAACCAACAGCTACGAACAAGTGCTGTTTACCTGTGGGCGAAACAATGTGTGAATGTGAGAACTACGTGCTAGAATGAATGTTTCGGTGAAGATTATTTGTTGTTGCAGCTTTAAGCGATGATTTGCGAATGACTAGACGCGGGAGCGAACGTGATGTAATGTAAAGGGATGAACTCATGACGGACGAGCATGACTACGTAAAGGTATTTGTATTGTAAGGAATGGAAGCAACGTGTGACTTATATTAGAGAAATTTAATAATACTAACTTGTAAAATGATTAATGCAACGGTGTTACAATAATGCAGTTTTTATTATTTTCCATTTGGAATATAGAGAGTAACAAGAAACATGTGAATCATAGGCGAGAATGTTATTTTATCCGAAAGCCGTTCCCTTCGTGGGAGTTCAGAATATTTGGCAAACGTTTGGAAACATCTCACACTAACGCACTGCTGTTGTACGCATAACTGTCCCATGTTGCAAAAGTTGTAGTTGAGGAAAAGGCGTTTTAAGTTTTGCATCACTATTGTGTAGTGCTGGTAATATTCGTGGCAAAACCCACAAATTTATGATTGGCATTTGAAGATGTTGCTGAGTTTCGATGGAATCTGTGGTATTACAAACAATAAGATTATTTTTGTATGTCAAATTCGAGGTCAAACATTCAGTGGGACTGACATGCATAGAATCTTGCCTTGCAGCAGAAAATTCTAGGCATATCAGTCGCACTGCATAATGTATTGATGGATCGTTGGCGATAGAATTTACGTTTTCAAATAGACATAGGGTAGGGAACGGCTTAAGCACCCCGAGACCCTATTCCAAGCACGGGGTAAACGTAAACCTACAACGCTCATGTTTTGCAGTATCGTGCTTTACTAGATGAAGCACCATACTGCAAAAATGCGCGTTATAGGTTAACGTTAACCCCGTGCTTGGAATAGGGTCTCGGGGTGCTTAAGCCGTTCCCTACCCTACCATGTGCATTATTGTTTATGCTCCTATTATGATTCTGATTTTTTTAACATCATATCGTTAGAAACAAGTTCTATCAAATGCAAATGATGGCTTATTTAGAAAATTTAATGTCAATGTTTTCATGTCAAAGTCATTGTTTAAGTTTGCATATAATCCCCTTATCAACGCTGAGTGTCCAATTGTTCCTACAAAGAATGTTGTAAACTTTAATCAATTTTTTTTCTAAGAGCTCTTTAAAAAAGTTGTAGTGGGACTTTTATGCCTAGAATTTTAACATGGGACAATCTAACTTGATGTTTTTTTTATACAAACTCAGAACAAAGTATATAATTTTTAGTTTGTATCCAATAGTATAGCTAAAAAATTAAGCATATATTGAAAAAGCTGCAATTTGACCAAAAGCAACATGGGACAGTTATGCTTAGAACGGCAGCGCAGCTGATACTCGAAAGTAAACGGGAAAGCTCGGCTTTTTGGTATCTTTAGCCAAGATCCAGTCAACCGAGAGCATGGCAATTGAAATTCAACTGACATATCAGCAAAAAATTAGTTTCTTTACAGCAGTACCATAGCGCACCGCTGATATCAAATTTTAATTTTGTTGAGATTTCAGCAAACAATCTTTAACCGAGATCTGCACTTCCGTGATCGGCAGAAAAATTTAAGTGTGTATTGTTCCACGGAATGCAGCGATATCAGCATGATTATCTGAGACCAAAATATGGGATCGAGGGAAAGGAATACCTAAACCGTGCACCTACAAAACCAAACGCTTCTACACACTCAGTTGAGCTTGGCTTATTTCGTATCTTTTGCCGAGCTTTTGTTTCCTTTGTTCGCGACATAGACCACTGCGACCAGTAATTTGATCATCTATTGTAGTATATTCCGTATCCTTTGTTTAGTGCATGTCGAGTTACGTCATCACTGTTTGGTTAAAAAATGATGAAATATTCGTTGTTGTTACAGTTGTCATTGAAAGTTTTCGCTATTTAAAACCTATGAAAGGTGTGAGTACCCTTCAAAGGCGCCCCTCTTTATTAGTCAAAACCGTATTCATTGCAAAGAAACCAAACTATGACTCTGATACTGACGATGCATCAGAACCCAAGTCATAACCAACTCAAACTATAGAACATCAAATAGAAAGGGAGAATTCACATAAATGAAGACTACCCATGTTTCCCTATTCCTAGCTCATCCTCGGTGGCTCAATCCGAGTATTGTAACTTTCCACAAGACATGGGATGCACACTGCAAGGGAGCCCTCAAACACTCTGATCCAGTCGAGCCGAGTACCATCCAACATAAATCAACCATTCGTTCCAGCCATCCAAGTAATCCCAGTCCTCTGGTCAGAGCCCGGGGGAGGGTCTCCCGACCTGAAATTACAGGGAAGTATGAGTGTTATCCTTGTCATTCTGTTCCTGATGCATTACTGATTTCCAGTGAACAACCAAGTCGAATGGTAAGGTTTAAATCTGGGACGCACAATAGACCGCATTTTGGAAGTCCCTGGTCTCTCTTGCCCAGTCGTGCCGATTCCTGCTAGCGTTCAGCATAGTCGTCCTAGACCTGTGGCTGGATGTGGATCTGGGGACTTCCAGCTTCTACAGGCAAGTACAATCAATATATTGAGCCTTTGTAAAGTCAGTAAGAAAGGAAGTCTTAGATCTGACTGGGATCTATATTACAGAAATCTTGAAAGTATACATCAACTTCCTGAGGGTAATTTTAAAACAGTTCAGGAACTTGAGGAAGCTTCCCTAAACCTATTACAGTCAATTTTACAGGCGTTTCAGGCGAGTTGTCCAGTTACCTTGCCTTCCGCTAGTAGAGATGTATCTTGGTGGAATAAACGCTTAGAAATGCTTAGGAAAAAGACTATAAAATTATTTAATAAAGCAAAGAGAAACATGAAATGGGATCAATATAGAGTTGCTCTAACAGAATACAACAAAGAAATACGAAAATCTAAACGTTTGGACTGGAGGCGTACATGTGAAACCATTGAAAACACTCCAGTAGTTGCAAGACTGCAAAAAGTCCGTCGAGAGATCATACTAATGGCTCAGGCACTGTTGAAAAAAAAAATGACTGCCTTACTTCTAAGGGATTTGAAACTTTGGAAGTCATGATGCAGACACATTTATCTTGTGCAGAAGTAATCGGAAACAATGATAGAAATACATCACAGTGCTCTAGTCATGCAGAAATACATCAGAGGAATGAAATTAGCAACCTCGAAAGCTTTCCAACATCTTTGAATAATTCAATAAACATAGCGGATAAAATATTTTCTAGAAAATAGAGTGGGCTATTCATTCATTTGATCCATTCAAATCACCTGGTATAGATGGAATATATCCATCATGGAATATAAGGAGCATTTGACAACGCGTCGCACAAATCTATGACAAGAACAATGTTAAAACATGGTTTTGGCATATGTATTGTAAAATGGATTAAAAATGCTATCGCAACGTGAAGTATCTGCAGAGCTTGGTAGTGCGTCTATATCATCGAAAATAGTAAAAGGGTGTCCACAAGGAAGCGTTCTATCGCCTCTTCTCTGGTTATTAGTGGTAGATGACCTACTGAAAAATCTAGAATCACTAGGATTTGGAGTTATAGGGTTTGCTGTTGACATCGTTATTCGAGGAAAATATGATAGTGTTCTTACTGAAAGAATGCAATTTGCTTTAAATTATGCGATTAAATGGTGCAAGGATGAAGATTTAGAAATAAACCCCCAGAAAACATACCTAGTTCCATTTACCGAACTGTCAAATACTTTAATCCAGTACCAAAAAACACGTACTAGACTAAAGGAGTACAACGCTGTACGTTGTATGTCTGTCCCAGGCATAACATCATTGGGGCTACACCCAAGCCTGTTGATGAATAATAACAATAAACAATAAACTTGTGATATAAAATCTAATAAGAACTGTTCCTTTGACTGCAACAAAAAAAAACAAATATGTTCTCTAAGGCCTGTACCCGAAAAAAATGCACCATTTTTATCCGTGTGTAACTTGTTTGTCCGTGGGTAAAATTTGATGAAAATCTGGGTATAACTAGTTTGGAGTGAATTAAAACATGTGCAAAATTGTAATAACAATCGGTTCAGTGACTATTGAAATGTCATCGAAACAAGAAGAAAATCGCCGGAGAATTATGCGCGCAGTCATGGAAGATCCGACTGCGACCATGAGATGGATCGGAAGACAACTGGGAATCACCCATACAACTGTGTCTCGGATGGTAAAATCGTTTAAGGAGTCCCAGATGACCGAGCGGCGGACTGGAACTGGAAGAAAATCGAAGACTGCTGACCCTGTGAAGGCCCTGAAGGTGTTGGGTTATTTCAAGTGTAATCCGAACCTTTCGATTCGCGACGCGGCTCTGAACTTAACAAACAATCACTCATTAAATAAACATCATTTTGGCGATTTAATTCAGCAGTGTATTGAATAATCTCTGAACTATTTTCAATCACTGCTTTTGTTCAGGCATTATTCACACAAATTTGGAGAAGTTATTAAGCTGTCGGCAAGTGCTTTTGGACACTAGCAATTGCATATGCTTAAGAAGGAAGTTTGCAGCAATGGAGTTCAGCTGATAATTGAATAACTGCTGTTTAAGTGCTGCACACAACTTGAGGCTGATTCCGAGAGTAAAAGTGACCTTTGTTTAGCTAAGCGATTTTTTTTAAAGGATAGTATATCTCTCCTTGTTAATTAAAAGTCATGCCAAAATTTTTCTTCAACATCATTAAGCTTATCAAAAAAGCTAGATGTTCGGTTCTACTACGTGCATTACTGACAAGGGCATGTTGAACAAGAGACGATGAAAGGATATGACAATGTTGTCTGCTGTTATTTGTTAACACTACGCTGTTTTCTATTCGGATAGGCAATGTTAAGATTAGCCTGTGAGCTATTTGCTACAAGTAGTTGACTATAATTTCAACTCTTAAAAACAGGCCTATACTTTTTCATCGGCACCAAAAATGAACAACTCATAAACAAAAATATAGGCATTCTATTATTTATATCATTTTATCAGTAATTCACCTTAACTTGAAGTTGACGAAGAAATATTTATCAACCAAAATTAGCTTTACTACGGCATTTAAACGACTTTTGTTTTAAAAAGTTTATTTTAATGACCATTGGCTTAAACCACAGCTATTATTCAGCTAAATATAAGGTTTAATTGGCAAAGCTAGTTAAAAGTCATTGCATAAGAGGCATAAACTGTACTTCAACTAATTGTTCAGTAGTTGAATAAAAGTCAATTAAGACACCTGTGTAAAGCTTTTGTATTATTTTTCTTAAGCTTAAAATTGAATCAGTTGAATAGTGATGTACATTACAGCTATTATTCAATTCAATATCAGGTTTTATAAGCTAGGCTATATAAACGATGTTTAAACGGATTTATAAACTGTTATTTATCTCTTTGTTAAACTGTGTAAATTTAGTTACATATAAATACTAAAATAGCTTTTATTAAACATGTTATTCAAACAAAATGAAACACTTGAATTAATGTTGATATTTTAATTGAGAACATGGTTATTCAGCTTTTATTTCAGCCAGATTTTTTATCTTTTTACCTACGAAAGTCGTAATTCAGCGTTCATAAAGCATGTATGCTTATTTACTGCTTTCGTTTGTTTGTTAGGAAGGCAAACTGTTCCGCCTGGTTCGTTCAGGAAACCATGAAACGAGCTGGACTTCGTGTATTCAAGGTCCGCAAGGCCCCGAACCGACGTGATCAACAAAACACGGCGGCCAAATCCCGCGCAAGGAAGCTGTATCGAGAGTGGTTATGGACGACGAAACCTACATCAAGGCAGACGCAAAGCAGATACCGGGGCTGAAGTTCTACGTTGCCAAATCACGGTTTGATGGTCCGGAAGACATAAGGAAGAAGAAAGTGGACAAATTTGCGTTAAACTTAGTACCGTGAATTCGGGTGAAATTGATTTGTCATGACCAACCAATTTTGCTATTTAAATTGGCTCTTAACTATCATGTTTTCGTTGAATAGTTTGTTTTTAATTTAGCTACTTTTCATTTTTTACACCTAATTTTTGAATAAAACTTCTTTTCAAAAACGCAGACGAGAGTATTAAAAGAACATGTAATATGACTAGTATTATTCTACTATTATCTGACTTTTCATTGAACATTAACAAGATCCAAAAATTGCAGTAAAATAGCTCAATTCAATTATTGAAGAAGAAAAACAATACACAACAATACACAAGACAAGTTAAAATTCTTGAGGAAAACGTCTAAAAAAATTGACAAAATTTCACCGATAGCGCAGTGGTAAGCGCAATTGTTTCCCACCCCAGAGGGTCTTGAATCAATTCTAGGGATTTTGATCAAGTTTAAAGCCGTTAGTCCCGGCCCATGTGTTGATGGATTCATTCTGTATGATCTAGGTGAAGTCATCTCCCTAGTGTTGGTGTTTGGACTCGGGCCGAAAATAGACCGACGGAAAATAAACTAAGATCAATCAAAAGAACATAGTTTATCCATAATGTCGTCTCGATTTCTAAGTGATAAATTTCACCCCGAATAGAAGATTTGTATTATAGTGAAATAAACTAGTTGTGCTTTGAAAATATTCTTTCATACGCGGTTAAACTATTATTGGTGGCTAGTATATACAACAGTAGTTATTTAAAAATTAAATTGCCTACTAAAATATTCTTCTACCGAAAGGTATTCCAAAAATATCGACAAAAGTAATCAATTTCACCTGAATTCACGGTAAACCGTACATCACAACGGGTACCATCAACAGCGAAATTTACCGCATCGAGTGCCTCCAGATGCGTCTGTTGCCCTTCATGCGGTTCCACAGAGGCAAGACATTATTTTGGCCGGACCTGGCATCATGCCATTACGCGTCATCGAGATTGGATTGGTACAAAGACAATAACGTTGTTTTTGTACCAAAAACCGTCAACCCGCCAAATTCACCAGAGATTCGTCCGGTGAAAAGATTTTGGGCCACAATGAAGGCCAAAGTTTGAAAATCGTCCAAGGTGTTTAAGAACGAGCTGGAGTTGAAGAAAGAATGGATGAAAGAGGGGTCTTAAAGGAAAGGTGCGGGTTTTCAGCGATGGCAAGGAAATTGAATAAAGTAATTATGCCGAAACATAATCCATTGTTCATTCCCTGAAAGTTTCAAGAAAATCCGACTACTAGGTGGTCTACCAGCTTTACGGGTCAAACCGGGCTTTAGTCGATACATCAGCGAAAAAATATCAGTACCATAGCGTACCGTGAGAATATCAGATGTCATTTTTGCTGATAGTTCAGTAAACAAACCTTAACGAAGATCCGTACAGCCGAGATCAGCAGCATATTTATGTGTGCAGATGAAATTAAACTTGTATTATGTATTGCACATGTTGTCGTTGGAGCATATTTCAAGCTGAACAATGCATTAGATCCTAAGTAACATTGAGAAACTCTCTTTGTCGACTTTCTCTTTGCGTTTCAACGGCCATGTAAAAACATGTTCAAGTATTTTGAACACACAGTACGATAATATAAAGTATAATTAAGCATCCAACAGGTCAAAAACATCAGTAAATCGTTTAATAGACAAACTATTAACGAAAGAGAAAGTCGATGAAGACAATCTCTCATTGTTACTTAGGACCCAATGCATTGTTCAGCTTGATTTGTTCAGAAGTTTTCCTTTAAATTTCTGTTTCCAATTCCTTTTCCTCAGAGGATTTCAAACACAATATTCATTCCTTCCAGCGAAAAGAATCAACGTTGAAGCGTATTGCATCACGAAAAAGTGATCTATCACCAGAACTGGATTGAGAAAACGTTTATCGTCGTTAATTCTGCAAAAATGTTGACTCTATAAGAATTAAGGATCATCCTTTGGCATACAATTAAGAAGAAGTGTGATTAAATGAAGATGAATGTCTTCTTTCATATATTTTGGATGATAAAGCGATAGAGCTAGAGCTGTCATGCAAAAGACTCGAACTCATTTCATCGATCAACACTTATAATACACTATGCGTCCCACCAACTTCAATCGGGGCGACTAGCTTCACAACAACCTTTCAAAAATGATACTCAACGCCCATAAAACATTTATAAAAAGCAATGAAAATTGTTTGGGAACGTGGTTTAAAAACTTAAATTCAAATTGAATGCCAAACTGAAAAGTTTTTTCTTTGAAATTCATCATTCTGATCGCCTAAGTATCAGACGTCTAATTCCGTATGTGTAGGAGCAGTCAAATAAAGAATAACATTATTTTTTTCATAGGTATCCCAGCATTTATTGCATTGAGTAACAAAGAAGTCTTCTGCCTGTAGCATCTCCTTCAAACACGACGTCTCAGCTTGATGCTGCGCTTTGCCACATTCTCTGCGAAATCATCCCGCGGGCCATGTGGTGGCAGATAGTCAGCATCTTGTGGCTTGTGAGTGGTGAAAATCGGTGCCAACTGGTCGTTCTGGGGTCTGTGGGTAGTGATGATTGGTGCCAGTTGTCCGTGCTCTGGCCTATGGGTTATGATGGTTGGTGCCAGGTAGTCATCATTAGGTCTGAAAGTGGTGACAACCGGTGCCAGGTAGCCATTCTCTAGCGTGGGCTTCTCGTAGTGGTAAGGTCCCTTGTAATCAGGGTGGGACTGATGAAGCTGGAACTGAGCCGGGGCATCCGATTCCTCGACATCGAACGCTTGGAAGTCATGGCTCACTGGATTTTCTACAAAAATGGTCTCGAACTGATGGGCATCTTCCGCCTCGATTTGGCGAGTGTTCAGTTTGTGACCGTTGGTTCTACGTTGGGCGCCATAGCGAGTCGATATAATGGCAACTCGGCCTTGCGACCGACGAAGCACTTCATCGACGTCAGCGGCAACTGTTGAATATAGAAATTCAGTCGTGTTGAACATTTAAAACCATGTGGACACGAAACTTACCTAAGCACACTAGTGCTGCTACGAGAACCAACTTGTGGATCATTTTGAGCGACTGTGATGTTCTACTTCTAAAGGCACTAGCTCGCAACTGATAGTTGGCCATAACGGACGTATCCATTTTATACTTAGTCTCAAAGTACGAAAGAAAACGGTTCTCATGATTCTAAACATTTTTGCATGGTTTTTTGATTTAAGAAGCGCCCTGTTTGCTCGTAAGTGTTTATTTTGCAAAAATCTTACCTATATTTTGGCTGACTCGCTTCCCATACGACGAAGCGGCAATATTGAGTTTGTATAATTAGAGCTACGAGAGACACCATAGTTCAATTTGCATAAATTAAGTCACTGTACCATTGACTCATCATACCGATCATTTCGTTCTTGTAATGAATGCGGAACTATGCCCGTTTGTTATGCAAGGTTCATTCGATTGAACAAATTAATCACAAGGCTAGCGCGCCCAATACAAATCATTGAACCGAATGTACTTTACTTTTTTTTTACAATGCAATGATAAAAAAATACTATAGGGCCGAGTTATAGCAACAGTAAAAGTACCATTATCATAAAATGCAAATGATTTTTTTTAAATGCTGTGAGATTTGTGGATTACAAATGCTATTGACCCGCAGATATTCTTGAAAAACGGCACATTTCCCTCGGGTGGATTTTTATTAGATTTGTTGTAAAACAGCGCGTTCTAAATTAATTTGAATATTTTTGTCCTAGAAAAATATGTTCTGCCTGGGACTCCTCCAAAACGTCGATTGCTTAACTAACGCTCAATCCACCCAGAATTTTTTTGAGCCTTGTATTTGCATTTGTATTTGTATTTCTTCATCATACTTGCAGAGTAAGGGTTCACCCTTATAAATTCTTGAGCCTTGTGTAACTTCAGAAGTGGAACCAGCAGTGTTTCCATATATTTTTCAAAAGTAGCTTCCAAAAGAGCCAAAAGGGTCCTACTCGTTTCCAGGGCTATTAAGCTTCTACCAACAATCAATATGCAACTAGCGATTTGAAATTGATTCACTGTTGTAGAAACCCTTGGTCCGAAGTACACCTTGAAGCTAGCACCTTGCTATACATATTTGCGCCTTTGTTTTGATTTGCTGTGTTATTTTGACAGAATATTTGAGAGTGTGTTCGTGTGAGTTCATTACTAGGGGCGCATTATTAAGCTTGGGACCGATGTGCTAGTACCACAGAGAACAGACATTGATGTCCATATACCTTTTCTTGAAAAACGTGTGTAAAAGTTTGAACGAAAATACGTTGAAACACTAACGCCATCTTTTGCCGACTGCCCAAGTTATGTTGAATCATGTTGCCAGTGATTTTTTTTTTGTTTCTGCATAACCCGTTCCGTTTGGAGTTGTGGAGTGAATGCAGTTGCTGCTCAATCAAATCACCATGCAGTTGATATTATCCCCTACTTTGCAGCGATTGTCACCAATAATTACGACGATGGTTATTATTCCCTGCTTTGATTCAATGTAAGTACTAATATTTGCGCAGTATATAAACCATATATTTACAGCTTTTTGTTTCACTCACTTGGAAGGACGCATTCAGATAAATGCTACTTTCGTGGAAAACTTGTGGAACAATCCGGAAACGATATAACGTTTATACCAATGGTTATTGTGAGTAAGTTTAAGCACTCTATAGTAAGTAGTGAGACGAAATTTAACAAAACCGTAAGCAAGTAGCGTGCATGCCGTGTCCACGCAAGGTACACATGATCATATGAAGTGATACGCACGTATCTACGGGTATGCGTGTGCATGACTCCATTTGGTACTGGGTACCTTGCGTGGACGCTGCTTGAAAACCGGTACGTTGGCACCGTGCTTTAGTAGACTTGTTCAAAAACAGCTAAAATTTAAATTATAGCCTGTTCAGATTGCGAACTTCATAACTCGATATCATATTAAATGACACCAAGATAATCTTTATCACTTAAAAAAACTCGTAATCCGAACAGGATATAACTCGTAATCCAAACAGGATATAACTCGTAATCCGAACAGGATGTAAACTAAGGCCAACAAACTGCAAAACAAACTTAAAAATCGCTAATTTGACAGTCATCAGTCATAACAGCTGCCACAACTACAAAGAAACCCAGTTTAAAACAATGTTGCATCCGTGTTTCAAATCGCGTTGAAAATAAAACAGAGCTGTCGAGCAGTTGTAAGTCCGTTGCAAAAATTTGCTCGAAAAGTAAAACTGCAACACATCATTGGGAATGGCTTGTTTCAGTTCTAGTTGTAAACTAAAACAGCCCATACGAAGTAGAACAGCGTTGGGAACGGCCTAATTTGTGAGTGGTAATAATTTAATTAATACATTTTTGTTACAGGAGCGAACGAGTGGTGCGAGCACAGAAAATATGTAACAACATCGGCCCAATGGAATTGAGAAGCCTAATTACATCAATTGTAGAAATACTTCGAAAGATATGAATTTGAAAATTCAATGGGGTGAGAAAAAACTAGCAGATGTTAAATAGGACGATATAATTTAGGAATAAAACTAATTATATAGGGTAAGGGGATGTAATGTTAGCCTAGCTCCTTCATTCGGCCTATGTACCAAATGTGTCATTAATTTAGCGATAATCAACAAAATCTTGTTGCTATTAGCATGATAGATGTAATCCGAAGCAATTGAGACAATATTAATCATCTTATAGTTGTTCACTTCCACGTAATTTTCGATTTCTTGAACTTTTGGGGCATCATGATTTCACTGGTTAAGCTGAACAGATGAACTATACGATCTGCACGTGATCTACTTTTGGCTTTATTGAATCGATAAAGCAAATAATGCAGTCTGGATGTGCAGAAAATAGTTACTTGTTACAAACTAACTGTTCACATAGCTAAAATAACAATGATTTTACAAGAAAATCGTAGACCCAATGTTGGGGACATATTTGTTTGTATGTTCCCAACTATGGCCTATTGTATCAATAACGTAGAAAAAAGGTTATTGTTGGTAAAATTTCGAGTGGAAATGCATGAATTTGCGGTTGTTTATATTCAAGTGGCTCATTCAAACACTAATCGAAGAGACAAAATTATTGCATAGTGAATTATAATGTTTTCATTATTGAATGGCTGATAAATCATATATGAACATCATTTAAGTGTTTCGAGCCAGTTTTAATTAAGTTCGTGTTGTGAAATGTTGTATTGAGTAAATCCAGTACAGCTTACAATGCCTTAATTCAAAAAATGAGAAAAAAACCGTACAAAGACTGCATTTAGTAATAAATCCATCGAATGGGACGAAGTTGCATCCACGAATAGACCCAATTTGGTGCCTATAGACCGACATTAAATCCACATCCCTCGAAAGTTTATGGCATTATTAAAATAGTTGTGTAACTTTTAGTGTTACATGCTACCAAATGTCTTATCAAACTTATCTTTGCAAGTGTATAACTAGTTGAATCTCGCTTACAGCTTACAAACTTTATGAGTTGTAATGAAAAATGTGATCGCTGGTTGCATAATAGGCTGAGTCAAGGGACATATACCCTATGTTTGTTATTTATGTATTTATTGAATGTAAGGTTAGTATTGTGTAAACGAAAAAGTTTATGCCTTCAATCTTGTGGCAGATCCATTCGGATGGCATTTCGATTTCGTTTTCCACGACGTTTGTTGCTCTCTGCAATTTTCTGTTGAACACGAACATCACGTAGGAATCCTTGTATCAGTGTATTCAAAATAATGTCGACCAATTTATTGAAGCATGGTTGACATGTTGTATTTTCGAAAGACTCGTTGACCAAATATGCTTTTAGGCGAGGTTTTACATTTCTTTGATTCTGGTAGAGGAAGGTTCTGAACTTTTGTTTGAAACTTGAAAGGTAGATTAGGCTTGAAAGTTAGATTAACTTAGATTTTAGACTACGATTTCCTATTATGTTACGCTGCATTACCCCTTTTCTTTCCTGAATGGTTCCTTGACGGCATTGAGAGGAAAGTGAACGGAACAAATTCTTTTGTTTTTAAATGCTTGTGATCCTGCTGCAGCAAACAGTTGGGTAGCTTCAGAAGTGCAACATTTTGCTACCCAGGCATGGCACCTGCGTTATAAAAGATACTGTCAATAGTATTAATAATTTCGCAAGTGAAGAAAAACTTCCATTTCATTTTCAGCTGGAAACTGATAAAAGGAAATGCCGTAGCCTTGCTGATTACTACACCAATAAATTTTACATTTGCGACCCATTTTTCGATTCTATAAACTTCCATTAATATGGGCAGCCGGTACAAGAAGCAAGTGCAGAGAAAAACAAACGAAACTTTTCAGGTTTTGTGCATAGCTTTTTATTGATAAACATTGACATGACAGTTATCACACAACTGCAGCGCCGCCTACCAGGAGCATAACGACATACATTTGAAATTTCGGTTTAAAGTTTTACACAAGTAGCAAACTGAAGATTAATGTCTGTTCTCTGTGCTAGTACTGACTGGGCCAAGAAAAAAAAAGTATTTGTTCGGGACCTACTGGTCTTAGAGTTAGTCTATGCTACTACCCTACGGCGACGATGATTTCCCCGACAATGGAATTCCTCCCCATACCGAACCAATCTACGCTGCAAACATCTCGAGAAATCCGCGATCTACCTTACCGATACTGGACCACGGTTAGTCATTTCGCTCCTGTTTCCGCTGCAGATTACTCGAGCAGTCCTCGACGGGGGAACATTTCCCGATGCCGATTATTCACCGCTTTATTCCAACACATAAATTGCGTAAATGCTTCGTCAATCGTGTTCTAAGTATTTTCAAAGTGAAACATTCTGTGGACTACGTTATCTGGGTTGGAGCCAACCCACCTGGTGACATCGTCGCATTTCGAGAAAAGAGGAGACACTGTGTGTCTCAATCTGTGCAGGTAATTACTGCAGCAGCCATGACCTGCTGGGAACTACGTCAAGTGAAAGTGAACCTCGTCATGTTTTTGTTCACCCAGGACGACAGAACCTACAATGCGTTCCTCCAGCACAGACCATCACTTGTTGCTTGTTTTACACGGTGATTATGCCCAAACTTACGCTTCGTGTTGGATTCAGGGATGCCAACTAATTTTTCAAAATGTCTGTGGGGAACATTAAAAAATGTCTGTATTTGTCTGTATTAAGGATTTTGACAAAAAGTTACGTAAATAATATGGGTGAGGAACGTATTTTATTTGTTAACAAGGTAAGGGATGGGTTCGCAAAAATAAAGTAAACTCATACTCTCAAATACATTGGTTTCGGGAGTCTTATTCATTTACTTTTTTCTGGAGTTTCTGGAGAATCTCTTATATTTTAAGGATTCTTGGTATTTTCAAACTTACAGATATTCTTGTGGTCCTTCTAATTTTGAAGCAATAAACGTATGCTATCAAAAAATGGGCTGATTTTTGTAATTCGGCATGCGATTACCCTGCCACCAGGTGGTGAATCCACTTGTGTATCGCAGCCGCAGCCGTAGCAACCCTGTTGGGTACCGAAAAAATGGCAGCGTTATCAATCATCTAAATGGAGCGGCTGAAAAGGTGCTGGTGAAATACATCTTTACGGCAAAGCGCGTCGTCGTGTTCATAATGTATTACAAGACCTACTTGTTACGTGACGTCAAATATATTTTCCATTCTTAATTCTCGAAGAAGGCGTTTCTGTGACTGACGACAATTGAGAAGGGAATGTCAAAGTCACTGCCGTAAGTTGTCTGTTTCATTAAGAAGTATCATACGAAAAAGAATGTAGTGAACCTGGCACCGGATAAAGATAAACATTGTATTGTAGGCCACTAAAGGCCCAAACGCAATGTGGACGGAAACAGTTGTCACAAATGTCGTCGATAAGTCAAATTGGAATCAACCTGGATCTAATCAGTTTTCTATCCGATAATCAGGTTTAGTCAGATTGGGCTCTTCCGCTGCCGTTGTCATTCCTCTTCAGTTAACTCTCTGCCGTTGCCGTTCGAGCTTTAACTCTCCCAACGTCGATAAGCTGCAACAGGTAGAAAATTTTTTTTGAACCTTAAATTGAGGATATACTCCAATAATTTTGTGGCCAAAACGGAGACGCCAAGACCAAGAGAAGGCTGCCGAAATTCATCTTTTTATCGACTTAAGATTTTTTGCAGTCCTTTGATTAAATTGACCCTACTCTAGGTGTCGGGGTCAATATGACCCGGAATGGATTCTAATAATGCTATAACTTTGTAAAATAAACATCTAAACTTTTGATATTTCTTGACTTTTCCTCAATCACAGAAAGTCACGTTTCTGGATTGAACCCAAATTATCTTGACTTTTCTGAAGGGCTGTTAAAAAAACGTTACGAATAAGGTGTTTCTGGTCATATTGACCCGGATTTCAAACTCTCGATGTGGAAACTATGTATGACTAAATTTTAAAGTGTGTGCAGTAAAAATTCTCATTACAGTCCCAATTTTAAGTTTCTGATGAGTACTGCACTTTTTGACCCGATTGGCTACAAGGAATCTGTGCCGGAAGAGGGCATGTTTTGCCACTATCCGTGAGGCGGTGGCAGGTACAAATTTTCATTGGCACATGCTTTTCGACGGCTTAAACTTCATAATTTTTTTATGAATAGCCTATTTCTAGCCTTGAAATGGACCAATGACCATGTTGGCCGTTCTGGGACAATCCTGATGCCCCGGGGGAACCCTTCAGGAGTAGATAAATGAGTATTTTCGCCGAAACATGCCTTTCGACGGGTCAAACTTCATGATCTTTATGAGTAGTCTACTTCTACCCTATAGGATGCTTTAGGTCAACAACCAAAACTTGCCAACTTTATATGGAAAATAAAATCGTTTCACAATCATTTTAATCTTATCGATTGATATCAATGTCTGTATTAATCTGTTACTTTATCGCAATCGCGGCTGGATAGTCATGAAGAAAATGCATATATCTTTTGGCTCAGGAAGTACTAGCACACCGGTCCCAAGCTTAATTATGCGCCCCTAATAATGAACTCACACGAACACACTCTCAAATATTCTGTTAAAATAACACAGCAAATCAAAGCAAAGGCGAAAATATGTAAATCAAGGTTCTGGCTTCAAGGTGTACTTCGGACCAAGGGGTTCTACAACAGTGAACCAATTTCAAATCGCTACTTGCATATTGATTGTTGGTATAACGAAGCTCACACGAACACACCCTCAAATATTCTATCAAAACCACACAGCGAATCAAAAAAGAAGCAAAACTTCTAGTACAAAAAAGCGCAAGAATGTATTTGTAAGATGTACTTTGGGACCAAGGGATTCTACAACAGTGAACCAATTTTAAATCGTTTCTTATATATCCTTATATCTACTGAAGGCTACGTGAGTGAGGCTCGCCTGGTATGGACGTGACAAGGTGAGCTATTGGAGATTGTCTTCGTGGAGATTATTGCGTAAAGAAACGTATCAGTTACTGGATCCGTTTTAAGGTGCGTGCAATGTCTTCAACGAATCATTCTTCATCGAAGCTCTATCCACGAGGTATGCAAACGTCAATGTTCATGCTAATTCTAATTTGAAATGCTGATGGTACTTGTCTCCGACAGTGGAGCCCAACTCACCAGTGATGCATTTGAAAGATTTTGAGAATTCAATGGTATCGTGCAGCTGAAAACCGCACCATTTCACCCACTAAGCAATGGCTTAGTCGAGTCGTTTGTTGACAGCTTTCAAATGAGAGGGGGAGGTCACATATGCTTTCCAACTATCCTATCGCTCCAAATCTAGCCGTAATGTGCAAAAACGAAAACCTCTATTAGAGATTATTTTCTACAAACCACTTCAACCTTCGTTTGATCTCATGAAACCACCAAGCAAGTTCTACAAGTACAACAAGCGATCGAGCCAATACATTGACATGGAGCGAAAGGGTTGAACCAAATATTATATATTAACAATATAGCTCACTTTTGCAATTTCGATACGAATCGTAACGGACACAACTGTAACGCCATCTTTAGTTGAAAAGGTAAATTAGTATTAATAATACTCGTGTGTTACATACTTCGAGTTCAGAGTGCGCAAATGTCAACAACTCAAAACAAAGAAAAAAGTGCAGCGTGTTGATTTTTTTTTTCCATGTTTAGTGCTTTTATCATGAAAAAGGACAACGAAGGCGGGCCATCCTTTCTGCTGGAGCAACCGGACACTGAGTAAACCGATCTTCCCATCGTGGTGATTCGCGCTCGTGTGGATATGTCACCACGAAATAAAAACTTTAAATTCAAAATCAATTTTTCCACTAATTGTTTTGGTTTACCACTGAAGCATTTTGCTTTGTTTTGTTTGTTTGGCCGACGTAAATTAAACCGCGTGGAGAAAAAGAATGTTGAAGAACGAGAACTGCCATTTGGGTAGCGCAAAATTTGTAGTGTACTGGTTTACCTTTTTGCCACCGCGGCGCTCGTGTGTGTCCGGGACGAAATGAGGAAGTGAGCTATAATGTTAATTTATAATATTTGGTTGAACCCTAGCAATGTAAAAAGTAGGCGCTCAAGTACAGCAAGACAACACACAGAACTAGATACCAGATGAAGTAATGGAACGCATCAGACAAGTCGTGTACAACATTTGGCTACTAGAACGATAACGGCTTATTTCTACTCGTACTGGGTTAATTATTTTTATATCGTAACATTTTATTTTTACTTCAAGTTTTAATTCAACCAAAAACATGCGTGTTTAGCAAAGCAGGCAGACGCAATCAAAATAAACGCAACCAAATTTGCTAGGCAACCAGCTAAGAAACAACGAAGCTTCATGGTTCATTCGTGAATGACGGATGCACTTAGCCGGGTCCCTTGTGGGTTGTTCAAAATTTATGAACTCAACCATAGGAAAAGTCCGGGTATTATAAGGATACCCTCATTGGGACGAATCATTCTTTTAAACAATCAAGCCGAACAAGGCATTAGGTCCTTAATAACATTGGCAGACTCTCTTTGTCGTTCAAGTATTCTCAACACACAGTCCGGCAATATAAAGTGTAATTAAGGATCCAGTGCGTCAAAAACATCAGCTAATCGTTTAATTAGTTTATCAATAACGAAAGAGAAAGTCGACGAAGAGAATTCCTCAATGTTACTTAGGACCTAATGCATTGTTCAGCTTGCAATGGCTTCTATCATCCTTTTCCTCTACCATGCTGGAGGTTCGATTCCCAGTCTGGTCTAGAAATTTTTCGTTGAGGAAAACTGCTCGACACCCTGGGCATAAAGTATGATTCTACTCACCACACAATCATACTTATGTGAACATGGTACCTGGCATCGACTGCTCTCAATGAATAACTGTGGAAATGCATTTAGAACGCTAAGTTGAGAGCAAGCAATCAGCTTATTGTGAAGTCAATCAGCTTGAAATGCTAAAAGAAGAATGACTTATTGATTGTTATTTAATAGTTTTACCAACTGGATAAGAAAATCGGTTCTGTCGTTTTGTTTAAATTTAGCTAAAACACCAGTCACCTGTTCAGCGAGGAGACAGCAACGTAATGGGGACGCTTCATGGGTCATATTTTTAAACTTCCAGAGATCTTTTAATTTTTGATGAACGTGATAATAATTTTTGTTTTTTGTTGTGCAAAATAATCCTCTTGTATTTCAATAATCTTTTAGGAACAAATTAGCTTAAAATATACTAACTGTTTTAAACTATAGAGATTATGCAGGACGTTCTATTCAATGGCGGGCACCACGCAATCGTAGCTTGATGCTTCGCTTGGCCACACTATCGTCGGTATTCCGTGGTCCATGAGGCGGCAGGTAGTCTCCGTCCGGCTTCGGCGCAAGATAATCATTTTCGGCCGTTGGCTTCTCGTAGTGATATGGTCCCTGGAAATCGGGGTGTGACTCGGAAAGTTGGAAGGTAGTAGGAGCGTCCGTTTCGTCTACAGCCAAGGCTAGCGGTTCCAGTGCTAGGTCAACGGGTACCTCTACGTAAACGGTTTCGAACAGTTGCGGCTCAGTTTCGCCGTCGATTTCACGGGCCTTCAGCTTTTGTTTGTTTGCCGCGGTACGTAGGTGAAATGACTTCAGCGAAAGACGTCCATCAGGGCTGCGTAGTAACTCGCTCACATCGGCGGCAACTGTGGGGAAAAATTTGTCAATAAGGATGTACGGAACGGAAAAAAACGTTATAGCTTACCGATGCACAAAAGTGCAGATAATATAACCAGTTTGCTGTTCATTTTGGAAGCAGAAGGCGTGAGTAGTTCCCGTGAATCGACGGCACAAGACTGATGATGATACTCTAGAACATCTCAATTTTATACTTACAGCTGGTGTCTGCACAACGAAACCATTAATGAGAAGTATCTTTGATCTAGGATTTATGCTTTTGTTTGTTTCCGTGTTCGGTTTGCGAAAATCAATTTCGTGCCGAGCCGATCTTAGTCTAGTAATGGGCTTTGGCAAATGTTTGCCTTGCATAATTTTGCCGTTGGTTTGTATGTTTAACGATAGAAATGAGAAATTTCTGCCATCGTTGTCACATCATCTTCTACTTGACATTTCAAGCATATTACCGATCCAAGAATATTGCCTGAAATTATATAGTTTATGAAGAATAGTAAACCTAAAAAATTCGATATTCCGTTTCCTTACATCACAATAATTATTTGTAGTGAATTTGAAAATGATTTGATTTGTATTCTATTGGTGGCAAATCTGAAAATGAAATGATTTTAAATGCAATAATATCATAATCTTTCATCTCATACATAAGATGATAAAATGACGTTATAAAATAATACCATTAAAAAAAATACTAAGCAAGACAGTAAACGATAAAAGAATATTTATCCGTAACTAAGCTAGTCTCCCACTCATCGAAAGACTTCAGCTGCTGCAGCTTCGGTAGGATTAAGATCTAATAGATTAGTATTTATGTTCTCAATAATAGTTAGAAAATATAATATGCATACGTTCAAAATATACTTGACATCAACTGGTTTGTTACTGAAAATATATATTAAATATGTTTTAATATTCTAATAGTCGTGGAAAAGTCGAAAACAGAGTAGATCATTCTAAATATCAATGATAAAATTTCAACAAAAAAATCTATGATGTTTTCTGAAAAGCAACGTATTATTCCATAGAATATGTTTTCAAACAATTTCTGCATATAGTTTGTAGCACTTTCTCTTATGTTAAATATGTTGGCTTAAGATGCTTGATATTTAACTGGTTCTTGTTCTAACTTGAAATGTTTACTTAACAATAATATTATTAGCATCTCCACTTTTAACTTTTATTTTCTTATTTTTTCTTATTTAGTTTTCCGCGTCTCTAAATTCCGTTCTCGTTTCTAAATTCCAGCTATTGCTTTCCTATCTCTAATCTATCACTTGTTTTTTTTCTTTATTTTCTGCGTATCTATTATGCATCTACTCTTAGCCACATATGCACTTTTGTTCTATCAGATTTTAAAGGAAATTAAATTACCATTATTCTATAGCTTTCTAAAATTATTTCAATTCTCGTTCACCTTTATCTATATCTTTGTATTTTTGTAGTAGTTTACTAACAAAATCAGCCCTTAAGATAGGGCGTTGTGATAATATCACCATATATTTAACATTTTCCATTTCTATCTCTTTTCCGGTGTTTTACGTGCGGAGACATCAAGTTAAAATGGAGCACATACGATACGATAATGGAAGCAACGACATGCTATCAACCCCATTCGAAGGAGGGTAACCCAAGTAACAATTTTAGTTTGTTAAACCATTTCTTCAAATGCACTGTTGAGCTTAATGCTTATCAACAGTCATATTATTTGCGAATCAGAACTGCTTTTCAACCTTTGCTTTTTTACTCAAAATTGGAGAATCTATTCAACATCCGCTGCTTAACAACATTTGCATAAAACTGTTTATTCAACAAATTTCATTTGTATTTATTACTCATCAATATTGTTTAACAATTCGTATAACAATTGTAAAGCTTCAATACAACGCTTGGAGCATTTGAAAAATGAAACAGTCGTACACATTATGTATTAACCATTATAGAGGCATATCAAAACAAGCTCTATCTATGGTGAAATTAAATTTTTAAACTTAAAAACCAATTAGCAAATCTGTCCAACGTACGATTTTTATATTTTTTTTTTCCAAAAAGTCTTTAAGTCATAAGAAGTAGAATAGAAGTTGGTCTACGATGGAGCAACTTAAGATAAAAAAGTTCTTAGAAGTAAGAAAAATTCATTTTTTTTCTAATTTGTTGTTTTTGCATAAATAACCATATTTTAATAATATAATACGATTTTTCTAGTGATTTTAAACAAAAATGCTCTTGGTGCGCAACATTCCATATGTACCCGTTTTCGAGATAATTTGAAAGTAATGTCGAAAAATGGCTTTTCCATGAAAATATCCCTTTTCAAATGTTAGTCGTGATTGTCCATCTGCAAAAGTATTCTTTTCAAATTGTACATAAAATTTTCAACAACTATCCTTTCAACACCAAGAAGATTGAACATCTTCTTAATTAACGAAATTAACGAATCATAATTACCAAATAAAAAATTTGAGTTTTTTTTTGTTCATACATGATTTGTTTATTTTTTCTACTATGTTAAAAAAAAATTGTATCTACATTTTTACAAACACTATTTCCTGACATTCCTATAAATATTATGAAAACTCAGTATTTCGTCAGTTGAAAATATTTTCGCAGCGATTTTGTTATCTGCAACTGGAATGAAGGAGTGATATTTCTGTGTACCAGGAATCATTTATGTTTGCTGATAACTACCACCCCATTCTGCAGCTCCCTCTTCATATTCTTCTTGTAAAACATAGCAAAATGATATTTTTGAGAAATTTTCTTGATTTCTCTTAATAGCCCAATCATACAAAGTTTTCGCACTTGTTATTGGATGTTCATGTTGTTTGGCCAAGCTTGCTCTTGTTGCCATTCGTTTTAATGTGCCGCCAATTGCATCACATGGTCCCTTACCATGTGAAGTTGCGAAAAATGCCACTCAGAATCAATGTTGTATTCCTCTTTAAACTTGCAGAGGCTAGCAATTTTTTTTCTATTTTTGTATTGGGAAGCAGCCCCATCAGACATAAACATGGCCTTTTTTATATTCATTAGTTGATTTAAATACGTTAGTAATTTAGAAATAAATACTTGTACCGCAATTGTATCATGTCTTAGAACGTCTGATATTACAACAAAACTTAGATTTTTAAGCATTCCTGACTCCATATAATAAATAACAAACGGATGAATTGTAGCCTGATCATTGTTCCAATGATGACTATGAACAGCATGCTGAAGTACAAATGAATAATTCTCTGCAAAATCGCAAATAATAACTACTTCTCCTTCTTTTAATGAAGACTTTGTATCTTTTAAAAATTTAGATTGCTTTGTTTTTATATTATCATGAGTTAATAGTTTTTCTTATTTCTCGCTAAAATATTCAACAAATCCATCTACAGGTTTTAATAGCGTTTCTAAATTACATCTATCAGTTGAAATCCATTGTTCGAACGATATCTCATACAAGTTATGTTTCTCAAGTTCTTTTAAAAATCTTATCTCAAATTCTGACAGCGTGGGACAATTTTCGCATTCACGGAGGTAACAATATTTTGATCTTGATGATGAATTACACAATAACTTCTCAAAATGTTGATTACAATCAGTGTTGAATGAATATTTTTTTAAACTGTGAAGCATTAAATCAATATTTTCGTGAATTGCGCAACACAAACGTTGTGAGAACCTGAAGCATTTAGCAATTTACAATGTTTTGGTCGTAATGCTGCAAAAGTACTAAATCCAATTTTATGTTCACTGACTTCTTTAAATCGAGTGAAAATTTCTCTAAGTGATGAAAGTTATAACCGTTTTTGAATTTGTTGACGCTTACCATTAGTGTTTACAGAGACATAATCTCTTTGTCCCGGCATGGCTCTGCTGATGTCGTCCTCGTCAAAAAATTGTATCACTTGATTCTTTGTATCCGGAATCAAACGTTTCCCCGATCTGTCGTTGGGGATAGCCAATAGGTCATATGAATAAAGTGAGTAAAAGCTTTTACTTTGCTCAAATGCATACGTCAAACCTTTTACTTGAGCATTTACTCACATCGATATGACAAAAGCGAGAATTTGAGTATTTACTTTTCGAGCATCCAAATCCATATGAATAAAAAGTATAATCTAATCTAATACCAAGTTAGTCTATGCTAATACTCCATTTTCGGCTGCCAATTCTTTTGCTTGTAATGCAAGGTATTTGTTTGTTTCAAATTTGCTCGTTATCTGCTGAATCGTCCACGAATCTGGCAAAACTGTTTATATACGTATTTTATCTAAAGGGTGTCCACGTTGAAATTGCCACACACAAAATTGATTCGCAAAATTCGAGTTTTTATCCGATTGCCATCAAATTTTCAGGGATTGAGAAATAACTATTAAACTTTATTTTACCATTTTATTCGTATATTATTTACAGTCCATACGCAAATGCCCGCACCTTGGCCTTAACTCCGGCCATAAGATTCTGCACAACCTGTGAATCAACCGTTTTTTGCATGTAAACCCATACTTTCTTCAGTTCCTCGACTGTCTTCACTACCTTAGGTTGTTTAAGAAGGTGCTGCTTCAAAATCGTCCAGTACTTCTCGATGGGGCGGATCTCCGGAGTGTTGGGAGGGTTGAACATTTTCGGCACGAAATTGACCTTATTGTCCGCATACCACTTCAGCACGTCCTTGGAGTAGTGGCATGAGGCCAAATCCGGCCAGAAGATTGTTGGGACGTTGTGGGCCTTCAATAGAGGAAGCAGCTGCTTCTGGAGGCACTCTTTAATGTACACCTGCCCGTTCATCGTGTCCTGGGTCACGAAAGGTGCACTCCGCTTCCCGCACGTGCATATGGCTTGCCAAACCAGGAATTTCTTCGCAAATTTGGACATCTTCTGAGTGCGGACATGCTCCGGAACGCTGAACTTATCCTTGGCCGTGAAAAACAGGTTGCCGGGGATCTGTTAGAAGTCGACCTTCACATATGTTTCGTCGTCCATGATGCAGCATTCAACTTTCGTCAGCATGTTGAGGTACAACTTCCTGGCACGGGTTTTGGCGGACTTGTTCTGCTTCTCGTCGCGATTAGGGGCCTTTTCTACCTTGAACGTTCGAAGCCCAGGCTTAGTTTTGGCCTTCTGGACAAAACTTCGGCTTAGGTGCAGCTTCTTAGCCACATCCCGAACGGAGGCGTTCGGATTTCGGTTGAAGGCCCCAACTACGCGGTTGTGATTTTTGGTGTTGTACGGAATACATTTTCCTTCACTTCTGGGCTTCCGATCGGTGGTCAACCGTTCCTCGAACCGCTTAATCACTCGCGACACCGTGGAATTCGCGATTCCCAACGTTTTAGCGATGGAACGATGCGAGAGATCCTTGTTCTCGTGATGAATGCGCAAGATTTTATCACGCATGAGCTGTTCTTTCGACTCCATTTCCGCGAGTATTGATCACAGGACTTTAAAACTTGCAGGATGTAAATAATGCACTATGAACTAAATCCACCCAAATTTTCATCAAATTCTACCCAACGGTTAAAAAGTTAGAGCAATTACATAGTGTGGCAATTTCATCGTGGACACCCTTTATTCTCGAACAATCTGGTTCTATGAATTTTTCTTTCAATTTGGAAATAATTTCATCATCAACAACCTTTGTTTTCAATGTAGCTAACTCTTTGACTTCTTCTTGTGGTGGTAAGCTGAATAGATATTTTCTAATACCTGCTACAATTTCGGCAAATTTTTGCCGACGGTATTTATCGTTTTTAAATTCTCTAATGGATATCGGAGACACATTTATTCCTGCAATTCCATTATTGAATAACTCAATGTTGTGTATCCTGGAATAATCCGGTAAGTCACTGTCCTGAGAAGATGCCGAGGTAATTGAAGCTGCCGATGGTATTTCCTCCAAATCGTTCCGTGATGTGGTTGGTGCTTCGTCATGTCCACCGTTTTCTGGTTGCTCCACTCTTTTGACAGGATTACGACGATACGAATATAACCGACATGAATCACAAATTCTTAATGACGTGTCCAAATGGACCGTACACTGCACGGATAAAAGTTTTTCAATTAACTTGTCAGTTAAATTTCTAAGTTTAGGCGAACACCATCTCCCGATTTCACGAAAAGGTTTACAACAATGCTTTGTTTCGAGTTCCATTTCAATTCGTTTTACACTTTACGCTACTTATGAAAGACACTGTTAAACTAATGTCATGACTTTGTAATGTAATCCTTTTTATACGTACTAAGTACGCACTTTAGGTACTTTTTTGAAATATTGGTATGTGCAGGGGTATGCATGTAAATTATGTTTTCTGTCAACACCAAAGGGAATGCATGTGCAAAGTTTCATCCAAATCGGAGAGGGTCGAGTTCAGTCATTTGCTCATTTGGCAGAGAAATGCTCTGCTGTGCGGGAAGTACCCAGCGATGTGATTAACATGGATGTCTTTGTTGTCGACGGTCAGGTGGTTCTTTCGGTGATATGCAAGACCAAATCGTCTTTTAATCCTGGACCTAGCGTGATTCCTTCTGCTGAGTTGGAAAATGCCTTGACATTTTAGCTACTCCACTTTCTCTGCTATTCAACTTATCACTCCAGCAATCAAAATTTTCAATGCATCGGAAGTTCCAGTTTTCAAGAAAGGAGACAAAAGTGATATAAGAAATTACCGTGGCATTACTTCACTCGGTGTGGAATCAAAAGTATATGAGTCGCTGATAAACGACAAATTGTTTACTACCTGCAAGAATTACATTAGCCCCTATCAACACGGCTTTTATCCCGGCCGCTCTGTTGAAACGAATCTTATCAGCTTTACGTCGTTTCGCATGGAGAACGCATGTAAAAACTCCAAGTCGATGCTGTTTATACCGATTTCAAATCTGCCTTCGATAAAGTTAACCATGACTTACTGCTTGCAAACCGGAGAAAATTTGTTGTTCCATTGCTTTCTACAGATGGCTTCGATCTTATCTTGTGCAACGTCAAGTATCTGTCAGTATTGGAAACAATTCATCGGACTATTTTTCGAACTATTCCGGAGTTCCCCAAGGAAGCACCCTGGGACCATTGCTGTTCTTGCTTTTCATAAACGATGTTTCCCTCATATTGCTTAATGGAGGTTTTCTGTTGTTGTTTGCAGACGACTTTAAAATTTATCTAGTTGTTCGAAGCCGAGCAGACTGCTATGAACTACAGAAACTTCTTGAAATATTCAGTAATTGGTGCGTGCGAAATATGATGGTTCTGCTATCTAGTTTGATACGAATAATGCTATCTAGTTTGATTATAGTATTGCTGGATCTCCACTTCAACGGGTTGATCATGTTAAAGACCTCGGAGTTGCATTGGACGAAAAGCTAACCTTTACTCGCAACCTCTCAGGCACCATTGATAAAGCCAATCGCCAGCTTGGGTGCATGTTCAAAATCTTCAATGAGTTTCGTGATACGCTGTGTTTCAAAGCTCTTTACCGCTCGCTGGTACGCTCTATTGTTGAGTTTGCATCTGCTGTATGGAACCCCTACCAGGCTGTATGGAGTGCGCGGTTTGAAGCTGTCCAACGCAGATATGCTTTTCGCCACCTTCCATGGAGTGACCCGTTAAACTTGCCTGTTACGCCGATCGCTGTAGCCTGCTAGGGCTGGATACTCTGGCTAAACGAAGGAATGTCGCGCAATCTGTATTCGTAGCCAAGCTTCTCTTATCTGAATATGATGTTCCTGAGTTGCTGTCGAGAATCAGTCTATATGCTTATGCATAATCATGCTGCAAATAGTTCGAATGTTGCCATGATCCACCGGTTCAACGTAGAATCCGACGAATTTGATTTCAACATGTCCGCCTCAAGATTTCGGCACCGCTTGCTGAACCGTTTTTAACGTTGACTTTTATTAGATTTAGGTACTTCATGTAGATCACAAAGTCCGATGAATCAAAGACAAATACAAATACAAATACAAACATTACTGTTAAAATGTTTTGAAATTGGAAATATCTTCCCAACGTCATGGGATCCCAGTAGTGAACAGCAACTTTTGCTAGAACCAAAGATGTGAAGAGAAAGTATCGATAGGTCCGAGAGAGTTCGGCAGGTTATTAAATTGAATAGAAGTAGTTTGAAATTGCACGTAGGGCTTTTGTTAAGCAGTATTTCGAAGCAAACGTACACACTTTTGCCATACATCACCATGCAAAAAGGTCACGGATCCGCCACACTGACTGGCAAAAATGAATGCGCTTGATCGTGCTCAAATACCGCCAAAGGCATATAATGGTTCCAGCTATGTGAAATCTCTGTTTTTACACTCACTAAAGACCACATGTGAAGGAAAACATAGCTTTTCATTTTTACTAGTAATGTTTTTCTCGTCGTTGTTTACTCAACAACCTCCTAGAGAAACCCGGTAAAGAATTGTTTGCTGATCCTCTTAACTGCTTGTTTTGAATAACTAGTAATATGTTTGCTTCAAAATACTGCTTAACTAAAGTCCTACGCTTTAGCCTAAGATAGTTCTGACTTCTAATAATTCAATTCTATTCATATTAAAACCCTAAGACTCATAACTAAAATAAAAGCAACAGTAAAATGTAGAGCCTGTTAAGTTGAAACATAAGTTTTGAAACACTTTTGTATGTACCTAAATTAATTTTATTATTCAAGAAGGTTTAACAATAATGAGCTGAGGTGCCTTTTAGAATTCACGATATTATTTTCACTTGTACGTATAGACTCCTCACTTGTAGAGTATAGACTCCTCAGAGTGATTAAAAGTTCCGAAGCTAACGAATGTCGATAAGCAAAATATGGAGATAGAAGTTTATTCATGAACGTACTAATGGGAAAAATTCAATATGCGAAATTCTTCTATCGAAAATCTCGCCTTCTTGTGCGCACATCCACCTTTGCTAGAGAATTCGCCTTCTCATTGCCTGGTATTGAGCAATGTGAGGGGACCATACAAAGGTAATCCTACATGATCATTTGACCAACACATCTCCTTCCTTATTTTTTGAAGAAAATAAGATGAGTGCCTCACTGTTTTCATCGACCGGCCTCAATAGAACCATAGACTAACTCTAAGACCAGTAGGTCCCATACAAATACGATTTTTTTCTTGGCTCAGTCAGTACTAGCACATCGGTCCCAAGCTCGGTCCCAAGCTCAATAATGCGCCCCTAATAATGAACTCACACGAACACACTCTCAAATATTCTGTCAAAATAACACAGCAAATCAAAACAAAGGCGCAAATATGTACAGCAAGGTGCTGGCTTCAAGGTGTACTTCGGACCAAGGGGTTCTACAACAGTGAACCAATTTCAAATCGCTAGTTGCATATTGATTGTTGCTACAACAGTGAACCAATTTCAAATCGCTAGTTACATATTGATTGTTGGTTGGATCCCACCCAGACAACCACAAGTCGTATAACAGTGTTCAAATAGTATCGTATATTCCTATATTGTTATTCAAAATCGCAATTAATTGTGGCCTTAATCGTATTATGTTTAAGTTACATCGTAAAGAGTGCAAATTTTCGACTTCTATACGATGTGTCATTTATTCATCGTACTGCGTCACAAACTAAGTCGGATATACATCGCTAACCTTCTAAAATCGAATTTGTTATTACATATACAATCGCATACGATATCAAATCAACTCGTTTAAGAAAACAATGAAATTTGCACATATATGGCCTCCACTTTTGCACGTATAAGCTTTATTTTTGCATTCTATACGATTTGTTTACTTCCATATATGTTTGTATATCATAAAAACAACTTTCAATATACGTGCATTTTGGTTGTCTGGGATATTCAGAGTAGACATCAAAACCAGTGGATCAATCAATGCGCGACCCATCAGTGAAAATTCTTCTATTGCAATTGACACGTTAAATAAAAATATGGGGAATTAAAATAGGTCGAAGTTGATCTGGAACTTATGAATAGACTGCTTCATGGAGAGATCATAATCAATGGAGGAACTGTGATCAGTGAAGCGTACACTAGGAGAATTATAGCAACGAAGACTAATATATAAACTGATTCATGATGCTTACTAAAAACTTAATAAAAATTCAAATGGGACTGAGTTGCAATTACCGGCAGTTCAGATATTTTGTGTTTTATTTTTATTTCTTTAATAGGTAATCGACAATGTTGTAGGACATCTGGAAAGGTGTTCAATAACATGCCATTTGCTGACTCAGCTGACTCGTTATCGCGTTAAAATACGGCAAATTGGCAGGAGTTCATATACTATTATTCAGATGCTTTAAATATAAAACAACAAAACCTGCTACCCTAAGCAACTGCCGTTCGAATTTTTTGCGCCATAAAAAGTTCAATATAACTTTGGAAACCTTGCGAGCGGAACTGAAAGTTGATATTACACCCAATCTATAAAGGTTGCTCCAGGTGTTAACTTCCATTCCTATAAGCTCAGCCCGATGCGAGTGGAGCTTCTCAGCAATGAGACGCATAAAAACATGACTGAGAAGTACCATAGACTAACTCTAAGACCAGTAGGTCCCATACAAAAACGATTTTTTTCTTGGCTCAGTCAGTACTAGAACATCGTCCCAAGCTCGGTCCCAAGCTCAATAATGCACCCCTTATAATGAACTCACATGAACACACTCTCAAATACTCTGTCAAAATAACACAGCAAATCAAAACAAAGGCGCAAATATGTATAACAAGGTGCTGGCTTCAAGGTGTAATTCGGACCAAGGGGTTCTACAACAGTGAACCAATTTCAAATCGCTAGTTACATATTGATTGTTGGACTAACTCTAAGACCAGTAGGTCCCATACAAAAACAATTTTTTTCTTGGCTCAGTCAGTACTAGAACATCGTCCCAAGCTCGGTCCCAAGCTCAATAATGCACCCCTTATAATGAACTCACATGAACACACTCTCAAATACTCTGTCAAAATAACACAGCAAATCAAAACAAAGGCGCAAATATGTATAACAAGGTGCTGGCTACAAGGTGTAATTCGGACCAAGGGGTTCTACAACAGTGAACCAATTTCAAATCGCTAGTTACATATTGATTGTTGGACTAACTCTAAGACCAGTAGGTCCCATACAAAAACGATTTTTTTCTTGGCTCAGTCAGTACTAGCACATCGGCCCAAGCTCGGTCCCAAGCTCAATAATGCACCCCTTATAATGAACTCACATGAACACACTCTCAAATACTCTGTCAAAATAACACAGCAAATCAAAACAAAGGCGCAAATATGTATAACAAGGTGCTGGCTTCAAGGTGTAATTCGGACCAAGGGGTTCTACAACAGTGAACCAATTTCAAATCGCTAGTTACATATTGATTGTTGGACTAACTCTAAGACCAGTAGGTCCCATACAAAAACAATTTTTTTCTTGGCTCAGTCAGTACTAGAACATCGTCCCAAGCTCGGTCCCAAGCTCAATAATGCACCCCTTATAATGAACTCACATGAACACACTCTCAAATACTCTGTCAAAATAACACAGCAAATCAAAACAAAGGCGCAAATATGTATAACAAGGTGCTGGCTTCAAGGTGTAATTCGGACCAAGGGGTTCTACAACCATAGACTAACTCTAAGACCAGTAGGTCCCATACAAAAACAATTTTTTTCTTGGCTCAGTCAGTACTAGCACATCGGTCCCAAGCTCGGTCCCAAGCTTAATAATGCGCCCCTAATAATGAACTCACACGAACACACTCTCAAATATTCTGTCAAAATAACACAGCAAATCAAAACAAAGGCGCAAATATGTACAGCAAGGTGCTGACTTCAAGGTGTACTTCGGACCAAGGGGTTCTACAACAGTGAACCAATTTCAAATCGCTAGTTGCATATTGATTGTTGCTACAACAGTGAACCAATTTCAAATCGCTAGTTACATATTGATTGTTGGTTGGATCCCACCCAGACAACCACAAGTCGTATAACAGTGTTCAAATAGTATCGTATATTCCTATATTGTTATTCAAAATCGCAATTAATTGTGGCCTTAATCGTATTATGTTTAAGTTACATCGTAAAGAGTGCAAATTTTCGACTTCTATACGATGTGTCATTTATTCATCGTACTGCGTCACAAACTAAGTCGGATATACATCGCTAACCTTCTAAAATCGAATTTGTTATTACATATACAATCGCATACGATATCAAATCAACTCGTTTAAGAAAACAATGAAATTTGCACATATATGGCCTCCACTTTTGCACGTATAAGCTATATTTTTGCATTCTATACGATTTGTTTACTTCCATATAGGGTATATGTCCCTTGACTCAGCCTATTATGCAACCATCGATCACATTTTTTATTATAACTCATAAAGTTTTTAAGCTGTAAGCGAGATTTAACTAGTTATACACTTGCAAAGATAAGATTGATAAGACATTTGGAAGCAAGTTTAACCAAAAGTTACACAACCCATTTTATAACGTTCGAAACTTTCGAGGGATAAGGATTTAATGTCGGTCTATGGGCACCAAATTGGGTCTATTCATGGATGCAACCTCGTCCCATTCGATGGATTCATTACTAAATGTAGTCTTTATACGATTTTTTCTGATTTTATGAATTAATGCATTGCTAGCTGTATTCGATTTACTTAATACAACATTTCACAAAACATACTTAAGTAAAACTGCCTCGAAACACTTAAGTAATGTTTATATATAATTTATCAGCCATTTAATAATGAAAACATTATTATTTACTATACAATGATTTTGTTCCTTCGGTTTGTGTTTAAATGAGCCACGTGAATATAAACAACCGAAAATTTATGCATTTTCACTTGAATTTTTACCAATAACAACCTTTTTACAACGTTATTGATACAACAGGCCATAGTTGGGAACATTCAAAAAAAAAAAATATGTCCCCAACATTGGGTCTACGGTTTTCTTGTAAAACAATTTTTATTTCAGCTATGTGAACAGTTAGTTTTTAACGTGTCATTATTTTCTGCACATCCAGACTGCATTGCTTTCTCTAGCGATTCAATTAATCCAAATTTAGATCACTTGAAGATTGTGTAGATCATCTGTTCAGCTTAACTAGTGAAATCATTATGCCCCAAAAGTGCAAGAAATCGAAAATTACGTGGAAGTGAACAACTTTAAGTTGATTGATATTGTCTCAATTGCTTCGGATTACATCGGTCCTCGCAATAGCAACATGATTTTGTTGATTTTTGCTAAATTAATGACACATTTGGTACATAGGCCGAATAAAGGAGCTAGGCTAACATTACATCCCCTTACCCTATGTTTGTATATCATAAAAACAACTTTCAATATACGTGCATTTTGGTTGTCTGGGATATTCAGAGTAGACATCAAAACCAGTGGATCAATCAATGCGCGACCCATCAGTGAAAATTCTTCTATTGCAATTGACACGTTAAATAAAAATATGGGGAATTAAAATAGGTCGAAGTTGATCTGGAACTTATGAATAGACTGCTTCATGGAGAGATCATAATCAATGGAGGAACCATAGACTAACTCTAAGACCAGTAGGTCCCATACAAAAACGATTTTTTTCTTGGCTCAGTCAGTACTAGAACATCGTCCCAAGCTCGGTCCCAAGCTCAATAATGCACCCCTTATAATGAACTCACATGAACACACTCTCAAATACTCTGTCAAAATAACACAGCAAATCAAAACAAAGGCGCAAATATGTATAACAAGGTGCTGGCTTCAAGGTGTAATTCGGACCAAGGGGTTGTACAACAGTGAACCAATTTCAAATCGCTAGTTGCATATTGATTGTTGGAGGAACTGTGATCAGTGAAGCGTACACTAGGAGAATTATAGCAACGAAGACTAATATATAAACTGATTCATGATGCTTACTAAAAACTTAATAAAAATTCAAATGGGACTGAGTTGCAATTACCGGCAGTTCAGATATTTTGTGTTTTATTTTTATTTCTTTAATAGGTAATCGACAATGTTGTAGGACATCTGGAAAGGTGTTCAATAACATGCCATTTGCTGACTCAGCTGACTCGTTATCGCGTTAAAATACGGCAAATTGGCAGGAGTTCATATACTATTATTCAGATGCTTTAAATATAAAACAACAAAACCTGCTACCCTAAGCAACTGTCGTTCGAATTTTTTGCGCCATAAAAAGTTCAATATAACTTTGGAAACCTTGCGAGCGGAACTGAAAGTTGATGTTACACCCAATCTATAAAGGTTGCTCCAGGTGTTAACTTCCATTCCTATAAGCTCAGCCGGATGCGAGTGGAGCTTCTCAGCAATGAGACGCATAAAAACATGACTGAGAAGTTATGGAAGTACCATGACGCAGAACCGATTTTCAAAACTCACTAATTTAGGCATTGGGAACGGAGTTGTGAAGGAATCAGTATCAACCGACACAATTTTAAAGATTTAAAACGCGTTCCAAACCAATCTAAATGTAGATATAAATTTAAAATGTTTATTGACTCAATGTTGTTCTTTTAAGTTTTAGGATTTTTAGTTCAAACTTGACTCTATATAGATTCAGTCTATTCTCCGTCTCAGATGAGTTGAGACGGCTCAAGAGGATCGAGTAATGTGACTACAGTAACATCGTGTGAGTCCATTCTTTATTGTGGTTTATATATTCACCACACTCGATTCGTTTAAGAGATCTCGACTCACCAAGGCGCAGAATAGACCTAATTATTCGATTAAAACTGTTTTGATTTATCAATTAAAATAACCTGTCCCCAACAATGACGGTACCATAGACTAACTCTAAGACCAGTAGGTCCCATACAAATACGATTTTTTTCTTGGCTCAGTCAGTACTAGAACATCGTCCCAAGCTCGGTCCCAAGCTCAATAATGCACCCCTTATAATGAACTCACATGAACACACTCTCAAATACTCTGTCAAAATAACACAGCAAATCAAAACAAAGGCGCAAATATGTATAACAAGGTGCTGGCTTCAAGGTGTAATTCGGACCAAGGGGTTCTACAACAGTGAACCAATTTCAAATCGCTAGTTACATATTGATTGTTGGCGGTACTTTCGTCGCTCTTTTTAATATTTTTATAAACAGGCCAACAGTCGCGCCATTCGCAGCGGTCATTTCAAACATCGTACGGAAATCTATTACCTCATTTCCCTCTCTCAATCTCACTCTCATTTTTTCTGACAGTAACTGTCAGTTTCAGTTATCGCTGTCGTTTACCTGACAGTGATCTGTTTATTTGCAATGCCAAACGTGTTTGAGTTTAATCCGGGTACATTACGATACGATGCACAACTACTAACGCGTCTATTGATAGTGGTATTCATCGCACATCAATACGAAAAAACGGTGTTCTCTTTTAACAATGTGAGAGTTTGTGCATATGATGCGTCGCAGTTCATCTATCATTGGTTCCCATTCAGAACTTTGGTCGCAAGCCGCAGCCTAGAAGTTCACTGGCCCATACAGTACTTGGTACTGAAAACTGCTAGATCCGCTTTTAACGCTGAAAGCTTTGTATGTGTAACGTGCATTATTATCAAAATCAAAATCCCACCAGCTCTACTAGTGCTCGGTTGTTCATTTTATATTTGAACCGTGGTTAGTGCAAGAAATACGAACGGGCAGTGTGTCAGTAGGAGTCGGTCACTACTTTTGAAGCGGTGCGCGTGTTCGGAGGCTAGAAGCGGAAGATAAAATCATAATATAGAGATTTCACTTTGAAATCCATAACAACCGAATAAAGTGTATCAAGTGAATATAATCCGTGAAACAGAGCCCAATCTTGTGTGCGTGCAAGGAGAAAGATATCCAAAAAAAAAAACCTCTACCGAATAGTGATTCGTCTGATCTTGTTTTTGATTACGCTTCAGAAACGGATGTAAACAAAGAGCATTTTGGTGAGGTCGTTTGGGTGGTACTCATGTAGAATAAGAAAGTTTCAAGATCGAGAATTGGAACCAAATTTATTACCGTGCAAACACCGTCGGGAACGGGTTGCTGTGATTAAATAATTAGGTGAGTGACAACAGTTGCTGTTTGCAAGGAGGTAGTGGCTTTGTGAAGAAAGACAGCTGCAAATTGTTCTGGAAAATTACCAAGTGTGTGCATTGAAGTAAAAAAAAAGTTTATCGTGGAAAACTGTTCAAGATTTTTCAATAATAAAAAGCACCGAAACGTTTCGGTTGAGCTGTGAAAATGAGCACGGAAGCGGAACTTCGGCGACGAAACATCGGTGAGGGAGATTCCCTTGGTGAATCTCAACTTAAACCTGAAGACATTAGCAAACAGGCGCCACAGGAATCAACTACTGCGGAAAGCTCGGATCACGTAAGTTCTCTTACAATTTTCAATTTAACATCAGGCTTAGTAACCAGCAATAGAAAACCTTGCAAACTTCGTCGCAACGTATAAGCGAAATGGGATAAATTTATCGATTTTTCCACAGTATCTTCCGTCCCGCGCTTCCTATCGCCCTGTTTTCCTTTCTGGATTAGTTTCCCAATCTTCGCTTCGCGAATCAGCGCCTGTCTGCTTCTTGGGGTTCGATTTCACATTTAATCATCATTGCTCGATGGAGTCGATTGCCGGTCGGCAGTTTAGAGACAGTAAGGACACTACCTGAAGGTTACCGACTGTGCGTGTCTATTTTCCTAATTGGATTTATTCCTACCGGGATGCCGGGAGCCAATCGATAGACAAAACGTAATGATACCCCCCGTGGGGAATTTTGTAAAATTGTATGTAAATTTGCCTTTAACATTTTTTCACTTGGAAAATTTCATTTCGTAATCGATAAAGCAATTACTTTGATGTTTATATTGTGTTTCTATCGGTCTGACAATAGATGTCGCTCCGAATGTGGTAGTTAATATTTATTTATGGTATTTATGAATTGAATATCGTTGGTTCCACTTGATATGGAGTTTTGTAATTTATGCGTTTTTATGTGGAATATTCTAATTGAATTCTGATAACAGTTATACCGAAGTACCAACATAAGTACTCAGGTGTGATAATGCGTTGAAGTCATCTGAGAACATTTAAGAAAATAAAATCTGTCCACATCCAGAAGTAATCATCATGATTTCCCCAATGACCTCTGGAAACCACTGTGCTTCAATATCGATGTATATTTTTGCTGCCATTTCACCATCGGCGCAAGCGACGTGCTTGGCGGTGTTGTTTACCCCTCCAACGGCTTTCCTCCCGTTGAGAGCACGATTGCTAATCAGTTATGTCAGCTGACGTTGATAATAGCAATAACACAACTGATAAAAACATGCCGGTTTCTCGCGCCATCTGGTCCAAAAATACGAGCGCATGTGGCGATTACTTCAAGTTGAAGATTACTGGTAAGAGGATCGCACCATCGCGCAATGAACACTACCATCCTCTAATTCGTAGCCAACGAGATCTGGTGATTTATTTTCGAATCGCATGCGTACGGATGATCTTGTTGTGCATGAACGACAACGTGATTGGGTACAAAGTCGACACGATCTTGGCCGGCATTTGCTTGAGTGTTGCCCTGTATCGTCAACGAAACTACATTCATTTATTCATTGTTAACGCTCTGTGTCGCCGCTCTAAACCAAAGGACGCCAATTGATGAAGACTCTCATCGGCTCAATTCGGCTATTGTTACGTTCAATTAAGTCACTGTACTGCTTGCCTGGCGAACTAAATGAAGTACATATGTTTGCCTTTCTTGTTCAATCCCGCAGATCGATTCAGAGGAGGAAAAGCTACCCGAGGAGAAAAATGTCGATAGGCTGGCCAAAACGCTACCACAAGGAACGAACAAAACGCCGGAGGTACTGGGCCAGGCACTTAGTGGACTACCGGATAGGTAAGTGGTTTGTTGTAATTAAATCTTATTTGTTTTGTTTTTACTCTAGAATGATTTCTTGGACTGAAATTCCGCCAAAATATCATTCATTGAAGAAAAACCCGTCTTCCGGAAAGCCTTCTTTTAATAATAATCAAGTAGAGGTTGCAATCTAGAATGCCGTTAAAATTGTTTACAGTAATAGTTCATATTTATACCGCAAAAGTTCAAATCCGTGGACGCAGTGGTTCAGAGTGCGGGCTAAACAAGAAGATAATAATAATTGAATTGGGAATCTAGGAATATTAAAACCAATACCTACTCCACTTGTTCACTTTTCGAAAAATAAACTGAATCACTTTCAAACTATCACCACCGAGAACAGACATCCAAGCTGGAGTGCCCTCCGTGTGTAAATTTTTGTAACTGTCATTTTAAAATTATAGCTCGTTTCCATTGGTTTTGGTGAATCGTATGTTGATGGCGCCACTTGTCCGCCTCGAGATTTGATAGGCTGTCAATTTTAGTTTGGTGAAACCTAGACTAGGCGGCGTTGTTTTTCCAACGGTTTGCTTTTAAATATTTACACAGTAAATTGGGAAAAAAAATGTTCGAGCCTGGATGTCTGTTCTCTGTGCTATCACTACCCATTTAATTCCACTAGAAAAGCTTATCTTTTGACAGATGGATCTATTTTGTCAGTGGCTTACAGACTTCTTGAGTGTCAAGTGCTTAACACACTTTACGGCTCTAATGGCCGATTACATTTGTCTAAAAATGTTTACTCAAGACAGTACGCAAAAATATCGACAATGCGATCTTACCTTATCAAGCCGGTATGTTTCTAAGCATCACAATACAGTTCTAGGAACTTTTTTCAATAGGGCGAATCTAACAATGAGAGATTGTCTCATTACTCGCTCTCTTTCATTTATTACAGCGCCATTATAAAACTAGGTATTCTTTAGTACAGATCGAAGCGCAACAGAGCTGGTTAGAATACAAGGTGTCTGCACATTACACAACCAAGCGGATTTAACTAAGCATACCTACATGGTTTAACATCTTGTCCCACTGTCTTTATACGCAGTATGTTTGGTACAGTTTTTCTAATTTCTAATTCATTCAGAATGAAACCGAATGGTGATTGTGTAATTGAACTTTTCGAAAAGGAAAAACTGTTTCAGTGATTGCAAAGACCTTGAATATAGCCAAATCTACTGTGAGTGACGTAAAAAAACGATACCAACAGCTTGGAATGCTAGATGACCGCGTAGGGAGACGAAAAAAATGCAGCGTTCGGACTCCACAAATGCGCGAGATTATCCGGCGACGTATCAAGCAAAATTCTTCGATTTCCATCTGAAAGTGGGCCAAATCACTGAAAATTTCAAAATCCTCCGTACGGACTCAATTTCCTTAATAGTCAATAACGGCACCGGCCACGTACTTGCAATCAAGTGGGAGTAGGGAAGGAATGTTAGTGTTACCTTTGCTGTTTAGATACTGTCTTTACCTCTGCATCCCCACAAATGTTACAGGAAGGAGTTTTTTTTTGCGTTAGTAGGGTAGGGCTCGATGGATCAGGATTCACCTTGATAAGTGATGTAATCATATTTACTAGGCTGCCTGAAAAGTCTTTTTAATTTCCTACAGATGGCGTTGGTAATCGCCAATTTTCTATGAGCTTCACACCTTGAATGACGGCTGTCAAAATTTCAGCCAATTCTGTCCACGCATTCATTAGTGACAACAGTGAGAAGAGACCGATCAGCAAGTTTTTTGATAGAAAAATGCGAGTTTCGAGTTTTGATAAAATACTATTTTCTACGCAAGAAAATAGGTGCTGATACCAAAGCCAAGCTGGATAAGTATTTTTCAGACTCTGCTCCGACGATTCGAACGATTCATAAGTGGTTTGCTGATTTTCGTTGTGGTCGTACGAGCACCGTTGACGCACCGCGTTCTGGGCGCCCAAATGAGGTCACTACAACAGTGATAGTCGATAAAAATCCATGATATAGTATTGGAGGATCCAAAAGTGAAATTGAGAGAGCTAGCTAAGCCTTTGGGCATTGCAACGGAACGAGTTGGCAACATCATGCATTCCGTTTTGGGTATGAAGAAGCTCTGCGCGCGATGGGTACCGCGTTTGCTTACAATGGACCAAAAACGCATTCGTGTCACAACCTCTCAGGAGAATTTGAGCAAGTTTACACGCAATCCGAAGAAGTTTCTGCGTCGATTTATCACCATGGATGAAACTTGGATCCATTACTTCACACCGGAGTCATCGCAGCAAGCAAAACAGTAGGTTTCATCGGCCGAAAGTGCTCCGAAGCGCCCGAAAACGCAACAATCGGCGGGAAAGGTTATAGCCTCCGTATTTTGGGATGCGCAAAGTGTAATATTCATCGACTAACTTGAAAAAGGTAAAACCATAACAGGCGTATACTATGCAGCGGTATTGAGTCGTTTAAAGGATGAAGTCCAGAAAAAATCGGCCGCATTTGCAGAGAAAAAGTGTTCTCTATCATCACGACAATGCGCCTGCTCATTCATCCTCAATGGCTCAAGCAAAATTGAATGAAATTCGGTATCAATTGGTTCCCCATAAACCGTATTCGCAAGACTTGTACCCCCCCAGTGACTTGTATTTGTTCCCAAAACTGAAGAGATGCCTCACCGGTAGGCGATTTTACTCAAATGATGAGCAATTTTGAAGGACTTCCGAAGGAGTACTATTCGGATGGGATAAAAGGAGAGTATGTTGAGAAATAAAACCGAATTTGGCAAAAAATAAATTTTGATATTAAAGGAACTTTTCAGGCAACCTAGTATGTTAGATAAATTTCAATTAAATAAACTCTTTACCTGTGAAAATCAAATTGGTTATCCTAAAAAGGACGGATTTCAATGATCCATGTTTGATCGATTTTCTTTAGACTTGCCGGATGGCCCATTCACATCAGTATTCACATTTTGCGACAATTAATTATCCAGAAATACAAGCATAATATTTGCAACAGTTGTTAGCAGATAATTTAAATCAATAGTCATGCTAATACTGCTAGTTAATGCATTTTCTGCACATATTAGCGATGATGATGGTGGCTGGCTTACAGCATTCATAGCACTCAAGCGCCTTACCGAATGATGTCTGCCAACTAGATCACACACCAAAACATAAGCATCACTTAAGCATCATTTTTGGCTTCTCATGGTTGCGCCACGGGCTACAAATTCACTCCTGGCTTGGTTAACCGGTTGCCCATAACTAGACTGCATAACTAGAATGCATAACCAATGGCTGCCTGACAACGGTTGCATAGCCAAAAACGATTGAGGCATCAGCTACCTGGCCAATGGTTGCTCCAGGGTGCTTGTCAACGCCAGCTGCCAATTCAGTACTGACTAATTGCCGCTGAATGAATGAAGCAATTGGCGAAAGTGTACAACTTATATATCGTTCATTGATGCATATGAGACTTCCTTAACTTACATTTGAAGTCTGTGATAGGCAAAATACTGTCTATTTAATATTAGGTGCGCAACTAAGTTCCCGCTGTTTAGCAATAGATGGCGCCAGTAGTAAGTGCTGGTCGAATGTTGTACATCTCAAGCGTCATAAACCAAGCTCAGACATATGGTAAACAAAACGCTTTGCCAAATCAGTGATTTTGGTTTAGTGTAATATATTTTGGTTGTTGGAAGATGTCTGATTTCGTGCCAAATAATCGTCTTTTGCGGGAAGTGTTGATTTTCTTCTTTCATTCGAAGAAAACGGCGGCTGAAGCACATCGAGAGCTCCAAAAAGTTTACGGTGATGCTGCTCTGAGTGAAACAACGTGTCGTGATTGGTTTCGTCGCTTCAGAAACGGTGATTTCAGTGTTGATGATCGTCCGCGTGAAGGAAGGCCAAAAAACTTCGAAGACTCTGAATCGGAGGCATTGCTCGATGAGGATCCGTGTCAAACGCAAGAAGAGCTTGGTTCAGGATTAGGAGTTTCCCTCAAAGTCGTTTCTAAGCAATTGCATGCGTTGGGAATGATTCAAAAGCAAGGAACTTGGGTTCCTTACGATTTGAAGCCAAGAGATGTTGAGCGTCGTTTTTTCGTCTGTGAACAACTGCTCCAGCGGTAAAAAAGGAAGAGTTTTCTACATCGCATTGTGACGGGTGACGAAAAATGGGTCCATTACAGTAACCCAAAACGGAAACATTCATGGGGACTGCCCGGGCATGCTTCAACATCGTCGCCTAGGCCGAATATTCACGCTGCGATGGTTATGCTGTTTATTTGGTGGGACCAAATTGGTATTATTTATTATGAGCTGTTAAAACCAAACGAAACCATTACCGGGGAACGATATCGAACTCAATTGATGCGATTGAGCCGAGCACTGCACGAAAAACGGCCACAATACGAGCATAGACACGAAAAAGTGATTCTTCAGCATGACAACGCTCGACCTCACGTTGCAAAAGCCGTGAAAACCTACTTGGAAACGCACAAATGGGAAATCCTACCCCACCCGCCATATTCTCCTGATATTGCACCGTCCGATTATTACTTGTTCCGTTCGATGGCACATGGTCTCACTGGTCAGCAATTCCACGCATATGATGACATCTCAAAATGGCTTGGTTCTTGGATAGCATCAACAGACGAACAGTCCTATCGAAATGGTATTCACGTTCTACCAGAAAGATGTGAAAAAGTCGTAGCTAGTGATGGCCAATACTTTGAATAATTCGTTTGTAACATTTGTTTTCAAAATAGAGTTCCTTTTTCACCAAAAAACAGCGAGAACTTAGTTGCGCACCTAATAAATTTACAGAGCAAAACATAATTAAAAGACATCACCTTGTATTCGCATTATTGTCAATAGTTTAAGGCGAACAATCAATAGTTTTGGAATCCAAGCGTAGAAATATATCCGATCGACCGGTGCAAAGATCTTGAATGTTTTTGAGGAATCGACTGAGATATAAACGCTCAACCTGACCTTTCGTGACGGTCGCATTTTTTTTTAAATTGTACCCCGGTAGAGACAATAATTCCGTCGTCCTACGCCAATAAAAATTCTTAGAATCTTACGAAATCTTCACTCAGAATGTTGAACAAATTCAAGATTTCAAGCAAGTTTCCTTGAGATTCCATAATTTATACGGATTATTCAGCATGATTTGATCGGAGTTACTCAATTGCAATTTTGAGCAGTATCGGGTATCTATTGCAAAGATAAGCTAAGAATTTTTTCATATTTTTATTTATTTGATCATCAAAACTAAAAAGAATAGAGGTGGGTTATATCAGGGATTTAACCACAAGGAGGACCGCGTTGATTTGTTCATTCTTATGAAATTTTCTACATACTGCGCCATTTCTTACGTTTGTCAGTTCGGGCAGTTTGTCAGAAAAATCTCTGTTGAATTTACCACTCTCGACTTAATGCCTCAAACAATCCAAAATGTATATTTTTGATAATATGTAATGGTTGCTTACGATAAACCACGAACATTTCACTTAAACACATACGTTTACACAATTCTTTTTATTATTAAAGTTCAGTTAATACAGAATACATGATAAATATTCAGCTAAGCTTCCTTTTTACCGAATGTGAATTGCCGGGTCTTTCGTTTAACACCTGCCATAAGATTTTGTACAGTCTCCTTGACCACTTTTTTCGCCGCAGAACGCCAGTTTACCTTGAACTGTTTCTCGCTCACAACAGCTTTATGAGTCTTCTTATGGTTCCGCTTGACGATGACCCAATATTGTTCGAATGGTCGGAGCTTTGATGTGTTGGGAGGGCTCTTGTCCTTGGGCACCACTTGACATTGTAGGCAGCATACCACTCCAAGGCCTTTTTTCCGTAATGGCAAGATGCCAAATCCGGCCAAAATAGAACGGATCAATTGTGTCGCTTCAGGAAAGACAGTAGACGTTTTTGTAGGCACTCGCTCAGATAAATTTCCTGGTCAACGATTCCGGTCACAATGTAAACGTTGCTCTTCACGCCACAGGTACAGATGGCCTGCCATACCAGATATTTCTTCGCGAACTTTGACAGTTTAATGTGCTTGAAAATATCTGCCACCTTTCCCCGTGCGGTTGCCGTATAAAATTCCTGTCCAGGAAGCTGTTTAAAGTCTGCCTTGACGTAAGTTTCATCGTCCTGTACCACGCAATCAAATTTCGTCAGCATCGTCGTGTACAACTTTCGCGATCGAGCTTTGGCCGACGTGTTTTGTTTATCGTCGCGATTTGGAGTCACCCCTTCCTTGTTAGTCGACAGTCCAGTTCGTTTTTTAGCTCTATGCACGGTTGAAGGCGCCACTCCCAGCTTCTTTGTTAAAAGAAGCAAAATTCAATATATTGCTCGGACGGAGAGGTTCCGCTCGAAACAGCGGGCAACTCTTTTTGTCGTCGCTGTGGCATCCGGCTTTCGATTTCCCCCCGATCCAGTTTTCCTGGCTGTCGACAAACGCTCACCGAACACTTTTAATACGTTGGAAACAGTTGATTTAGCCACATTCAACAATTTCGCCAAGTTAGCGTGAGAGTAGTTTATATTTTCGCAATGCACGTGTAAAATTTGGATGCGTTGATTTTTTTCCTTCGACGACATTTTGATAACTGAAGTGCTAATCTCAAAATTAAAATAGAGGCATGATGCTACACGCACGCATCTTCAAAATGAGGGGTGTGCAGATTTTTTAATGAACGATGAAAGGAAATGCGTCAAGTTTAAGTCGACCAGATTTTGACGAGAGAGCAAAAACCCAACCGTACGTCCGCTCAATCGAACTTAAATATCACAATGAAATTATTTTTGTTCGAATCGTGTGCTTTATGCTGGCGTAGATGGCATTGCCTACAAAAAAGAGAGACACGAGAATGCAGTACGAAGCAAATTTCATAAGAGAGGACGGGCTTCAGTTATAAAACCAGACACCGGCAACAAAGCAAAATAAATTTGTAGACTATGGCTGTATTAAACATGGAATGAAACCTAATGAAATAAAAAGAGAGAGACAATTTGAACCATTTGTCACCAGTTTTTGAGGACCCGGAAAGGGAAAACCATATTTTCAACCTGTTGATATGCAGATTTGTATGGGAGCAAAAGTAGGTCTTTTTTTAGTTAAAAGTTAAACTACTTATACTAATAGCACTTTATTGAAAATTCAATCAAAAACATTTGTACATTTCCTGATCAAATGGAGTAAAAATGAAGTCATTCAATTCAGTAAATCGAGAGTTATTCGCGTTCAAAAATCTTTCACAATTGCGTGACTTTTTCATCTTTCGAAATTTTGAAATGACACCCGGTATAAACGAATTTCACGCCAACTCGTCTTCGTGATTGGCAGCACCCTCTCAGAATCCAATGAAACTTTGTGGGTGGGTAGACTATGTCTTAACAAGCAACTTTGCATACTTTGTTTTTTCAAAATTTATGTGGACTACCATTTGAAAAAAGCTTAAGTTTTTTGATCGTTTTTTTTTTAAATCAACGCAACTCAAAAAGAAAAAGAATAACAAAAAAGTGATGTATGTGTGACTTTTAGAAAACTGTATTTGCTCTTATGGAAAATATTGTAAAAATTGTAAAATCTATTTCTGCCCGCTAAAACAAAAAAAATAAATTTGAAGTCAATTTTCAAAAAAAAAAATGACTTTCTTAGAATTGGACGATTTTTTTTTTAATACAGGCAATATAATTGTTTAAACGTTCGCCATACATTACGAGATGGGCACTTTTAAAGAAGAAAAGTTCTTCTAACAACAAATTCTTCATGTCCAATTTTTACCGTGTATCGCGCCAACTCGTCCTATAATTTGGTACTAAAACCTCGTAGAAGCCAATGAAATTTAATTATAATGACAATTTAAAATTTTTAAGTGTCTTTGAATGTTGGAAAAATCAAGGCTGCTATTTCTAAAGGGCTAATTTTTTAATTATTATTTTTTTAAACTGTAGTGATAACACAATTAAATTAGGTGGTTGCTCCTGTTTATTACCAAACCTTTGAAGTATATTACAAGAAGGACAATAAATTAGGAAACAAAAGCTTTATCATTATATCTGAAGTATCTCCCTCTAGATTGTTAAATTTTGCTAGATTTCATTAAACAAAATTCAACATATTGCTCAAAAATTATTTTCATGTCAGATGGAGCAGCGGCCCATTATAACTGTGCGTGTGCAATTTCAAGTCCATATATGGATTGGAACGTCTCATAGGAAAGGCCCATTAGTATTGGTGGTAATCTCAAGCGAATGGCAAAGAGCGCAAGCCTTGCTCAAGATTACGGAAACACAATCAGAACTCCTAGAAAACTATATGACTGGGCAGTTGAACAGTCAAATATAAGTATTACAAAACTGAATTTCTGCTTCATACCAGCTGAACAGTATGCAAAACTGTCAGAAGAACTTGAGGAGTTCTATAGCCACATAAAGACAATACCTGTTACACAGGTTCATTGCTTAGTACCTATTTCAGAAAATCAAATTTCAGCTAAAAGGTTTTCTGATTCAAAGGATAATCCAAAGAAATTCACTTTGTATGTGAAAGATTTATAAATTAAATATATGAAGCTATGTTAACTACTAATACGTGAAGATGTACATATAATAAATAAATAAAATAAAACTCTTACCAAACAAAAACCTATGAGTTTTCATTGACATAAACAGTTTTTCGAAAATTCATATAACGTCATATGTAAATCGTCTTTAAATGGATATGCATCACGTCTTATAAAATTAGAATTTTCTAATTTGATAATATTTGAAGGTTATCCATCTAAAGACGATTAAAATATGGCGTCTGCTATTCTTTTAGATTTATCACCCCCCTCTATCACAATTTTTACCATACCTTTTACACATTCTGAAAAAAATCTTGACCTTCTTTCAACCCCCTACCAAAAGATATACGAAGCCATATTTGAATCGCCCCTAAAAAAAGAATATCCGAACAAGCAGGTATGAATGACTTGTACTTAAACGTACACTTTTGGTTCTGTTTTACTGATGTGAAGAGAAATCTAATGTTTTTGACCCTTTCCAAATGTTAGTCTAGGTGATAATTGTTTTTTACCAAATGTTCAGTACATTCAATTCTTTATGAGTGCTAAATTTTATTGGATTCTATAGGGGTGTTGAAGACCATAACTAGACGAGTTTGCGTGATACACGGTTAAATAGGACACGAAAAAGTTGTTATGAGAAAAACTTTTTTTCCTTAAAAGTGCCCATCTTGCAATGTATGGTGAACTTTTACACAATTATATAACTTTTATTGTGAAAAAAAATCGTGTTCTTTGAGTTAAGTTGACCTAAAAAAAACGTTGTTGATTTTTTTTGTTTAAAGTGTCCATATTGCAGTGTATGGCGAACTTTTAGGCAATTATAATGCCCTTATTTAAAAAAAAAATCGTTTAATTCTAAGAAAGCTATTTTTTGCAAATTGATTTAAAAATTTAAAATATTTTTTTTAGTGTGTAATAATCGATTAAACAATATTTACAATTTTTATCATAAGAGCTAAGACAATTTTCTAAAAGTCAGCCATGCATCACTTTTTTGTAAGTCTTTTCTTTTTTTGAGTAACGTTGCTTGATCAATAAACTTCAAATGGTAGTCTAGATAAATTTTGAAAAAAAAAAAACAAAGTATGCAAAGTTGTTTGAAAAGGCATAGTCTACGAACCCACAAAGTTTCATTAGATGCTGCCAACCACTCGATGAGTTGGCGTGAGATCGTCTATAGAAAAGAGTAACGTAGTCCTACGTTATTAAAAAATTTGAATACGAGTCCCAGCAAAATTCATTGTTAAATTTGCTTAGAATCCTGTGAATTTTTCTAACAATCCGTTTAGCTCTGATCAAAATACGTCCATGGTTCGTGTTCTTCCTTAACCGCTAGAAACTGGAAAAAATTAACGTGCAATTCTAACTTCACCTTTTATGAAGCAACAATAAGTGCCACACGAGACGCCTCATATATCGCCTCCAAAGTGGGTACAAAGATTTTCGCGCAATGTTTAGTTTCAGCTTTCGTTGTTTGTAATAGCGCATATAATAAGTGTCTGTGCTTCGATAAAGCAAACTCCCAGCAACCAACCGATACAAACTTCTGCCGTCCGAAAAGGTATTTAATTACCACATTAATCGACCTTAATAAGGGTGTTGCATTACCTGCTGCTTCTAGTCGGCAGCACACTTACCCAGGCAATTGCACGCGCACCTTCCTACCTTTGGTTGGCATTGTCGGAACCAGTTTCACGTTTTGTTTGCGCTTGAAAATGATCACTCATTTATGAATATTACAAAAATGGAACTGTTATTCAAATCCATATATTTGAACACAGCGTCAATGTTCAGTACGTTCAAAATAGTGTTAATGATAATTTTGAAAAGTGACGTTTGAATCTTCCCTCATAAAAATATATACATTGTTTTAAAAGCTATCCTAAAATGGAAGCCAGCATTACTCATTCAACGTTTGTTGCATATTTAACAGTTCTACTTAGTTTCAATCGGCTGTTTCCTCACAACCTCGAACTTGACCTTCAGTTCCGATACTTATTCAGCGCACCTTTGCGTTTTGACCTTTGTTTGGGTTAAGCTCTGCTGTGGGTATATTAGTCTACGTCATATTACATGGGTAATTCTCGACGAGTGAAAGCGAGTAATTTTTGCAAGCATGATGCCACCTCCCAAGGAGAAGAAATGGTTTATTTTTAGAATCATTTTCAATGATGTTCCACTTAGTTCAGCTCCCACCGCCAGCGATCTGCCGATTTCGTTGCGTTCATTGCTGCCTGCCACTTGTTTGGAAAAGGTAAACATCACCCCCATGGCAGCAGCATCAGTCCCATGGAGGTCGCTGTGTGTCTTTCCGATGAGGCGAGAAGGATGAGCGAATGGGGTTTCCGATGTTGATCAAGAAATAATTTGTCAATTTGGGGGAAGCTGCTATTGGGTTAATCTTTATTGATGGGGTACGAGATACAATGTTGATGGCGTTTTTCTGATTGTTTGTGGGAAGATTAGTTTTGAAAAATTGATTTGTGCGCTTTTTTTCGTTATCAGTTAATATTGTGTCCTGTTGTATAATTTCAGATGGAAGAACTGGGTGATTCGAGGCATCTTCACATTTATCATGATCAGTGGATTTTGTCTTATCATCTACGGTGGTCCACTGGCACTCATGATTACGGTAAGTACGCTCTTAGCAAATTTGCAATAGAAAATTCAATTCAGATAAGTCATTCAATATGAAAAATACGTGATTCAATCAACCTTGGTTTAGGGTGGTCACCAATGCTAAGTGATATTTTTTTGGAACCTTTCTAATCCTGATACTCTCTGGTCTCTTCGAAGACATTCGCTGCATCGAATCTGAGACACCCGAAGACCACATTTCTAAATTCAGGGTAGACGAGTACACATATGTAGATACTTTCGGAAGCAACCATGGGCACACAGGAACTGCCTAAAGTGCAGGGTCTCGGCTACTCATTTTTGTAGAACTATTGACGAATGCACCTTGTCATTGCACTGTGGTCCAGGGGAAAAAACTAGGTGGAATAAATTAATAACTCAAAGAATATAAGAGATAGCGTATTGGTGTCTTCCGAACAGTTTTTAGTTGGCTTATGCCGCGTTGTTAGCAAAAATGTCCTATACGCCTTATTTTACCAATAAAGTAATTCACTATCAAACTTTTTTGTTTTGATAGATAGAAATACATAATGTTCTACAATGTTATGGAACATAGAAAGCATTAAAACTATGTGGAAGATTATTTTGGTCTATCTCTTCTATTTTTTGACAAAAAAACAAAAGCCAAAAATCAGAATTTCTGTCATATTTTGAAAAATGTGTATTTTTCAGGCCTACTGTATTGAAAGCGATTGTAGTTTATATAAAAATACACATTTGCTCCCAAGACATCATACCCGTTCAACTTTTCTGTGAAAAGTTATCATCATTTTTGTGGTTTTATGACCCATATATTCAAACGTTACAGCTTAGCTTACCTTATCAAGGTGAATCCTGATGTGTGTCAAGCGATCAAGCTTTAATAACCACTGATTATCCTAATCATGCCATTGTATGAAGGGCCAAACAGGGGTTGGGTGGATCGATAGGCAACATCACTTATACGTATCCACAGGAATATAAAGAATCTCCTTCCAACAACAAGATTGAACAATTGGTCAAAAGAGCAAGCTATCTAACATGAGGATGCCCCAATGGGCGGGGAGAAGAGCCCGCCCTCTATTCACAAACTGTTGGCATTCCCACTCTCCCCATCCAGAGGGCTTCAATCGGGTGCCCTAATGGTCCCTCCCATTCCCATGAAATATTTATATAATAGTGTATATATTTATGTAAATGAAAAATACTGCAATCACTCGCATCTATTATTTATGATCTCCATTCGGTGGATTCTGAAATATAAGAAATGTTGTAATGTGTTAAGGTGTAGAGTTCTGTGGTTTCGCGCTTAAGCACGTTTTCGTTCGTTTTCACCGATAGCAGCATTTCACCAAAATCTTGATTTGTGGTATCCTGAAAATGTTTGTTAAATTTTACAGAACTAACATTTATACATTTTAATTTACTGTTGCCATGATCACTATTTGCAGCTTGTTGTTGATTTTATAACAGCAATCCGCTTTTATTTTAGCTGGTTTAATAATTATTGCTCCTGGGTTGGGAAAGCAGGGAAGATTTAATTGACAGGTAGTTAAAGCCAAATGGACATAAAAACAATAAGCAATGGTTAAATCATCTATGAAGTAAAATCAATAAAACAATATCATCAAATATAATAATATTGTAGGTTATGATACAGTAATGACACAAATTGAATTATAACATCAGATACAAGCCGAATGACAAACAGCGCTGCACGAATCAGATGAGCTCAGATTTCGAAAAAGGTCTTTTCGCAAACCGGAAATGAAAAATATATTAAGTAGTAAGTGCCAAAGCCTACCATAGATTCCGTTGCAGCTTCTTTTACTCAAGGCACTAGATACTTCTAAATCATAATGATAATTGGACATATAAGATATAATAATTAAAAGTATATATATAACCTTTTAGTTGAAACTATATAAAAAAAATATGTTAAAGTATAAATTCTGAAAACACCAGTAATGATAAAAATGATAATGATGATGATAAAGAAGAATGATAATGGTTATAAAAAAACAGTGAGAAAAAAATGAATTTTAAATTGAAAATTATTTTAAATCACCATCAAATGAGAATGGAAAATTATGATATGATTTACCGGTCGCACCCCCCTTACTTCGCTATTGTCAGATTGACAACATTGCCCAGGCTACGCCAACCAGCGTCTCCATGTTTCAGCTGGCAGTCTTTTGTGATCATATGACTCGTGGAGGCGTGAGGTAGGAACTTGTGAGGACCGGAGGTCGGTCGCACCCTCCTTAGAAGTTGTCAACTCACCATTTGAAGCCCCAAGGTGCATTCGTCAATAGTTCTACAAAAATAAGTAGCCGAGACCCTGCACCTTAGGCAGTTCCTGTGTGCCCATGGTTGTTTCCGGAAGTATCTACATATGTGTACTCGTCTACCCTGAATGGAGAAATGTGGTCTTCAAGTGTCTCAGATTCGATGCTACGTAGGAAAAAATGCGCTAATTCGATAATATCAAAAGGGAGCGAAAAAATTATACCATCAAAGTTGCTTGAAAATATTCTACAATTTTTCTGAATAACATATGCCTTTATTTCTGCTAATAAAAATGTTACATTTTCGATTGCTCTGAAAATAAAGACTACCCTAGTTTTCATTCACGCCAAAAAAAAAAAGCGCCTTGCTACAAAAACTTTGTGGAAGACAATTTTGCTCCAAAACTTCAAACTAAGGCTGAAAATGTATCTTTCCAGCTAAATACGCATTCTGGACAACTGTTTAGTGATCCATCCATTTATGTTGGTACTGGTTAAAAATGTACACAGCCGAAAATGCCTTATGTCGTTTGCGGTTTTAAACCTGGGTCAGGTCTGACTCTGACTCGCAATTACCGAACGAAAACGGATTCAGAGTCGAGTCAGTATGATGGTATTAGTGCAAAACATAAATATAAACAAACATAAACCTTTTATTTTGACAGCTCATGTTTGCGTATGGGTGAATCCAGGTTGGACCTCGAAAAAAGTCGATATTGGGTCGGATCCAGATCCGACCCGAGTGATTAAAAAAACGTTTTATCAGCTGTTAGGGTGAACCCAGTTCCGCACTGGCAATAACCGAAAACGACATTAGTCTTTTCCGTGTACGCATATAGCTAATACAAACACCACTTTATGAATATTAAAGTACGTGTGGAATGATAGAGAACTAGTTTAGCCACAGTCATATATTCTGTAAAATGGTGTCGAATCAGGTGTTGCTCCAAATCTTAACGCTAGGCAGAACCAGAGCGCAAAATTGCGAGCGCGGAAATTATATTGACATTTTGTTGAACGAGTACCACTGCTTGGTAATGAACGACGAACCATATTGAAAAGCTGATTCAAAGCAGATTCTTAAAGTAGAGTTTAATACATCGATTCAATTAGAAAAGTTTGCTGAACATTTTAAGTGGAGAAAATCAACTTTGATGCAAAAAAAAAGAAACTGTCAAGTCAAAAATTCTCGTTTGGCAGGTAATATGTGGCTGCGGTCTCAGAAGCGACATTTTATCACGACTGAAACCATAAATGAACAAATTTAGGGTAGGAAACGGCTTAAGCACCCCCGGACATTTTTAATTTTATTCCAACCGTAGAGCACTCCTTCTGGCATTGTTGATAGAACTACATTAAAAACTGTTTTGTCCACCAACACCTCCTCTATGCAACTTTAAAGCCGAAATGTGTACAAAGTGACCCACTCTATAGACGGTTGTGAAAACAAATTAATAAAACCTTTACAAGATCATAAAGATTTTGAAAATGTTCTAGTGAAAGACGTTATGACCACTTGAGAACCTTCATAAAACCTATTGGCTGCCATCAAAACCAGAATAGGGCCAAATGGGCACAGCTGTCAAATTTCACGGTGATATCGTGGTTGGTTGTGATTTATTTAACAGTAAATAATTTCAAAAAAGCAAGTTCTAGTGTTGCGGGAAATTTTGTTTGATAGCAAAATATCCAAAACAAATTGAGTTATATTTAGTTTATCATGCTCCAAATCATATGCGCATTTAACTTTATAGTGAATATTGCCACGATAAGAGCCGCATATAAATGCGTCTCGGAGATTATGAAACAAAATTGAAATAAATATATTCGATAAATTAATCATGAATTTCCTGAAAATTTATGGAATAAGATTACCTAAAAGAATGGCAAAATTGGTCTCTGATCTACAGTTCGTTTGTTTTACATCTAAAATTTAATGTATTTATTTTGCCACATTTCAATTATTTCATATATTTCGATAGGGCGATTGTAAGAAATCACAGTTTTGCCAAAAAGCCAATTTATCTTCGCAATGGCTACTTTAAAACTATTGGGTCATTTGGTGACTTTCCTCAATGCCAATTGGCCGTTTAATGCATTCACTGGGGGGAAAATGGTTTTAAAATGCCTTTTCAAATGACCATAATAAGATAATTTGAATGAGTCCTAAAACGGCATTTCAAAACAGCATTTTACGAGCTCATAAAGTCAAAATAAAAGCTTTGATAGGAGTAAAAGGAACTTTAGAAGACAATGTTTCAAGGTCGTTGCAAAGAAGCTGTGTATGTTCTTATAAACCTGACTAAAGTATGAAACCTATTGGCACCTCTTACTGCCATAATAAAACCAAATTGGTTTCTAGTGGCTTCCATGAAACTTCAATAAAACTGAATTAAGCTGGATGGGTTTGGCAATGTTACTTGGGCTGGCATTTTGCCACTATAGAAAGCTGGCTCAGATTTGGTACATTGCTAATAATGTAAATTTGGTCCCGAAGGAGTGTAATCCACAAAATTCGGCAGAAATCCGTCCTATTGAAATGATCCGATTGAAATGTATTAGGCTTTGATTAAAAGGAATTTTTGAAAAACGATTAGCATAGTGATTGATGGGGAAAATCTCTGGTGCAACTGGCCAAAGGCTGCAAAATGAGTGTCGGCTGACTTAGCACAAAAACTCCTTGAAGGTGTCAAACGAAAGGTACGAGCATTTGGATATAGGTAACACATCCAATTGATAATATAAACAATAACAAGCTTTTAACTGTTGATTTTCCCTTGTTACTTTTAATAACACTAATTTTCCGTTGACAACTTTTTGCTGTGCACATTCTTTAATGGACGTGGGTAATGGGAATTTTCCTGCTGGACAGTGAGAGTTGAATTGTGCATGTAACACATGTTGATCAATGAAGTTATTTTTGCCAGGACCAATAATTTTCATCAGAATTTCGGTTATAAAACAATATGATTTTTTTTCTGACTTAGTGAATCAGTAGTGGAGAATATATTTTCATCGATTTACACATTAAATATATGGTAAATCGCAGCTCAATAACAGTTTAGGAAATTTTAGTACATAATCTATGCTACACTATACTAAGCTTACTAAATAAATCCGACGCAACAGTAAGTTTCTTACAGAAAAAAACCATCGCTCATGCTTAATATTCAACAATTTAAGGCATCCGTGGTGTTACTGCTATCGTGTATGATTTAACATTTGTCTTCATCCTACCTAACGTGAATGCAAATATTAAAGGACGACAAATCCTATTTGAAAGCCGACTCCTTCAAATGATTGTCTATTTGCTTTGCACACTTGGGACAGTTCTCGAAGCTGTTCCTAAAAAATAATACAATTAACGATATTTAAAGTCAATCCAGTAAAATAACACCACCTTACCGTACAACATTGCTGAGCACCTTACTTCTACTCATTTCGTTGGCAAGTTTCGCCTGGAGGGCCGAAATCAGTTCATCTTTGGTCTGGAGCTGTTGCTTCAGATGAGATATAGTTTCTTCCTGAGCTTCGAAAATTATCTGAAAGTAAGGAAAATCCCAACATTATTTGGCGATACGTGAATGCATTGAGCTTAACTTACCCGAGATTCTTCCATGCTTTCCGAGTAGGACGGCGGTTCGTCGAGGCAGAAGAACTCCCGTACCGCCGGGTTGGTCCGCATGATGTCATCGCCCAGGATTGTGTCGATGAAGGTTTGCAGACCCTGTATACGATTGTCGATGAATCCGCTGCTGAAGTTGTCGCCGAACCATTTCTTCCGCGGCAGGATCAGGGGGCAGTGCGGAAAGAGCGAACGCAGTTTGTTGTTGAGCCGGACAAAGTCGGTGTAGCGTCGTAGTACGAGCCAACATGTGTGGGAGATGCTATTTTCGATGCGCAGCTTGAAGATCTACGTGAGAGCGGGGGTGGTGGTGCGTTGGTTGAAGGAAGAGAGGAGTAATGAAAAAATAATGAATAAACAGTGGCTTTGTTTGTTTCGGAATGCATTGTTTGGTTTGGTGGTTTTCTTGTGTGATTCAGAAACAAAAAAAGTTTAAGGAATAATCACGTCGGTCCCTGATTTTTCAAGGTGACGTTTTTACTAGGCTCATAAATATTCTGAACTAACGATTGTTGAATTATCATGAAAATGTTTTTTTTTTTGGATACCGAGCTCAAGACGCATAAACGGCTAACATTAATTTTTTTTCAGGGTTGCATAAGTTAACCAAAACTTTTCTCATCAGGCTATAAAAAGTTCTGGTTGGTCTGTGCATTTTTAATTCGGGCACAAGTTAAGTTAGTTAGTTTATTATGGATTTGTGTATATATTTTTGTTACCGTAGGTAGTTTCTGACAACTCAAAAATATATTTGACACTCCTCATAATATTCAAACTGGCTCTCACGAGTGATTACAAAAATGGCACTAATTTTCAAGTGAATTGACCACTATCACTTTTTTGTGAGTGATATTAACAGCACCCTGACTGTTGATTTAATTTGGTTTAAATTCGCTGTTACTATAATTGTATTCTAAAATTGATCTTGTTCTCCCCATGGAGCAAAGCCTACTATCTACATGAAAAGACATTCCTTTTTTCAGTATTACTCCATGTACAATTTAGGCACTGAATGAATCATTGATTCAAAATACAGTGTAAATTGATTGGGTGAAATATATTTATTTATGTGCATAATAAAGCTTGATTCAGTTAGTATTTTTTTTTAATTACTGCGGCGGCTCTAGTAGCCGTTTTGCAGCGCAGTGATCCGGAAGGTTTATTTACTTAGCGGTGAAAGTTTCATTAGTATAGATACTCACGTTCAAAAGTTATCAAAAATGGAACGCAATAGTCGGGAACCAATTTTTCACACTCACGTTGAAAATCCTACGTAGTTAGGAGGAATGATCGTATCTTAAATTCCCAAAATCGCAAATACCGTGCTGAAACGTTACCGGGACACACTATCTCTGGATCACACGAAACAAAACAACCGTAGAAGTGGAACATACGATCAGAAGCTACGATCTGCCTGAGATCTCCTTGCGTGATTAAACCAAAAGGATCCCTGCTCCTCACAGTACAATTCGACGAATCTGTCGGTGTAAAGGTTTCCAGTCGTACCATGCCAGCAAGTAGCCCAACAGGACCCGGAAACAGAACCTGGATGCTAAAAGCTGTGCAAGTATGCTGTACGAGCAAGTTCTGACGAAATACAGCGGATGTATTTTGATGGACGATGAAACATACACAGATACACATTATTTCCTGCCAAATCTAGCATTCCCTTTATGTGCATTAGATAACGCAGAAAACTCAATATTTGGTTTTGTCTGTGTATGTCAAAATGGACTTTGGACAACTCCCAAAACACAAATTTCATGCTCCAGATAGATTCAAATTTGTCTATGCACACATATGGCAATGCAACTGCAGTTGTAGAATGAAAACGAGCTTCATCCCTGGAGCGACTATGAATGATCAGGTATACAAAAATGGGTGTTCAGAAGCAAATTTCGCCATTCAATCAATCGCACGACGGTTTGGCGAAGTTCTGGCGTGACATTGCCAGCTAACATTACAGCCGGGATGGAATGGTATAAGCGGAATGATATTAAAGTTATTAAAAAAAACTACCAAAATTCGTCCCATCGAAAAATATTGGGCAATTATCAAAACCAAACTGAAGAAATGGAGAAGAACACTTAAAAAGCTATCTAACCTTCAGAACTGGTGAAAAAAGTTGTCAGATCAAGTTGCCAGGTTTACTGTTCAAAAAACGATTAGTGAAAGTCAGTGAATTCATCAGAAATGCTGCTGAATATTTTTTCATTGTTTTACCTTTGTTATTTTTTGGCAAATAAATGTCAAATTTTTTACGGCCAAATACTAAGTAGATCAAACCTTACACACTACCAAAATGTCGAGTAAATGTCCTGAGACCGACACATTCAAGCGTTTCAGGTGACATAATTTTACACGAAATCTTTCTTTACGACTTTTTACAAACATGAATTACGTACGACACAGTTTTACGAACTGAGCCTGTTCCTTCGACTTCACTTACATCCACTGTAGGTTTTTTCTAACGAAGCTTGCTTCCAATCCAACACTACTATCCAACATTCCAGTAATATTTCTTAGGTCCCTATTAGATCTGCATTTGAACGGAACGGGAGGATGTATGATAGTGTGTAATAACAGATGATCTGGCAATAATGAAGTAGAACCTTTGGGCGGCCAAACATGCCTATGCATACTCATGCTTTTGAAATATAATATTTTCATAAATCTGAACTTCAAACTATCTTCTTAAAAAATTAAGTTCTATTGGAGTTTTATTGAAATACTGTGTTGAATGATTTTGGCATCAAAATCCTATTCTTATTTTGCTCCTCAGAAATTCACCGAAGTTTTGAGAATTCATTAAATCAGGGAAAATTAAGAAAATTATGAAAATTCTAGTTACGTGTCATTCATACAAGCATCAAAAGCGTAGTCGACTAAAATAGCAACGCAAAACTCATCATGGCCGAAATGGTTAATTTTGCGATTTAAAAAAAGAAGATGATACATCATGATCATAAGAATACAAAAGTAGAGGAAAAAGATTTGGCATTGCTGAAAAGCGTGGCGGGGCTCATGAGGCTCATGCTTCTTGTAAAATCTTTTTGCACCCGGTGAAACTCCGATCTCGAAATATATATTTTTCACTATTCTACTTTCGTGTTGAGTCGTTCAAGGCCTCCACCCGAGCAGGAGACAACAACATATGAGTACCTAATTTTAATCTTGATAACTGGCCTTGGTTTTAAAGAGCTCAGATTAAGAGGTAAAATACCTAAACAAAATACCTGAGAATTGCAAGCAAAATATTTCCCGAATACCAAAACTTGTTTTTTCGAATTCCTGGGAATACCTAAGATACTATTTTGGTATTGTCTTACCTCAATTTGGTATTCGCATAATATTGTGGGAGCAACAATCGTATTATCTTCAGGTATTTTACTTCTTAATCTCTTAATAATCTTCTTAATGAGCTCTTAAATACTAAGGCCAGTTATCAAGTTATTCGTTCCTGCTCTGGCAAGAGTACTTTCGGGGGCCAATGCATTTTACGATTTTTATTTCCTTCAATATTCATTAAAATGCTATTGTTTGGTTTCGATAAAATCTGGACAAATGGAATAACAAAAAGCGCGTCTTTTGTTTGCCCAACTGGTGTTTCGATGCAACAAATTGGCCCTGTCCAGAATGTTATATTTGACAATATTGGACCATCATGAAGCGGAAACTTAAAAAAAAACTTTTTAAGCAGCAAACAAATGCAACAACTATGGTTCTACGGTGAAACAAAATGGTGACTGAAATGGACGAGCACACATTGTGCAACAAATGGTGGCAGGCGTTCTGCAAAAAAAGGCGAAATTTATACGGAATGAAGGGTAATGTTTTAAAAACAAATTAATTATTCAATGCCATTTCTTGTTGTATGTTTAAATAATTCTACGTGCTGCATACATTCCACACAGCGTGATCAACACTACTCCGCCCTAAAGCAATACAGACTGGTATAAGTTTCTCCAATTATTTCTAGGGCTGGCAGGAACCCGCTAGACTCGTTTGGTGCAGGCCGCATATTGCACAGAATGAAAATATTTAGTTAGTCAAACATTATTCTGCCCAACAACTGACGCATCTAATCAAACTGGTTTGAACTTTGCCAGGCAAATCGATTTGTCAAAATCATTTACACGAGGTTGTTCAGCCTCCTATTAAACCTACAATTAGATGGTTTTGAGATTCAATTTGACGGTGATCGAGGTTTACCATTCAGTCAGTAACAGCCACCGTATTCGCGCATGTCTTGCGTAACATTTGGGAAGGGCCTATCCTCGATGATCGCATATCCATTTTGAATGGAATTTATTGTTCAATTTGCTTGAAACATTTAGTTTTCTGCCTTATCTAATGCACATAAAAGGAGTGCTAGATATGGCAGAAATTAATGTGATGTTTCATGTAAATTTAAGTCCGATAACACCTGAATCTAATCTTTTTTATGAAAGATTGCAAAAATGGTTGTATGGCGTATGATAGATTGCAAACAATTTCGTTGTTTACTCTTCCTTTGGCTTAGGTTCAAACGAGGGGAAATTTTTCGCGCCTATTAAAAATCATCATTTTTTTTCTGTGAAGCTAACCACGTCTACTCTCGATCTAAGCATAGCCATATGCAATTGTTCAGCCGAGAAAAACTAAACAAAGAGGCTATAAATTTGAAAACTAGGCGACTTTAAATTCACACTTCACTTGGTCACTTAAAAAAAAAACTGAAACACTTATTCAAACTATCACTAGCAAGTGCAAGCAAATTCTGTTAAATTCCACTATAGCAAGCTTATACTTTGCTCGACTTGTCGAGCACTCGACACTGAAGAAGTCTGTAAGTCACAGGTGAAACAGGCCTATCTTTCAAAGAATAAGCTTTATATAGTGGACTTTAATGGAATTTCCTTGCTTTTACTAGTGATAGTTTGAAAAACGTTTCAATTTTTTTAGGTTACAATTACAATCGTTATATTAATATGCTCGTATAAGTGTTTTTTTAATATAAAAAAAAGTGAAGTGAAGTCAATGAAGAAAATCAATCTCCGAATATAGGCCCTTTTCAAATGTATGGTGAGATGTCCTTCTTTTGAAAAGTCACGTCTCCATACGCATATTAGGAATTATTCACTTCCATCCGATATTGCTTGCAGCCTTAAGCCTAGTATGCAACTGACAAGTAAAGACCCTCAGTAATTTTTGCTATTTGGACCGAAGTAATTTTGAAATGTCAGTTTTCCTTGCGTAATAATCGAACGGAAAATTAATCTCCAAGGAAAAGTGACAGCCCCATTTAGATTACATGGGCAGGCGTGTCTAACGTTATGAAATTTGCCCACCTGTTCAGCTGCATACTACCAAAGCTGGCGAAAATAACCTATGAGTACCTAATTTGAATCTTTTTAACTGGGCTTGGCATTTAAGAGCACAGCATTAATGGATAAAATACCTAAGCAAAACACCTTAGAATGGCAAGCAAAATATCTCTCTAATATCAAAACTTTTTATTTGAGATACCTGGATACCTGAGAGGTACTGTTTTGGTATTATCTTACCCCAATGTGGTATTTGCATAACATTGTGCGAACATTTTTGTGGTATTATCATCAGCTACTTAAACGCTTATGCAACGCTGTCAGTTACCAAGGCCAGTTATGAAGTTATTCGTTCCTGCTCTGGTAGCCTATAAGCTGGTTTAAGCTTCACTACTGTAAAAAGGCACCTCCAACTTACATATTTAATGTTTCTTCGTCCATTTAATGGAAGCTACTTTGAAAGGGGATAGTTGCTTCTCTTATTTGTGTCAATTATTTACACTGCATTTGAAAATTTACTTCCATGGTTGGGGTACAATTATTAGGTTACCATCCAGCTATCATTGAGCGGAAATGGCCGCCGAAGAGAATGATTTCCGGTCGATTTTAAATTTTCTTGGAGAACATTGCAGCAAATTTTACCCATTATTTTATTAGGCCTAAAGAGATTTAAAAAGTTACACATTAAAAGGACCTGGCTGTCTAATGTCTACTAACAATTCAAATTGATAATTTCAAATACTATCACTCTCTCTTCTTTGTTTACCTGATGGAATGACGCAAATTTTGCAGGCTGTAAAACCGAAATATCCCGCATCTTAGGTTGTTTCCCAAAACTCCGCCATAGTTTCATAACATTCTCATAAATTATAATCAAGACGCAAATATATAAAGTCAATACAAACACAAACAAAAACAAATCTAGGTAAACAATTATTCTAGCGTACATTTTCCGAAACTCTCAGCCTTTCAGCAGTGCTAAGAGTTTTACATGTTTGTTTACTAGATGAAATTAAAACTAGGAATGAGAAGAAAAATTAGTATTTTCCATTTAATTCCAACTACCTTTGCTTATCTTGACAGATACGCATATTTCATCTACGATGTGCAGACTTCTCCATTGTCTCGTACTAATAACTCGACTTTGAAATTCATTTTTGGAAGGAGTTTTCATGAAGCGCCTTATTCCAATTTATGCAATAAGATCTTGTGAAAACTGCATGATATGTAAAAAAACAATGTTGCCCATGTTTAACTACAAATCGTATTATGGAATAAACGAAGCCATGAAGAAATGATGTATTTTTTCTCTTAGCGACGATTCATAGCGAAAAATGAAACAAAGTCATGCCAAATCACAATACAATCTTGCTAGTTTATTTTGGTTGTATGGCTGGAATTCGTGATGCTTTTTTCATAATGATTGTCTGCAATTAAATGCTGAGCCATAAATCTCACAAAGCATTGAAAAAACAAATCGTTTGTAATTTTGTTAATCTAACAACCTTTTACGCATGAAAAGAATGGGGTTTACCGATCCTTATTTCCGCTATAAACACTAAGAAAAGTGGATTAGAAACCCGCGGCCAATGAGGTAAAATTTCAGAAGTGTTCAGATGCTTTCGAACATTCGTCCAGAATTTTCGTACAAAATGACTAATGTTTAAGTCAGTAAGAAAACAAAAATTCCCTTTAAAATTTCAATGGATCCATATTTCGGCGAAAATTGCGTAGATCGGTAAGGGTTCCAAATAATTCTAAGAAAAATTTGAAGGTTATCATTGTTTACTTTTCCCATCGTTAATAACTGAGATGTTTCAAGGACATACGGGATCAAATCCCTATCACTTCGAAGTTTTCTGGGCACAAACCTCAAATACTATTAGGATTTCAGGCGTGCAATTTTCAAGAATCGTTTGCTCCACGGGACATCCATTGGTCAGCGTTGTTTGTTTTGTTTTGTTTGTAATTTTTAGTCTAAAAAATCGTGAAGTGATAATAAACCTAACCTATATATCATATGGAAAAAGGAATCCCTCGAGTTTCACCTTAATATATACCGTTATACAATTTGCATAATATGCTGGACAATGTCATACTCTTTCGATTTGTAGGGTTAAAACTGCTGAAAGTTTTATAAAAAGCGCAGTAATAACACAGTAACTGAAATGTTGAGCAAGAAATCCTTTATATCAGAAGTTTGCCAGTCAATGATAGTCACATGGATGACGACGGATTTCAACCATAAGACAATCACAAAAAAAAACGAATGCACATTGTTAATGGGCTCAACTACTAGAATTATCATTCGAAGTTCTGCAGATGTTTTCATTCAGTGTAGTTACAACTTGCTTCAATGCCTCTCAATAAACGTCAAATTGTTGTAGGAGCAGTTGTTCGCTCATCACCATGAGGCACCAAGAGTGGACAGTAATGTTTGCTAGAATGAAAGATATGAATGTATGGAATGGAATTGGGTAATGAAATTCATAGCGCCAATCGTAAACTTCAAGCTCCTTGTTCCGTGTATGTCAATGAATTAGCTGCAATACACTTCATGCTAGAAACTATTGACTCACTGACACCGGATCAGTACTTCATTTCTACGTATAGTCTCAGTTCTATAGAGGCTATTCCCCGCATGAGGCCGGTAAAGCTTCCAAGTGCCTTATCTTCGCGTAATTTTTATCATCCCCTTCGTATGGGTCTCTCCTCATTGTTCGATTCTGGGCAATGAGAAAGCGGATTCACTTGCAAAGGTAGGCGCTGCGGAAGGTGAAACCTCTGATCGACAAATCACTTTTAATGATTTTTTATCTATTTTTCGTTACCAGTCAGTCGTCAGCTTACATTATAAATAAATATTTGGAACGATGGCAACCGGTATATATTCCAGCCGAAGCCGATGTGATTTTTTGGGACCAAATATCTCTGAAGTTGCTCCCGGCCCATATTTGTATGGTTCGATAAGTAGGGTGCAGGTTCAAGTCCTTGTCGCACTAATCTAAGGATGAAAGTCACCTAAATACGAAATAACAACAACAACAACATCCTATGCATTTTGACGTAGGTCGCCTCCTGTGTATGACTGCCATTGGTCAATTCTTAATAAAGCAAATGAATTTAAAATGAACGACAAAGGTTTGAATGATACATTCTAGACATCGAACAGCAAATTTAAAAAGCATTTCTGGTATTCCAAAACAAAGACATCGTCCGTATGGAAGAATCCAGGCAACGTAAAAGTGAGGTTAAACGTCGTAGATGGCGCTTGTTTTAAATGGGTTTTCAAGCTGTCTCAGCCAAGTAATTGGTGATTAAAAGATAAGAAAATCGACGATAATGACCTTACTGACCAATTCCATACAGTTTAAAAAATATCCAGAAAGTTATCATCAATTTCAGTTTTAGATACTACGGTGTTAAACATCACTTTAGCTTTACTTGGATTCTTCAATATCAATTTGCAAATTATTTTTAATTTTACTTAAACTTGACATATGGACAATAATCGACCCCTCTGGGCATGTAACATTATTGTCCTTGCCACTTATTTCTTCTAACTTGACTTTTTATGCATATTGATTACCATTGTTGCATTGCATCTTGTACGAAAAACTCACGTGTGGTATTCGTTTGTAGCTGCGCCCTAACACAATACTCGATTGATTTTTCAAACAGACGTATCTGATTTTGTAAACAAAGAGGGGAAGTTAGATTCAAACGTTAAATTCTTGAAACCCTAAGCACGATTATGAAAACTAGGGCCACCAACACAAGGAATAAAATTTCCTTAACGTGGTGGTGATGCTACTTTCCGTGAGTTAGTTGTTTTGAGACATTTATGTTTGAATCTTATTTCCCCTCTTTGTTTACAAAATCAGATACGTCTGGTTGAAAGAGTATTATAATGTTTTCCCTAAACAGTTTCACGCATTGTTTGACATGGAAAGCCTTCCTCGACAACGACGGAAACATTGAGAATCAGCATTTTTTGTTTTCGTCCCATGTCCAATCTATCCAACGATAATCATAGTGCTCCTCTCACTTTTTTGTATCCACAATCCATCCCATCGTCGAGAAATTAAACCGTTTCTCCTCGATCAGATCTGCATTTGCATTGCGTGTGCCAAACTTTGGACCAAGTTTTTCCCGAATCACGCAAACATTCCATCACGAATCGATCTTCACACATGCCTATATCTCTCTTCGCCGCACGCTTATCTATCTCACGCCACAATCACTAGCTAAATAGACACGACTCGGTACTACATCTCTATAACATAAACAAGATTCGAAAGGAAAACAAAAAATAACACTTACAGTGAATCTAGCTCTCTCTTCCATGACTTCATAACCGATGATCGGTATTCGAACGGCGACATTGTTGTTATTATTGTTGATGCTTCCGTACTTGTCGGCCCTGCCCAGCTCGGTTCCGATATCCGATGGCCGCCGGCTACTTTCGTACATCCTCTGACGGTTGCCACCGCCAGTAGTGCTGGTAATTGCACTGCCCTGGCTAAACGGTGCCGGAGGCTGATGGGTACTCTTGACGGCCAACGTCCGGAGGCAGACTTCGGATTTGGCACCCAGGTACAAGTTGTTCGTATCCACGGCGTCAGACGTCGTGGTCCCACCGGGGGATGCTACACTGTGAAGATCACTTTCGGACTTGGTGAACCGTAACGATGACGATGATGATGACTGGGTTGTGCTGCGTTTCTGCAAACTTGGATAGGAAACAGAGCGTTTCTTGTGAGTCAGCCCTGCTCCTCCTACAGACGTCGTCGTAGATGATATGCTGACAGTGCTTGAATTTCTCCACTTTTCGTTTTTACTACTATGCTGGTGATGATGATGATGGTGATGACTATTATGGTGATGGCCACCAGTAGCGCTAGCACCAACACTACTGACAGTGCCACTGACGACGATGCCTGTTGGACCTCCGCCGAAGCTTCGACTTTTGTTGATAAGGTGATGTTGCTTCTGCTGGGTAGATGATAATTTGTTCCTGTCCCGTTTCTGTATCGCACGAAGTGACATCTTCGCTCCCTGTCGAACTTGATGACTAGCGGACACTTATACACTCAGTACACTGTTGCGAATGACCGAACAGAACCGATTCTTGTTAGATGATACACTCGGCACTTTCTTTCGCTTGTCGTGATAGATTCAATCGTAGTTAGTAGCACATCGTCAGCTGCAAAGTATGATGATAGAAACCTTGTAGATAGTACTTTGCCGTCGTAAGCCAATTTGTGTTTGGCAAATGCTAAGCCTGTTTCTTTGTCCACCACTGCTAACTGGACAGCGTAAGTCGCATGACTATTTCCTATGGTAGAGCCCACCACACGTATGAGGGGCGCACTGCTTATTCGATTGTAGCAATTCCAGTATCAATAGCTCGACTATGACTGGCTGGAAATTTTTCGGTACACAAACGAGAAAGCAAAATAAGATAGACTGTCTGACTGACTGACTGAATGAAGCACCTAGGTAGGTGGTGTACCTACCAGCTAAGTAACCCACCGAGGAGGCTTACATGACTTTCGAGTTTCGAATGTTCGAATGCATTGCATCTATGTATAGTTGTGAGCGAGGCTCAGCAAATCGAACGGAAAACAAAAACGAAACAAGCAATAAACATCTGTAGACTGCTGTAGGAACTACCACGGTCTACATGTACGGTTTGCTTTGTGGAAGTGCTGGTGGCTGATGAGTCTCCCGCTGGTTGGAATGGGGCGCATATTGAATGTTTTCATTCGTTGCCATGTAGAAGAGAGCAACACGAACAGGGTCAGCCTCTGTAGTTGTGAAGACGGCGTTTTAAATGCGAACACAGTGTTGTTATATCACACACCACAAGAAGAAGGTTAATTCAAGCAAAGATTAGATTGCATAGGAGTGGGTTTATTTGAATGGAATGAACTCGAGGAGGCTAATCATGAATAGGTGTGGAGAACAGGGATGCCAGATGTATTTAGCAGTGATTTCTAGTGAAGGGTTTCGAAAATTTAAAAACAATATTAAGGATATCTTGTGCCAATAGTGGATCTTATTGACTATGTGTCGTACAAATCAAAAAGCATAAAAAAAGATGAAATGGCACAGATTTAAGCAATAGAAAAATATCATTGGGTAGTAAATAAACTAGTTAAGTTTAATTTCATGGAACTTACGCTAGAATAGTATGACCATATTTTACATATTTTATGTTACTTTGAAGAATTCGGTGAATTTCTACCGTACACTCGATAGTACGTACGTTTTGATTCGATAGTACGTACAGGCTTAGATTTTTACCCTTTTTACAAGTTTACCCTTTACACAAGTTGCGGCCGTAGGACATTATTTTTATTTAATATTTGTAATGGCCTTACTTAGGACTTGGTCTTGATTGCGTTGCGTCTCGTTGTGCTTATTTCTGTTTTGCTGGTACCACGTAGATTGGTTCATTGAGGATATCGAAAATGGGATGAACACCAGAGAGGTAATGGCAAAGCATAACATTCCATCTCGATCAACAATTGCAACAATCAGACAAGTACACAGAAAAAATTCTTGTAGTAATAACTACCATTTTATCTCTAAAACTACTATGAAATTTCAGTCAAATTTACTACGTTTATGGTAAAACCTTCAACGTTTGTGGTATATTTGACAGACCTCATATTGATATCAACCGCACCATGGTTGATCTAATCGCAGGCATGGTAAAATCAAACGCATTTATAGTCAGCTGAAAATTGTTGGTGTTTGCGCTTAATTTAACCCTCAAAATGGTAGATTCTACTGCGATTTTTTTTTTGCGTGTAGAAAATCAGAGAAAAAGCAGTGCAGTCAGAAGAATCAATCGGTAAATATATTACTTTTATTGAAAAGCATAGGTACATCCATGAGTTCATCCATAGACATGACATTTGTTTGTTCAAAATCATTGGAGCGAAACTTTCGAGAAATGTTGCGGCTGTAGAAGATTACGTCAAAAAATTTTCGGAAAAAAAACTACAAAAACGAAAAAAAGCAACTGTCACCATCCCAGATTTTTTAACGCGGATGAAAGTGGCCTGTACTCTAAGGACACTCCAATTACCACTTTCGTCGATAAAATTGCTTCCTGTGCTCCGGGTCGGAAGGTATCAAGAGAATGAGTTGCCCTCATGCCATGCTCCAACATGGATGGATTATTGAAGCTTCCATTAATGTTAATTGGTAAATCTCAAAAAAACCAGGGGCACTGAAGTATGTTTGGCAAATTCCTTACTCGGCTTCTAATAATGTTTACAAGATTTTTGTATAAACAATGGTTATTTGTGGACTATGTGTGTGTCACGTCACCAGATTTTTTGGAGAATTTAATCGGACTATTAGGGTCCTGATAGTTCTTGATAATTGTTCTGCTTATTTCAATGGCAGAGAATTACAAACCGTAGATGGGAAAAATCTGGACCAAATTTCTATCTCCTAACACGTTCAACTTGTTCAAACCAAGGGCCAGAATATCATACATATGGGCAAAGCGAACTACCGAAAAACTCATATGCAAGAGATGATGGCCCAAACCGGAGAATACCGCGAAAATGTAAAAAAATATCACCATAAAGATGCTTTTTTTTTGGGTGGCTCATGCATGGGATTGCGTTCCAGGGGATGAAATAAGGAAATCCTGGAACATGTATAATCCGGTAGATAGCGATGATGAAGATGACCTGTCATTATCTATACTCCAGGATAAATTGCGAAGCATTTCTCAGATAACTCTCGAGCCTATAACTCAAAAAAAAAACCCTGATAATGACAACAGCACATAGACCGGGAATAATTCGACGTTACACGAAAAAAAATCCGTGCCCGAATCCGTGAGCTGCAGTCATGAATTCGTGAACAAGCAAAAATACACCGTGAACTGAATCATGTAATCGGAAACTAGTTCACGTTTTTGGGTAAAAATCATGAAAACGTGAACTAGTTCACGGTCCGTTTTCATTTTCGTGATCGTTTTTGTTTCTGTGTACCAACAATCGATGAAAAAATAAGTTTTTCGATGATACTGCTAACTTTAATCAAGGTTCTAGAGTTTCTCATGAAGCAGAAATAAGCAATGAGGATTGAGTTTGATTTTGAGGTACGCAGAAGAGAACGGATAGCCGCTAAATACACAGTTTAGTTTCCTTCAAATACGGCTTAATATTTTTGAAATGGTTGCTAGTACATAACAAAACTCACTGATTGACCGTGTACAATTGATTTTCCTTATCCTATCCGAGAAAATAGATTTTGTTGTTTAAAACTAACTTGAAATAAATGATAACAACTACAACATGTTTTTTTTTTGTATCCTTGAAATAAACAAAAACCCTGAACTTATCCATCTATAGTTAGATATGACCCTTTCCGTTCTGATTTCATGTGTTCAAGATGTTTCTAATGCGGTATCGAAACATGACAAAAAGTGGGTTATTTGATCCTGGGCACTCATTTGGGTTATCATTGATCGTGTTTTCGAATGCTGATGTGATTTTATGTGTTGCATGAGATGGTTATGTCAAGTAAGAAACTGGCTACTTTCCCGGGAGTGTCCGTAATATGACTGTAAGGTTAAGCAATGTGGCCTTAGACTGTCGGGATGACAATCAATGAACTCATTGTTGTATGCCCATTTGATTTGGTGTATCGCATGGTGGTTAAGGGGTGTTTCTTGCAACCTTCACTCATGACCTGCCGATATTCTCGAAACCAGTTGATCAATTCCAATACTGTTCTATTGCGTTCCATGGACCGAAAAAACACTCATTAGGCGATTGTTGTGTTGAATTCGGTCCAGCTATTGCCGAAAGCTTTTAAAAACACACACACAAACACACATACACACACGTCCATTTTCCTTTCTCATCCAGCTCATTTGATTGGTATATGGTATGATAGTGTAATCATTTCTTTTTCGGTATTAACTGCCTTAATATGACAAAACATATTTATTTAGTAAAAAAAATTGTTTCATATCATTGAAACAATTTTGAAACGCTATTCGAAAACATTTAATTTTTTTTTATTGTGATTCGATAGTACGTACGTTTCTATAGTACGTACACTAAACGAGGCTGCAGGTGTACGTACTATCGAGGTATACCTGTATTTGTAATGCACAAATAATAAATTGAACAAAGTGCACATTCAATTTAAAATGAATTCCGCCATACATTTCCAGGTCGATTTTCGTCCAGCCCATGGAGGAATCCAGGTAACGCAAAAGTGCGGTTAAACGTCGTAAATGGCGTTCTTTCAAAATAGTTTTTGGAGTTTATTAAGCCAAGTAATTGGTGATAAAAAGATAAGAAAATCGACGATAATGACGATACTGGAAAAGTCCATACAGTTTGAAAAATAGCTAAAAAGTTATTATCAATTTCAGTTTAAGATAAGGTTTGAAGTATTTTGGCGATTTTTAAAGTATGTTTGCGTTTATTTTTCTATGATCAAATCATATTCACATAAAAACTGTACGATTGTTGGAAAGTTTCAAAGTTCTTGATGATTCTAAACAAAGCATAATTTCTGTACAATAGACCTTCATAAAATGGATTCTTAGAATGTTTATTGAATATTGTTGAACATAAAAAATGATCATGAAGTAGAAAACCACGGGTGGTCAGCATAGCCAGTAGGTTGCTTCAAAATATTGACCCCATAAACTCCATTTAATTGATGTGTGTATGGTATGTTAAGGTTGAAGGATTCGTCATCAATTTTCAGTCATCATCAAAAATCTAAAGCAGTTTTTTCATTTGATATTGGTTGGCCAAATTTGTATTTTTCAGATATAATCCTAAATAGGTTACAGAATATTTTTCATACATCTAGTAACCTTACGTCCTAGCTCCATCACAGTATTTTCTATTGTGATGTGTCCAACTCAATGGGTAAATTGAACTGAAGGTGAATTTGAAAGAAGGGGAACTTGGAGTAGAGCACACGTACCCACTGGTTGACACTAAATATTGGCCAACGTGCTTTTGCACATTTGTTTGAGGATTTGTTAAGCGACACAAATTTCCAAGTCCAAAGTTCGAATGCCGTACTGCATCGGTGCCCAGACTTTCTGTTGATGAATCTAGACACTTTTAAACCACAAACTAGCATGCAGCTATGAGCTTGTAAATTTATAATAGCGTATTAGCGTTAAATTTGAGAGGATTCATCGATTTCTTTAACAATTTTTCCAAGTTGTAACATTCCGCCCACTTGTATGTTGGGCGGTGGGAGTTTCTTTCGTGATATCGGATCGGTAGATTTACAGGTAGGTAATAAAGAGCAGCTGAGCCGAAGAGATGAATAAAAGTGAATTTTCAGATGATTTGTTTATGGATCAAACCAATAATTAACCTTCAAACATTATATGTAATCAGTAACAATGAGGGGTGACAGTGATGGTATAGACGCGGCTATTAAGTAGAACATCCGTCTGAGTTCATCTGATAGAGTTCGAATGGGCTTCAGCTTAATAAAAAACTGGGTATTATGGTCATTTCCTCAATGACTTTTTTTTCGCTATTCTCGTTCGATGCTCATTTCAGACAATAGTGTCCAGCACATAGTTATAATCAATCGTCGACAGTCCGCAACAGTGGCTCTTAGTATCTTTGCAGACCATCCGGGGAAATGAAGGGATTCTACTTATATCTTTGTTTTCAATTCTGTTTCTTGTTAGGCGACAAATAGTTTATTTCTACCAGATTTTGAAGACAATATCTTATATCCTGTTTTATTTTGTCTATTTTGTTTTGTTTGGTTTTTTGTTATGCTTGTCTCTTTGCAGTCACAATTCAAGGTAACTCCTTCTCACTAAATTTTCCTTATCAATCTCCACCTATCCTTAACCTAGATGGTGCAGATCGGCGGGTGGGGCTAATCAATAACAATAACAATTTTTATTTTTCCGCAGCAGAAACGTTTGGGTTTGATGAAGTATTGGGTTTGGATGGTTATGGGGAATGCTTGAGAGAGAATTTATTGTTGGCCAATGCAGGGCACCTTCTACGTTTTCATTTGGTTGGAATAAATATTTAATAAGTTGGGTTTATGGGATGTTTTAAAAACTCAAAATTCAAACGGTATAAACCTGGACATGGTAATCGGTCCCATTATGAAAAGTTTCTAATGTTTATATTATTTTGAAGAATTTGGTTCGGAGTTTTCAAATTATTATGGCCAATTGAGTGCTATACAAATTACTACCGGTTATCCGTTTTACACACGGGTTTCTCAAAACTTTTTATGTAATAAGTACTTTAGTTAGGCAAAGATGAATTAATGTACCAGAAACTGGACGGACACTTGCGCCTACCCAGTGGAGGACCCGGATGAGACCACCCATGTGAGTCTAGAGTATCGCACGAGCTGACGAGTGCAACGGGAAGGACTATAGGTGTATGGACCTGGGGGTGAGTCCCCGGATACGCAATCTTAGCAGGAAAGCACGGACTATACACTGAATAATTACAATTTCAATTAATTTACCTCTCGATTGGGGTATAATCATTCGATTTGAATAAAATCAACTTAGCGTGAAACGAAATAAAACTTGTAGTAACCCTGTGTCTCCACTAGCAATTTCTGTCTTGTTAGGTTATAATGTTAACACCTTATACATGTGCTTATTCAATTAAAACCTAGCAATTGGATACAAACTGACTAATTAAATGATACATGGCCAGATTTGCTATTCCAGGTAGGGTGGAGGGCTACTTTAGCAATGGACCCATTTCCGTTAATCATCGTTATAACTAAACCGATGCGATGAGACTTGATTACTTTTATATGATTAGTGTATGTGTGGCACTATATGATACAAGTTTCAAAAAAAAAGTCAATGGGTCCACTAGTGAAGTTATTTGGGATGCCCGAAAAAACGGCAAGTAGTCGATTAGAAACGAAACGCCATAATTCTGAAACGACTGTGCTATCAATTCCAACCAAATATCACTTGGCACTGGAATGTACCTTATAACGCATAAGCTATGCCAATCGATATTTCTACTCTCGCCAATTTATTGCATTACTTACTGACGCTGACCTATTTACCAAAATAAACTGACCGGTACAGATGTACGTTACATCATAAGAACTAACGTCTAACGGCACATTATATTAATTGTTCCAATGTTCTCTTTCGTTTCCTCTTCCAGGCCTTGGCTGTACAGGTGAAATGCTTTGAAGAAATTATTTCGATCGGTTATACCGTTTATCGAATTCATGGACTACCCTGGTTCCGCAGTCTCTCCTGGTACTTCCTGGTAACGTCCAACTACTTTTTTTATGGCGAAAATCTGGTTGACTACTTTGGCGTGGCCGTCAATAGAGTGGTAAGTAATTCTCGCATAGTTCTAAAATATCAATGTCAAAATTTGTTTCTCATTTTCAGGACTCGCTGCGGTTCCTAGTCAAGTACCATCGATTCCTTTCGTTCTGCTTGTACTGCATCGGATTCGTATGGTTCGTCCTGTCGCTGGTTAAGAAGTACTACATGAAACAGTTCAGTCTTTTCGCTTGGACCCACGTGGCCCTGTTGATTGTGGTTACCCAAAGCTATCTGATCATTCAGAACATTTTCGAGGGATTAATCTGGTTTATTGTGCCGGTTTCGATGATCGTCTGTAACGACGTGATGGCGTACATGTTCGGGTTCTTCTTCGGCCGGACACCGCTCATCAAGCTTAGTCCGAAGAAGACCTGGGAGGGCTTCATTGGGGGTGGATTTGCTACGGTGCTGTTTGGTCTGCTGTTTTCGTACTATTTCTGCCAGTTTCAGTACTTTGTTTGTCCGATCGAGTACTCTCAAAGCGCCGGTGGCATGACGATCGAGTGTGAACCAAGTTATTTGTTCCAACCTCAGGAGTACAGCTTTCCACTGGTAGGATAGGAGATTAGTTAATAGTTGGGTTGGGTGAAAATAATGACATTTTTTTCTGCTTTCAGTTTGGATCCATGAAGTCGATTACTATCTACCCATTCATGTTGCATTCGCTGTCGTTGAGCATTTTTAGCTCCGTTATTGGACCATTCGGAGGATTCTTTGCATCTGGATTCAAGCGAGCATTTAAAATCAAGGTGAGTTGATCGGTCTGACTTTTGAGTGTTGGGTATGAATGAATGGCTATTCGCGCAAATAATATTACGAAGGTCTGAAGGACTGCCTGTCGTGAATTGCATATCAGTCATATTTAGATACTGATTCAGAACAATCGTGTTGTGACTCACAACTGATTTGTCGAACTTATTCCGCTCGATTTATTCGTTAAATATTTAGAGGTTTCCGAATTCTACGTAGATCAACAAAAACAATTACGGGAAGCCGGAACCATACCCGTTTATGGGAGAATACTACCGGTTATCAGTCCAACAGAATGGCTGACAAAGCAGTTTAGCGGCACACAGGAGGCTGCCGACAATCTCTTCGCAGCCCCTAATAATTTGCAGGACCTGGAAGCCTTCAATCTCAAAAGCCCCAACGCTTCATGGATAAGATCTTTAAGATCCTTTGTATCACTTCAACTAAAGAACAGCAACACCATATTCGGTCGCTGGTACGTCTGCATTGTAAAAGGACTGGTAATCAATCCCGTTTTCGCACATAGTCTGGAGATCTCGTGAAGGTGTCTTGAAAAGGATCTATAATGCGTACGTTAAGAGGTAATCATATCATCTACCAGGAGCTGTGGCACGATACGTGAGCGAGAACAGTTTGCATAGAGAAGGGTAAAGGCAGAAACGCTTTATCGGGTGGTGGCCAATCAACGAAAGAATGTGAGGTTGAGGATCAAGAGTTGGTCAACTACAGCAATATCACCGTGCATAAACCGTAATCCGGAAGCACTGATGATGATGAGGATGCTTTTGCACCTGAGGATGCTGATGCACCTGAAAATCAACGTAGCAGACAGAACAGCAATTCGACCACATTTTGATAGATGGACGCCACTTCTCTTATATAATCGACGTCAAAACCTATCATGGCGCTAACATCGGCTTGGAACAGTACCTGATAATGGTGTAACTGCGACCAAATCTTTCCGTCGATAACATCGTTCGGTTACGTCGCCCGCCACGGTTCAATTTCAAATGATTGAAGCAACTGTATGACGCCACAACCTAGGCGCAGAGTTACCGGATGATGATGTGTTCGACGAGGTCCCTCTAACGAACTATACTGCCGGTAGCCACATGTCAGTCCCATTTAAAAAAAAACCAGTATATTGAGAAAAACTAGTCTAGTCATTCACATGTTCCGCTGTTTTCCCGCTGCTTCTACTAATTGAGCGCAACAACTACTCTTATATTAGTTTCATTACAACGTAACTATACTTTTTGTAACTAAATTATAATTGAAGTTTCTGTTTTTTACCAAAAAATTTGGCCGAAATCTGATTTGACAGATTTGCGAATAGGTACTTTCTGTGATAAATGTAAAAGTACCCGCATATCAGTCCCACTGTATCACTTGATTTGTTTAGATCTGACGGAAGAAGTGTAATCTAAATCCGCTGACGATTGATACTTTGCAGTCGGCAAAGAGAATCTCTCAATGTTACTTAGGACCTAATGCGTTGTTCAGCTTGAAATGTGATCAAAATGTCAACTCTTTGAGCAATTAAAGGGTGTTCCGATCAAAATTTGGTCAAATAGTAATATGTGTTAGTTGATCAAAGTTTTTATTAATAAGTCAAATTCTTTTTCTTTTTCAAGTTCGGTAATACAGAATACAGGAAAATTATTCAGCTAAGCTTCCTTTTTTCCGAATTGCCGGTGTTTCTTCATCAAGAAGGTGCACAGGAAAAAATAATTAATTTGAACAAGCGCGCAAAATTTCCCCTGGTTTAATTACAAGCCACAAGAGGCGTAAACAACGAAATTGTTTGCAATCTTTCATACGCCATACAACAATGTTTGTAATCTTTTATACAAAAGACTAGATTCAGGCGTTATCTGGCTTCAATTTACATGAAATATCCCATTATTTTCTGCCAAATCTAGCATTCCTTTTATGTGCATTAGACAACGCAAAAAATTCAATGTTTCTTTCTATCTGTCTGAAAACGATATTGATAGAAATTAAAAAGTAACTAATTATGTAGCTATTTCAGTTAATTTCAATTAGTATTGTTGTAAAATTCCTCCAACTAGACGGAGTAATGTCAGTCGTGGCAGCGAGGATCAGCGTGCAACTCAAACTGAATTGGGTCGACATCGGGCTCGAATGATGTTGACTGAAGACGAAAGAGCAGCTCAAAATACAAGCGATGGAGTTGAAATGAAGCGTTATCGGGAAGTATCAGAAAGACCTGATGACAGTTGTGCCTGAAATAACCTTATTAATTGACTACGGAGTCAAGCGTATATTTCAGAAAATCTTCAACGTGCTGCATTTCAATACGACCATTTGGTTGATAACAATGCGGATATATAAGTCACCATTGGATCCATGAGTGTAATTTGTTCTCATTATATTGCGTTGAAGTTCCTAAATGAATCAACAGAGCCTTTTCGCTCATTGGTAATCAGGAAGTGGTTTAAAACATTTCCTGCAGAACATCCAGAGTTATAATGATTGTTTTCAAATGACTTTGGCGCAATGCGCATACTAATTTTTGAAAGATTTCTTTAATATTTAACCTTACAGAGTTTAAAAATTAGTTAATTGTGAAATTTTGAAACCGTTTACATTACAGGTTCAAAGTCAAATTTACCAAATAGCGGGTTCATTGTTGTCACCGAAGGACGCAGACCAAAAATTTCTACAGATTCTATTTCATGAAAGCTTCCCTCAGTAACACGCCATCGAACAACCATAAGACCAATCGAGCTAATTCCTTCTCCAATTCTCCAATAAGTAGTTAAATTATAAGCAGGACAACGTCTGCTGGGTCAGCTAGTTCATAATAAAGTGATATAGGGACAAAATGAATAACAATAACCTATTTCGCTCCGCGTTTTGAGGGTACTTACCACCTCTCAATTGTCTAAAAATCCTTTGCGGGCTCTGACTGGTTAGAGTTCCGCTTCCACCAAAATATCTGGCCTCGTTAAAATTCACCGGGGCATCCATCATCTTGCTGGAAGCAGCGAATCTCGTCCTCACAGCAATTTCATCTCCGCACTGGACCGGAACGAAATTGTGCAACGTCATTTCAGTCCGGACGGCATGAGCTCCTTCACACGTTGTCGACCAAAGAGAGTGTGGGTGGGGGGAGGGTTTCGCTTCCGATGCTCTAAAATCACTAAACTCTCACTGTCCTCGGAAGGACGACGACGTCAAACGCGTGCCTTCTCTTCTTTATCTTCTCCGTCGCCGGAACGTACTCAATTGACCCCGAGTTGAAATATTTGAATTTTAAATTAAACTTTGCCGGAAAACCGAGCGCGCCTTGTGGAAGGATACCGGCAACTACAACAACATAATTGGAAGGGTGTGGAACAAACGAAAATACAGACAGTCGTTAGCTAACCATGGTGTTCAGGTTTTCTAGCGTGGTTTTCTGAAAGACACGTGAGATCTTCTTCTGCTCTTCTGCTTGCATGATCGAAATCAGCAGCAACTTCGCCCGCTGGTACCGTTTACAGTTTCGTCTAACGATGAAAACCAGACCGGTGACACACCCTCGCACATTTTCACTTTGAAGCGGCGATCCTTCGATTTTCATACTTCCTTCCGGTAGAGTTGTATTCGCTCAGTGACAACTGGAATTTTACGCTGCAAAACCTCACTTACTACCGAAACTCTGATCAGAAAATAGTCGACTTAACTTCACAAAATACATTAACAACACATTTTTAACTGTTAAAAATCAATATTAAACTATTTTCAATTCGAGAAGAAAACGCAGCTGAAAAATCTATACGTCAGATTTTTAGCACGGTTTACTTCGATTCTCTGTTGGCGCTGAATTATTATTTTACTTTAACCTGTCCCCTCTTATATATTTGGCTTCATATTTTATTTTCTTGACGCTTGTTTTTCTGGGTTATGTTATTCAATGAGTTAAATTATTAAAATTTTACTCAAACAAATACTCTTTTACTGTTAAAGTCAATTGATCGTCCTGAACAGGACGGTGATAATATAACGCGTTGGAAAATAATTTTGGGGTTTTTTTTTCATTTGGTGAATCTAACATTGAGAGACGCTCTTTGATTACATTCTCTTTCATACATATTCCAATCACAATTTCATATTCCAATACCACAATCAGACGTACTGTGGGGGGAGAGCAAAGCCTCGTTCGAACCGGCAGCATAAAGCTGCTTGTAAGCACTGCAAGCATAGCCCAGAAAGAAAAAAAAATGAAGGAAATGCAGAACGAAGCAAATCTAATAAGAGGGGACGGGCCACAATTGAAAAATCAGACACCGGAAACAAAGAAAAGTTATTTTGAAGAAAAAGAAATTTGCTACCCGTTTCCTACGACCGTGTTAGGGAAAACAAAATTTTCAATCTGTTGATATGAAAATTTATATAGGAGGCAAAAGTAGGTCATTTTGAATTGAAAAATTGAACTACTTATACTAATGGAACTTCCATCAAATTTCAATGCAAACAAATTGTGAGTTTTTCTGATCAAATGACGTATGAAATAAATGAATGAATGAAGTTATTCTGTTTAGTAGAACGAGAAGTACAAGCGTTCAAAAACCTTTCACTTTGTGTAAGAAAATCGAGCTGTACCGCACTCAAGAAACGCGGACGTTCTAGCAGAGGCACAACATCTCTCACAATGGCCTTGTGCCACGAGCCGCATAGCCTTATTCTGCGTGGCGTATGAGTCGAGACGATTCGCTCTCACATACGAGGTGGCAATTGCTGCCTCGTGTTAGGTGACGCTCCGGTCAAATCAAATGGAGAATCATCTTACACGTGGCAACAATTGTCACCTCGTATGTGAGATCGCACGCCACGCAGAATAAGGCTGGCAATGTGCAGGGGTAAGAGCATCCGTACCGGTACGTGACTAAACTATATTTGATCGCCCTCACCATCACTTCAAACCGTATCGGGCGCAACTAAAAGCGCTAGCAAAATTGTGGCGCGACTATCGAAAAGCATCGGGCGCTCGAATTTAGCAACGCAATAGTGGCACGAGAGAGGGTTGCTATTCGACTGCCAATTGTCAAAAATCTCCGATTGGTTTGTTGATTATTTACGTAATCAGAAGTGCTTCAAAGTGATTTTCAATGGAAAGTTTAAGTGAAAAGTGGTAATTATTAACTGTGTACCTCTTTTCAAGAACTGGAAAATTTATGTAAATTTTAACAACTTGACTTAGAAACATTTATGTGGAAAAAGTCTTTTATGGAAAAAATAGATGTCCAAAAAATCATAACTTCGTTCACGAGGACTAATCCACACATATCTATTGGCAAAAATCCATAGAAAATTCCACATAATACTGATGTGTTCACACATAAACAGCACCCTTTGAGACACACAAATGAAGTTTATGTGACATAGTGGTTATGTGTACACATGGGAAGTATGTGTGGTTACAGGTCCAGTTTTTATTCTTGTTTCAGCGGCACAAAGACTAGGGTCCAGATTCCAGATGGTTCCGCAATTATTCCGGATTCCCTTGGAATACCTACGAATCGGCGCTTGGGGGTTTTCAAGAATAACTTATTTGTTTCCCATGGCATCCTTCTGAATCACTCCCAAACATTTCGGCAACGCTAATACGTATCCCTGGAGTAATTTTCTCGAAGTTATGGAACCTCCTGGGTGTTCTTGGAGCTTTCGGAATGCCTCCGTGAGAACCTGCTTGCACCAAACCACGTCGTGCGATGGCTTTTTCACGATTTCTCCTGGATAGATTTGGCATGAAAGAGAACCATTAGCCACAATGGCTGCTCCAGCAACCTCTGCCAAACCACGTGGGGCGACGGTTTTTCTCCATGTTTTTTTCTTCATGGACTTTCGGTAGGCCTGAAAAGAACCATTAGCCACATTGGCCTCTCTCGGAACCTCTGAGGTGCCTCGGGGAAGAGGACATTTGTGCTTTGCACCAAACCACGTCGTGTCTGGAAAAAAAATATAAATATCCTTTCCTATAAGTTTCGCCAAATTCGGAGGGGCCATTGTGGTAAATGATTCTTTTCATGCCTACCGAAGGACTCTTCAGGTGAAATTTTTCGTCTACAATGCGCAGACTTCTTCAGTGTCTCGTACTGTCGTGAGTCGAGTTATCAGTACGTTTTTTATAAGAGTAAACTTTGAAACAGATCACGAATTGACTATGTTTATGACAATCACCGAATCCGTCAAACTGATGATGGAGCACTAGTTTAGCAGCGACCGATACAGAACATGGTAACAAAATATTAGAGCGACCGGTGTGAGATTGAGTGACTAAACTAAAATGACAGCTCGATGCGCTAGTATTTTAGTCGCTCCGATAGTTGCGCCCGATACGGATGCTCTAAGGATGGGGATATTCTGAAGGATGAAGGTGAGGTGATTGATAGGTGGAAGCAGCACAACGACGAACACCTCAATGGTACAGAGAACAGAAGCGCAGAAGACCTAGACAACGGAAGATTGGAGCGAACCAGCTCCTACGCTGGTAGATAGATGTTGAGGATGCTATCTAAAAGCTCACTGGAACAGCTACTGGAGTAGTGGAAGCAAGGGGTTATATGCCCCATCTTCAAGAAGGGCGACAAGTTGGAGTGTAAGAACTATCTAGTGATCGCAATCCTAGATGCCGTCTACATAGTACAATTCCAGATCATCTTCCATCGACTGTCGTCGGTAAATGAGTTCATGGGAAGCTTTCAGGCTGGTTTCACCGACGGGCGCTCGACCACGGATAAGATCTTCATTGTACAACAAATTCTTCAAAAATGCAGTGAATACCAGAACCCGACGTATCACCTGTTCATCGATTTCGAGACGGCATGCGACAGTATCGACCGCATAGAGCTATGGACGAGAAGACTCACAAGATTTATAAAAGCTACGTTGGACGGTGAGCAAAACTGCGTGTATATTTCGGGAGAACATTCTAGCTCAACATTGCGCTGGTCATGCAAAGAGCCGGGTACAACAGCCACAGTACAATTTTCACAGACAACGACAGCAGTCGTGAGATCCGAAGATGCATAATCAGGGGACGTCGTGCCTACTACGGGCTCCAGGAGAATTTGCGGTCACAAAAGATTCACCCCCGCCCCTAATGTATTATAACCTGCTCAGTGACCTGATGTTTTCGACCGTTGCGTTCTTAGAATCATCTTTAAGTGTGTGCAGGAGAACCGTGTGTGGCGGCAAGAATGCTACAGAGTACACAAGCGCAGAAGACCAAGACAACGGAAGATTGGAAAGAATCCGCTCCTAGGCTGGTAGAAGTTGAGGATGCTATCCAATGGCGAAAGTTAGATAGGACATATTGCAATAATGCTGGACAATCACACTGCAAAGATGGTGTTCGTCTTCAATCCGGTCGGTACAAGGCGACGTGGAGTGCAGCGAGCATGGATAGATTGTGTGCAACAAGATCTGGCGAGTGCGGGTTTTCAATGAGGTTGTAAAGAAGCAGCCATGAACCGTTGGCGAAAAATGTTGTAGACGAGGTTTTGATATGGTAATGTTATTACACCAATACTATGAAAATGAAATAAAAACAGTCAATTCAAAACATTTGGGACAAGCGTGTTAGTAGGGTAGATTTTCCAAAATCGCTGATTTTATATGTAGTTTAAGCGCAGCTACCATTTTTCTGTAATCCACTCAATTTTCGAACTACTTTATTCCAGGACTTTGGAGACATGATTCCCGGACATGGTGGTATTATGGACCGTTTCGATTGCCAATTCCTGATGGCAACATTCGTTAATGTGTACATTTCTAGTTTCATCCGTTCGGCATCGCCCCAGAAGCTATTGAATATGGTAATATAATAATTCCTTACATATTAAATTCCCTACCACCAACTAAACCTTCAACTGTTTTGACAGGTATATAATCTCAAACCGGAACAGCAGCTGCAGTTGTTCAATCAACTGAAGGACAGTCTCGAAGAACGAAACATCATCAATCAGTTGAATTAGATCTTTACTGCGCATTGAAGACGAAGGGATTAGATTTTGAAGAATGTAACCGTACTGAATACGCAATATTTTACATTTAATAGATGATAACTTACACAAGCATTATAATTTTCCCGCATGAACAAAAAATTACAATCAGAATCAGGAGATGTTCAATTTTAATATTTACCAAACTTTCGTTTAAATACATACTTTACACCACCTTCATATAGTTTAACTCGGATAACACAAATCCATCATCGGAGGATCATAATAGTAGTCTAAGATCTATATGTTATGGTTGCAGAAAATTTGACATAAAAGACCTTAAAGAGATATTTATCACGTCGTTACTATCTGCGGTAAGATTTTATGCTAATCTCTATAAATATTTCACATCACGTCAGTGTGCTGATGACAGCTTGTCGACAACCAACCATTGCTATACGCTCGTAGCGTATTGTTATCGCAATGTAATCAGTCATATTATTACCATATATTGTTTGCTAACTTGCAATGATGATGGAAGAAGTTCCCGAGTCAGGCTGGATGGTTTTAGCGTAGAGTTTTATTTACTACGAGCGCATCATCGCTTTTTAGGAGAGCTTGAAATGCAACGTTGGATGCGCGCTGTTGTCTTCTACATTCCGCAACTTGACACAGCTTAGAAAAGGCCTAGAGGCGCCTAGTTTGATGGGTCGCGTTACTAAGATCGAGCAGGAATGTAGCGAAAAGTTAGTGCAATTGAGCGTCCCCCTACCATACGCTCGGTTACCTTTGTTCCGTTGTGTTTCGTTGAGTAGCTTTGTAGAAGTATTTTCCGACCGTCATCCTCTTCGGTTGGGTATGTTAGAGCTTTATTATTTATCAGAGTGTACAATCGATGGTTTTAGGTTATTATAAGATATTCTACGTTATTAGTTGCAAATTTTATAGGTGTTTTCCGTTCTTACTAAGTAGTTCTATGATAATGATGGATGTGACCCATGTTGTCCTCAAATCTTCCTGAGACTTTAAACCAACATCATAACATCTTCCTATTCATCCGACGAATCACTTGAGCGAACACATTCATACAGGAATTATTTATGAACAAACAAATGATAAATAACCAACATTGTCAGAAAGTTGTTAGATGCAAAGAATTTTAGTAAATGTAAACATACATCAAGTATTTACGTGCAAAAACCTGAATACGTTAATGATATGTGGAAGTAATGTTGTACCAACAAAGATTCTCGAAAAAATTATATAAATTCGCAAATTTCAATGTATCAAATGTGAACAAATATACAACAATATTATATTATGGCGCTATAAAGTGCAACTACACTATCGTCTGTCTCCTCCTTTTGGGTGGAAGGCAGGTCATATAAAGGAAGTGTGGAACAATCCCATAGTAGCTGAATCGAGTCGATGTGATCGTAGATGGATCCTTTTCTAAACAGATTATGTAGAGCCAAATGGTGTAATGTTAGTTATATTGCCGGTGGATAAAAATGATTGCCGAAACGACAAAGAAATGAACCGATAGATTTAATAAATAGAATTCCCTACATGTAACTGTGTATGATGCCGTCTTGTCGATTGATTTTCCATTAAAGTGGTTATCCGATGACATCCAGTATTCCATTCGTTTATTCCGATGTGCCTCGAAGAATCCGTGTTTATTTTTTCTTTACCGAACCGAATTGTATGTTTCAACAGGTGCGCAGCTTAAATAATAAGCAATTTAGAGAGCGGCTGAGAGGATTTTCTCGGCACTGCAAATTATGCTTCAAGTATGTCTGCGACACATTGACCAGCCTCTTGGTTAATTCATAGATCACGCGTATCAAATCAATAGTAACTCGACTTTGAAGTTTTAACGAGCTTAATTATAATTCAGTGTCAAAACAGCGAAACAGCCTTTGTCTGTTTGTGTATTACCTCTAATGTTTGGCATCACTAAATTCAGTGTAATACAGTAGATATCAGTTGTTGAACACAATAAGTTTCTGTTTGTGAATAAAATAATAGTAGTTGTTTTTGAGTATATTGATGAAAATGATGAATACAGGAAGAAGCTTGGATAAGTATTGGCAATTGAATGGAAGATTGGAAAACATGTACAATGTACATGTACCGAAGTGATTCGGATTTCCTCCAGAATAAGCCAGTCTATTCCATAGTCATTGAGTTTGGTGGAGACGCTTGGTATTTTGCGGATATTTTGCAATTGTGCCAAACTTTGGGCATTTTTTATGTTTTTTTTTTTTTTTTTTTTTTTTTTAATGTGTAATTTTGTTTATTTGTCATTATATTATAACGCAAAAATTAAAAAAAAACAAGATATTTACAACATATTAGTTACTTATCTATTTAGACTGAGGTGAAACTCCAAAGCTTCTGCATTAATTATCCCGCTGCAATTATTGACGTAACAAATGTATTCAGCAAATAGTTTCATTATATCTGAACGCTTTCTCCGGTCGATTCTCTCCAAAGTAGGGATCACAAGTTCATTAAACGTTAGGCGTCTCCATCCATTCAGAGTAGCCGCTATTCTCTGCTGGAAGATTGTCCATGATGGCCCGACACGAGTACACGAACAAAATTTGTGTTGCAGTGTCTCGGCTGTTCGATTGTCGCAGTGTGTGCATTCTTCGCTATCCACTCTCCGCATTACAAAAAGAAGTTTTCGGTGCTCAATTTTGCCGTTTACTGCTAGATACAAAATACTTCTATGAGCTGACGATAACTGATTGCTTGCAATATTCCGCCACGTTCTTTGCCAGTCGATAGATGAATTTTCTTGTTCAACTCTTGGTACGTCGGTTTGTTGGATGAAATGCTGGTGGATGAGATCAGTGGAAGGGTTTTGCTGAATCAGGAGGGGAATTTGGGATAAATTTGATAGGATTATTCTTAGGTCGGGATGGTCTATTGAAATTGTTGGGCGCGGATTGTTGAGAAGGAAGGATCTATAATAGGGAAGGGAATCAATCTCTCGTAAGTGTCGATGAATTGCCAGTGACTTGCATTTGAGTGCCGGTAGTTGCAGTTTTAAACCACCATGGTCTCGACTGCGTGCCAGCTGCATAATTGGTACACGAGCAGCCAATCCACTCCATAGGAAGATGCCCATTCTTGATGTGATTTTTGAGATGTGTATGTTGAGTGGTGGTAATATAGATGAGAGGTACCAGATTCTAGAGGTGCCAAACGTATTTAGCACAATTATTTTTTGAAGCAGGTTTAAAGTTCGTGACGATTGCAGCCACAATAATTGTGCGAATTTCACAGTTGCCGCATTCCAGTTTAGTGTCGTCATTAACCGAATCGAGTTGGCGAATATCACTCCCAGTATCTTCACCGTATTTTTGGTTTGCAGCCACTGTACCTCGATTGGATTTTCGCAATATCCAACGTCAATTGCAACAGTTTTCCGTGTATTTAATTTAGCGCCCGCAATTATTTCGAATCGTGTGAATAGTCTATTCATAGCCTCAATTTGTTCCGAAGATGTAACTATAACACTGATATCATCAGCATATGCCACCAGGAGATCATTCCCACACGCTTCTTCAAGTTTGCATACCAAAGGATGGAGATACAGTACGAAGAGGTGCATGGACAACGGGTCCCCCTGTCGTACGGAACGTTGAATTTCGATCGGTCGTGAGAGATGTCCATTTACCAGCAAACGAGAGGTCGCTCCGCAAGCGATCTGGGTGAGTAAAGTAACTAAACGATGATTGAAGCCTAATGAGCGCATGGTTTCAAAGAGGAATGAGTGCCGGACACGATCGAAAGCGTGATCTAAGTCAAAGCTGATGAGTTTTCCTGCTCTACGATGGTGACGGAGACTGGCTATTCGGTCTTTCAGGGCGAGAAGTTGCCTGAAAGATATTCCGCTCTGAGTTCGAGCATTTCTGTCCGTCGCTCAGTATGTGGTGGAATCGCATTACGTCCTCCAGTCGGGCTTTGAGAATGCGAGAGAACAGTTTATAGTCCGTATTTAGAAGCGATATGGGTCTGTACGACCGGGCTGTATCATCGCTACCTTTCTTCTTGACCAGAACAATGATGCCATCAACAAACGTTGTTGGGAAATTACCATTGAGCGCTTCATTCATCACTAGGTTGAGTTCTCGGTGAATAACGTCAAACATGCGGTGGTAAAATTCCTTCGGAAGACCATCGCAGCCGGGCGATTTACGTGATGCACTGCTTCGTATTGCAGCGAAAATTTCTGATGTGCTTATCTCATTAGAACATGATAAGTTTACCGCGTCGTTAGGAGGTATGACTCTATCGCAAACAAACAGGTTCTCAGCATCTTCAGTTTCTTCCTCGGAGTAGAGGCGAGAAAAATATCCCACCATGTGCTCCTCGATCAGGTGGGGATCGTCGATGGTTTCGTGTTGCTCCGTTTGGAGTCGGGTGATGACGGTTCGCTTTCTTCTCTGTTCTCCCAGTTGAAACACAGAGATGGGTTCCCCGCCAGGTACGTCTCGTTGATGCGCATAAACATGTGAGAAAAGTTCCGTTGTAATGCCAGCATCTCGCCTTTGATCTGGTTAATTTTTGTTATCATCGCTGGGTTCTGGTAGTAGCCATCGTATGCTATTCGTAGCTCGACGTATAGGCGCTGATGTTCGTTGTTGAATGCATCAAATGCCTCTCGCGATTTCCATTTGAAGAAGGTTTTGGTTTTGGGCTTAGCATACGTTAGCCACCACTCCATCCATGAAGCGTAGTTTCGGCGTTGACGGGTCCAATACTGCCACCGGTATCGAAAATCCGCCACATTTTCGTCGTTCAGCAGGTGGGGGCGAAGGGACCAAAAACCATGTCCGTGTTCTCGTCCAAGACGGGGAAGGCAAAGTCTCAAAGTCAGTGCTTTGTGATCCGAGAATGAGCAGACGTGAGTATGTGCCGTTCGTAGATGATTGCGCAACGCTGTGCTCACGTAAATGCGATCCAGCCGGGACCGTGCATTTCTGTTGACAAATGTGAAGCCTTCATCTCGTGGGCACAGTTTTTCCCACACGTCTAGAAGCTGTAGATGTTGGACGGCCGTTCTGAGGGATGGACTTGTGTTCGGGCTAGAAGAATCACAGGGGCGAAGTACGCAGTTGAAGTCACCCATTAGAATTATGTGCTCAGTTCGATTTCGGAGATAGTAGGCGAGTGTGCCGTTAAAGAACTCTTCTCGAGCTGCACGCTGCGCAGTACCCGAGGGGCATATACATTTACTAGAGTGACATTCTGTATTCGTATAGCTATTAGCCGACCGTCCAAACTTTTCTCGACTTGAGAGAACTGGATGTGAGATTTTAGCGCGATTGATGTTCCCCTTCTCGAGTGGTCCACATTGGAGACAACAACAAAACCCGGTATTGAGAGCAGCTCATTCTCCACCTCTTGTAAGCAAACAATATCCAGATTTTGGCTACTGATAAAGGTTCGTAATGCGTTTATTTTCGTCGGGCTAGTAATAGTGTTGATGTTGACGGAGGCGACGTTGTACGATGTGAGAGACATTATTCGTTGTTTTGCTCTGCATCTTCGTCGTCTTCGTCTTCGTCATCACGTCGGGGTTTCTTGACCGCACGTCTACGGCTTCGCCTGCGGTTTGTGGACGTTGAAGAATCGTCCGTCTCGTTTTCGTTTGAGCTGCGAGGAGGTAGATGATCGGGCTTTTTGAACAGTTCGATCGGATGTAAAGAAGTGTTGGTTGGAACGGCAAGTGTCTGTGACGACGCTTGGGGGTTTGACGTAGATTTTGCGATCGTACACGGGTTTTGTAATACGATCGCTGATGGTTGACTGACGGTTTGTAAGTTCGAGCTGGATGATTCGTTCTGACTCGAAGGCGGTGGTAGTTCAGGAAAAATGTCCGATGTCATCGGCGGTGGCGCAGCCTGTTTTGGTCCGACTGGTTTTGTCTTCGACGGCTTTGTCATCGATGGTTTTGCAATCGAGGCTCTTCGTTGGTGCTGCTGCTGTTGTTGTGGTGCTGATTGCTTTGCCACATTAGCGTAGCTCTTCTGAACCAGGAGTTTTTTATTTTGAACACACGATATACCCGTGTGTGTCTGCTCGTGGCAGTGACGGCATGAGTGAAGTTGCCCCTTATAGGCAAAGTAAGCTTGCGCTCCGTCGATAGTGGCCCACGACGCTATATTACGTTTCACTATCATGCGTGCAGACCAGATACCGAGTGGTATACCGCCATACTCGTGATCTTCGCCAAACATTAGTTCCCGTATTGAGAGAACATCGCCATAATGGCTAAGAAAATCGACGATTCTCTCTTCCGACACGTCTTCGGGAAGATCCCACACTCGAATTTCAACACTACCATCTTCCATGGTAATACGGAGCTTGTGTTTTTTACCACCATTATCCACTTCGTGCTTTTCGTCGTGTTCATCGACCACTTTTTGGGCCAGAGATAAGTCAGTGACCTTAACAAAAGCACAGGACGCACCTCTGTGACACTGAAGTCTCTTCACATCTTCTCTCTTTAGCCCAAGCGCTGTACGACAAAACTCGTAAACTTTCTCATACGTTGGCTTGAGAAGAAGATTTGAATAGTCAATTCTGAAGGTATTTTCTCGCCTCATCGCGGTTACACTGCGCGCGACGCGGCTGGACACGATAATTTCTTAAGCAGGAGAAAAAGAACAATGCTTGGCTCACTGATAGTCGTACTCGAACGAAAAACGTCTATACGTCTCAGAGGCTGAGCGATAACTGTTTTTGACACTATGGGCTTCTACTTACCTTTCCAATCATACCAAGGCCGGGGTGGTCTCTGCTGTATACAGAAGTCTCTATTCCATTCTTTTCATGGCCGCACTTCGCTCGCAGTCTGCGAAGAGTCCGCAGGTCGCCTTCTATTTGATCGATCCATCTTGCTCGTTGCACGCTTCTTCTTCTTTTGTCCCTTGATTCGTTTGGAGAGGCATTTTATGTGGGCTGTCGACATTCTAACGACATGCCCAGCCCAAATTTCGCCCAGCCGCTGATGCAATTCATGGTTCGTTCGTCTCATCCACGTTCCGCCTTCCATTTCTCACCAACACACCCTCAAGTATTGTGTCAAAATAATATAGCGAATCAGAACAACAACAAAGATAGTAGTACCGAAAGGTACAGAAAAGCGCAACAGATTTAGAGGTTTTACAATCGTGAACCAATGTCAAATCGCTAGTTGTATATTGATTGTTGGTTCTACCAATAATCAATATGCAACTAGCGATTTGAAATTGGTTCACTGTTGTAGAACCCCTTGGTCCGAAGTACACCTTGAAGCCATCACCTTGTTATACATAATTGCGTCTTTGTTTTGATTTGCTGTGTTATTTTGACTGAATATTTGAGAGTGTGTTCGTGTGAGTTCATTATTAGGGGCGCATAATTAAGCTTGGGACCGATGTGCTAGTACTGACTGAGCCAAGAAAAAAATTGTATTTGTTCGGGACCTACTGGTCTTAGAGTAAGTCTATGGTTCTACCGTAAAGAAGAAAGAACAGTCATTCATTTCGAAAATCAATGAAGTCGAAACAGCAACATATTTTGCCTGCACGTATTTTCAGCCACTTCTCGAATCGATCCTTCAAAATGCCTTTTCTCGATTTCTCGGACCACAAACTCTGTAGCGATTTCGGCAGACTGAATTGATCAACCAGGTAGATAGTGACCAATTTTTCGATTGATTTAGTTTTGTTATACGATGCTATTTGATGACGAAAGTCGATTAGTAAATTTCATTTCACAGTTGATCGCCAGAGATACGAAATTATCACGGGAATCCGCAGATCAAAGATTTGTTTACTGTACCATTGGAACAGAAAGTTTTAAATCTGTGAGTGGGAGGCGATTAAGAGTAAATGTCGAACTGTAATTCAGGATGTGGTGATCCATCCTTAGGAAGTGCTTAAGAAATACAGGGTGCGGCAGAAAATAGTGCGAAAATTTGTTCTATTTCTTTCAAATCCCATTTTCAACTAATTCAAACAATAATATCAACATTTTCGAGTGCAGTTATCTTTATAAAGTCCTTTTAAACAAATTTATATAATGTGTCCTCCATTTTTATTAATAACATCCTCGAGCCGACGCCGGAAGCCAGAGCATGCCTTTCGGACGAAGTCCTCCGGCATTGACTGCCATGTGCGTGTTATGGTTGACTTCAGGGTTTTCACATTAGGGTGTGATGTTTTGCAGGCTCTCGCTGCAACATATGCCCAAATCGAAACGCGAAAGAATTCTATGTCTCAGCTCGGAGTGGAACGATTTCTGTAAATGATACCTTTACTTGAAGGACAATTTCTAAAAAATCGAATGAACGTGGTCTCATTGGCCGCAAAGATCTGCTTTGGGGAGCAAATGAGCTCATTTTACCCTGGTTCTTCTAATATGTCCTTGTTGTTCAGAAATTTCTTTGCTCGGTGTGACTCAAGATAAACAAATGATGCTAGTCCTATGTAAAATTTTCAGGAAAATCGATTGAAGTAGGTTTAGTTCGCCGCAAGGCTCTGTGAATGAATAGATGGCTGATTTTACTATTATTCCCCTAATATTGTTGTGTTTTTCACATTTTCCTTTACACCGTGTGACGCAAGCTCAATAAAATAAGAGAATGAGAAATCGATTGAAATTGGTTTCATCTACAACACGGCTCTGTGAACGGAGATATGGCTGATTTTGCCCGGATTCCCCTAATAGTTTTGTGTTTATCATAAATTTCTTTTGTCGTTGTTAGTCAAGATCAACAAATTAAGGCTAGTCCTTCGTGAAATTTGATGAGGAATCGATTGAAATTGGTTTCGTTTACCGCACAGCTCTGTGAACTAGGATATGGTTGATTTTACCCCGATTCTCCTAATATTTTTGTGTTATTCAGAGATTGCTATGTTTGGTTTGACTCAAGATCAACAAAATAAAGCTAGTCCTATACTAAATTGCCTGAAAAATCGATTGAATTGGTTGATTGAATCGATTGGCTTCATTAATCGCACGGCTCTGTGAATTATGATATTGCTGATTTTACCCTAACTCCCCTAGTATTTTTGTGCGATTCACAAATTTATTCGGTGTGTTTCTACAGCAACAAAATAAGGCTAGTCCTGAATAAAATTTTTGGGCCAATCGATTGGAGTTATTTTCATTCCCCGCACGGCTATGTGAATGAAGATATGGCTGATTTTACCCTGATTCCCCTAACATTCTCGTTTTTTCCGAAATTTTTTGTTCGGTATTTTTCTTAAGCAACAAAATAAGGTTCTCATTGCCCAGTGAACAAGCGAACGGTACAGTTCGTTCGGTCCGCTTTCCGTTGCTTTGGAAGCTTTTTACGAGTTGTTTACAGTCTTCAGTATCAGTTTTTCTAAATCGCCAGTGAAATCGTCGCGAGTGAAATCAGTCTTGGTTTGCTGAAGAAGAGGACATTGTGTGATGAGTGGTGCAACAACGTCATTGATTGCAATTAGCAATATTGCCACGATCGTGAAGCCATATTGTTCCGCATCTATTCACTCAAAAAACAATGCACCTTATATTTAAGTGCAATCACCTATAGATTTGGGCAAAGTGCAAAGTTATTGCTTTGTATTGGTGCTGCACTTATTTTTTATTAAATGTGGTCAAATACTATTCATGACCCATACACTAATTAACCATATGTGCTACAGATATATAGTCTTTAAGTGCAACAGCTGAATAGGTGTTAATTATAGTATACATGGATTGCATTAACTTGTCCTAGCAAAATTCAAATAAGTTTTTTAATACGTTTTATGTGAAAAGGTGCATGGATTTTAGTTTTTCATAAAAAGGTTTGTATTGGATCTTTTGTATCTTTTCATGTAATAAAACAATATGTGTGAATAAAAGAGATTTTATTTGTACTATCATAGAAAAATTACACTGTTTGTTTCATTTGCGGTTACATAGTAGTACATTCTACAAATATGTATTATTAAAATCACATTTCTTTCTAAAGTAATATCTACTATTAATATAATGTAGCTCTGTAGGCGGTCCATCAAAATCAATCAATCTAATATAAATATTTATCTGTTCTTAAAAGATCCTCATGTGCCAAATAGTAATCTTCATATTCTACCATTCCTTAACTAAAGCATACATTACGTCACTAACCTTCAACAAACATTAAATTTCATATAAGTTTATCTGTGCTATCAGAGTTTTTGTTAGGAATGATCCAGATTTATATGTTTTTTCTTTAAATTTTATTGATTCTGCTGATAAAATTTGGATGGTTAATGAAAAAGGTAAGGGTACTGGAAGGATCTCAAAATACACTTGGTCAAGAAGATTATGTGCGAGCTTTGCGCGTCGTTAATTTCATATTCGCCTGCGTACATCGATATTGGAATAACAACATCATTCTTATATTTTTCCTCACTTCTTTGAAAACTTCTCCGTTCACAAAATTTTGATTCAATTCAGATCTTTCCAGAGATGCAACATATGCAATCACATTTTCGAGAATATGATCAGTTTCAAAAAACGATCTTAGCTGAAACTCGATAGGCATGAGTACTAAATATGCTCTATTTTTATCGTATTTATGATCAAGACATTTTTCAACTACAGTTGTATTTTTCTCTAAACTTATAATATCTGGTAATTTGAACACATTAATGGATTCTAGATGCATAAAAAATTTGAAATCAGTGTCAATGAAATCAAACGGTGATTCATCTTTTCAAGATAGAGTTTTAGCTCGAATGCGACCTGACAATCTTTCATTTCTAAAGGTAATTCTTCAATCTTATTGGCTATAGTAGTATATAGATGCTGTGCACCTTTTTGTACTCTGGTTACATCTTTTCTTCACTTGATATTGTTCTTTTCTTGTATTCTCCCATACGCGGGGTAACGATCTGTGATGATGTTGTTTTGAGAAAGAAATAATTTCTCATCACCATGAGGCTCTAGGAGTAGACAGCATTTTTTTTTTGCTAGAACAAAGTTGTTAAGAGAAAGTATTGATAGTTCCGTTAGCTCACGGCAGGCTGTGAAAATTGAATAGAAGTAGTTTTGAAATTGAGCGAAGGGCCTTGTGAGGTAGTATTCCGAAACAGGAAACACAGACTTTTGCTAAGCATCCCCATGCGGGGTAGGTCAAGGCATGATCGAATGCGCCAGTCAAGGTGGTGCTATTATTATTATAATTATATTATTGATAATTATATTCCATATTGTCCTGACAATAACTCGTATAGCTGATAACTATAAGTTGACTGTATCCTATGTAGTTTCAATCATATATCAGATGGTAAAAGCCCAAATTACGTTATGCTGAATATTCGGTTAAATTCGCTCTCATTTTCACTCTATTTTTATGTCAAAATGTTTGTTTCCCTGGGCACTGGCAAAACCTTGAGGTAGTTTAACTTCAATTATCAGGTCCCAGGGCTGGTCTGGTTCTTTACCATTTTGGAAAGAAGCACACTAGTGTTGCCAGATCAGTGGAAATGCAGCCCAAACGTGCCTCTGGTAATCCTCTAGTACTTCTTACCGATAAATATTATAGTTCTGAGATGGCGATCAATGGTCAAGTACAGTATTTGCAAATAGAAAAAATGCTGCATTTGATCATATAGAATCAGTTGAAATAGTTTCAAATCAAATGAAAACAAACCAGCACACATTTGGAAAGCATTACCAGATATGGGAACTGTTCCATTATTCGTCTCATGATCCATTATTCATATAAATCGGAAATGTAGGTTTGATGTATCAATCAATTGATTTCGTTTGTGGCTTGCTTTCAACAACAATTAAAAAGAATTAAAATTAACAATGAATAAAAAGTACGAAGACAGAAATGAGAGGAAAATGGGAATGGTAACCATAGATGCTATACTTTTATCGAAATCTTTTAGCGTGAAGCGATTTTGCTTATTTAAGTTTAGGAACATTCTAGTTCAGAAGACAATGGATTCCGGTTAAATATTGTTAGTGGCGTGAGTGATCGAGTGAGCACAGAAAAAACAATAAATCTCTCAGCGGAAGATACGAAAAAAGATACTAAAAGTGGAACAAAAGGAGCAGGAAACATCAAACATTACTGGTGAGATCTATGCAATTATAAATAAATACGAATTACATACTACTAAATACGTGCCATGATCGCAACAGAAGAAGTTGCGATAATGGAAGTGTAAATATAGTACAAATATCCAATTGATATAAGTATTGTGTTTATGCGGGGCTTGTTGTAAGTGAAAGTGACCTCGGAATGGACGTGAGAGACCAGGCATTCTGAAATGGGTCACTGGATCTCAACAGAGCTATCACCTTTCAACACGCGGGCTAAAAATGTTTACAGTTTGTGATTAGAATAAAAGCATGATAGCTGCAGACATTTTTCTTCCATAAAAGCACTGCCGGACAGTGGGAGTTGGACACACACACACACACACACACACACACACACACACACACACACACACACACACACACACACACACACAAACACACACACACACACACACACACACACACACACAACCACAACACACTCACACACACACACACACACACACACACACACACATTTTATGTCAAAATGTTTGTTTTTAATCTGGAATATAAGAAATCTATTGTCGCCCAAAAACGCTGTCTCAAACCTTAATCTGCAGTTCCTGAGCGTGACGGCTGGTGTCTGTTCACATGTTTCGATTAAATTTGGCCAACTGATCTCGGTCATGCAGATCTCCATCAGCTTTAAACTTACTGACAAACATTAGTTCCGCTGGAAGAGATTCGGTTACATGATGAGACCACGAGTTGTGAGCTGCTACTAATCAGCCAATGGTTCCTTCCAGTTTTGTTGTGCAAGCTTCGCGAACGCAGTTATTTTATGTATTCCCTGCATACTTCGTTCAACCAGCCGATTCTCCGTAGGATTCAGCGGTATGCTATGAATTAACTTAATCCCCCATGCTTTTTTAAGCCACATCTCAAGCTCCAAACGGTTGAAAGGTGGTCCATTATCAGTTTTTAATGTTTTTGGAACGTAGTAAGTGTTGAATACTCTTTTAAGTACTTTCTCAACGGCCTCAGTATCGGTTTTCCCATAGGAATAGCAACAAAAAATCGGGAATAGTTGTCTGTACGAACCAGTGCTCTCAAGTTGTGTACTTCAAACGCTGTTGCAAAATACTTTGAAACATAATCCCAAGGATTTTTTGGAAGCTCTGTCATTGTGATAAGCAGTGGCGTGCTGTGCAATGTAACCAATTGACATTCTGGGCAACTCTTAACATACTCCTCGAACTGCTTTTCCATACCAGGCCACCATAGACCTTGCGCAAGAATTTTTTCACACTGTACATTCCAGGGTGGCTCCGGGGAGCTAAACGCAACGCTTAACCACACAACGCCGATGGCAAAACCATTTTTTCCTCTTTCATCAATAAATCTCCTTTGAAAATGCTTGATTGGAATGCTTGATAATTTAAGATTTCCAGCCATGAAATGGCAGTCTGGATTTGAACATCTGTTAATAGAGTTAGCGGTAACCGAGCATAGCTTGGAGATTCCTTGTCTACTCCAAACTGTGGATCATTACGTACGATACCTAAGCAGCATTTACAATGTTACTAGATATTAGAAGAAAAATTAGTATTTTCCATTTAATTCCAACTACTTTTGCTTATCTTGACAGATACGCGTATTTCGTCTACAATGTGCAGACTTCTTCAGTGTCTCGTACTAATAACTCGACTTATCGACAAATCGAGTTATTAGTACGAGATACTGCAGAAGTCTGCACATTGTAGACGAAATACGCGTATCTGTCAAGATAAGCAAAGGTAGTTGGAATTAAATGGAAAATACTAATTTTTCTTCTAATTTCTGGTTACAGGTATTCCACTAAACAGCTCAAACGCTCTAGGATTCATCTACAATGTTGTCACTACTCGAAACGTGTTCGAAATCGTAGCTGTAATGACCCATCCGAAGAAACTCACCTTCTGCTCTTGACATTATCCCCTTTCCGAGCGTATTTACAGTCCTTTTTCTTTGTCATAAACATCAAAGCTTCGTTATCAGAACGCAACATGAACCATCGGCCGAGAAGATAATAAGCAAATCGTTCCATAGACCAAACGATGGCAAGTGCTTCACGGTGCAACTGCGGATACCTACGCTCTGCATTTGTCAGACTTTTAGATGCACAAGCAATGATCCGATGTCCTAAATCGTCCTTATACTCCTGTACTAAAACGGCTCCTAGACCCCAAGGCAGAGGCATCTGTGTATAGGATAGTCGTATCGTTTTCACCAAAATAGCTCCGCTTGATTAAACCCTTCTCTGCAGTGCTTTAGAGATCATCGAAAGCTTTCTGATGTTCCTTTTCCCAAATGACGTTGGGCTTCAATGTTCAATAAAGTTAAGTAAAGGCTTGGTTTTATGTGAGATTTTTTGGACTTTTAGCACACTTCTTACATCAGCCACATAACCTTCTAATTCCTCCAATATTCGACCGTAGATTAAAACATCGTCGAGGTAGAGGACGATATTTTTACAATTGACCAAAAGCTTCTCCATCAACCATTGCACAGGGGGAAAAAGTGCCCGAAACGCGAAAGAATTCTATATCTTAGCTCGGAGTGGAACGATTTCTGTAAATGATACCTTTACTTGAAGGACAATTTCTAAGAAATCGAATGAACGTGGTCTCATTGGCCGCACAGAACTGCTTGGGGAACAAATGAGCTCATTTTACCCTGGTTCACCTAATATTTCCTTGTTGTTCAGAAATTTTTTTGCTCGGTGTGATTCAAGATCAACAAAATGATGCCTATGTAAAATTTTCAGGAAAATCGATTGAAGAAGGTTTCGTTCGCCGCACGGCTCTGTGAATGAAGATATGGCCGATTTTACCTTGGTTCCCCTAACATTGTTTTTGTAATTCAGAAATTTCTTTGGTTGGTGTAACTCAAGATCAATAAAGTAAGGCTAGTCCTATGTAAAATTTTCTGGAAAATCGATTAAAGTTGATTTCGTTCACTGCACAGCTCTGTGAATGGAGATATGGCTAATTTTATCCTGATCCCCCTAATATTTTTATGTTATTCTGAAATTGCTTTGCTCTGTGTGACTCAAGACAGTGAATCTTCATTCACAGAGTGGTGAAACTTACTCTTATAAAGTCTCAAGGAAATTTAAATGGGACTAACCTTATTTTTTTTTTTTATTAATCATTAATTTGTACAGGCTCAATCGAATCAACTTTACAGAGCCAAATTTTCATGTTTTTATACATCATTTATCTTAAAACTAAAGTTAGGGGGATAAAACCGATTACTCGCGGCCGTCTTGAGGTTAATAGGAATTACAAATTACGGATGGGAAGAGGGTGGGAATTTAAAGTATGGTTTACATAACACATTAAATTTAAATTCTTAATTATCTAAACACTTATAACTATACAATTTATGGCTTTCTTTAGACTTGAACAATTTTTGAAAAAGAAAAAAAACACACACACATACACATATATAAAAAAAAACTTAAAGTAAACATACAGGTTAAACTAACTACAATCTAAGGCAAATGTTAGTCAAAAACACATAAATGAGTTTCATGTACTCCAAATCACGTACAGCCAAAATATCTCGAACTGGCACATTGGGTTGTCTACCTCGAGCCCGAAGGGAATCATAAAGCCTCGATCTGAAACCACGATGCTCAGCACAAGACCAAATAACGTGATCTGCGTCCTGATAGCCTTGACCACACTCACAGAGATTGCTGTCACTCAGCCCAACCCGGTATAAATGAGCGTTCAAAGAATAATGATTGGACATGAGCCGAGACATGACACGAATGAAGTTTCGACCCACATCCATCCCGCTAAACCAAGATTTCTTCGACACCTTTGGGATGACAGAATGTTGCCATCGCCCCAAATCTCCTTTACTCCATTTATACTGCCAGCTGACGAGTGACTGTTGACGAAAAATAGGAAAAAAATCGTTGAAGGCGATTTGTCGATCACAAATATCGCCTTCCATAGCGCCCACCTTAGCAAGCGAGTCCGCTTTCTCATTGCCCGGAATTGAACAATGAGATGGGACCCATACAAAGGTGATGATAAAATACGAGGAGTGCTTTACCGGCCTCAATGAGCGAATAGCCTCTATAGAACTGAGACTATCCGTGAAAATGAAGTACTGATCCGGTGTTAATGAGGCAACAATTTCTAGTTTAAAGTGTATTGCCG